>CM065592.1:20328090-20814770 GCA_033119425.1 Bufotes viridis | reverse complement strand
ACAATGCTTTTAAAGATCTCCCATTTTATGGTTGTATTTTTATTTTTGAGGACTTTGTCGCAGTTAGTTAGGCCTATGGCTTCTCTAAGTTGGCTAAATTTTGCTTTTTTGAAGTTCGGTATTTTTGTTCCTCCCTTTAGAAACTCTCGTTTGAAGGATAATTGGAAGGCTATTACTTTATGGTCACTATTTCCCAGGTGTCCCCCGACCTGCACATCTGTTGTTCTATCAGGTCTATTGGTTAATACTAAGTCCAGTATGGCCGTCCGTCTAGTCGGGTCCTGAACCAGTTGAGAAAGGTAATTGTCTTTGGCTATTGCCAAGAACCTGTTTCCTTTATGGGATGTACAGCTTTCAGTTTCCCAGTCTATATCTGGGTAGTTGAAGTCCCCCATAATAACGACTTCATTATGATTTGCCGCCTCGTCTATCTCGTTTAGTAGTAGATCTTCTGTGGAGTCTGGTATATTAGGTGGTTTATAATACACTCCTATTAGTAATTTATTATTGTTTTTTGCTCCATGTATTTCTAACCACAGTGACTCCACATGTTCATGTCCCTCAGAGATGTATTCTCGAATTACCATGTGCCACATAAAAAATGAATACATAAAAACCTGTTTCTAGGTTTCTTTTCATATTTACAATTAGCTAACAGTCAACTGCCTGCCAATCTACTTGGCCATTATCAAGTGCCTGGTTGTTCTAGAAGGGTTGCTATGCCGAACAGCCAAGCACCAGATATTCAACTTACTGGTGAGCCTGGATGAACCTGGCTGACCATCCAATCTAAGGGCCAGGCAAGGCAGTTAAGTCTGACATTGTCTGTCTTTGTCTGTGATTTTTTCATGGCTCATGTTAGTTCCGTATGCTCAGAACTGTGTTGCATTTTTGTTGCAGCTTCCTATGTACTGACTTTGACTTACCTCTAGATTAATCCCATGTATACAGATTTTTCTTTAATTTTCTCTCCTGGTGAATTGACTTTGTCTTGTCTATGGATTAACACCATGTCTACCAATTTAGCTTGCATTGTCTCTCCTGGTGATCTCACTTTGGTTTATCTTTAGATTAACCTCTTTTCTACTGATTTGGATCCCACTGACTTTCCTCACTTAGAATCTGATTTATAATTCTCTCCTACTACTCTTTGGCACCTGATAGGTCTGCTACCTGTGAGCTCTGCTGTTTTCTGAGGCTTTACTATACCGATTTAAATTAGATCCTTAGCAGCCAAGTATAAATGGCATTGCAGCAGACGCCGGTGAACAATAAGGGTAGCACTACATCTGCTAATTGGAGTAGTGAAGGAAGATCATGCTCATAGCTCATGTCCAAATAACAGGTGCTAGGAGATGTCCTGAGCTGGAAGCAGGAGTATCCACAATGAACAAATTCAAAATGAGAAATCTCCAGCACTCTGTTAAAACTTTGCTTCTTTATTGGAAAGTCCTTAAAAACATCTTGTACAATGATTAAAAACCAGATTATGTATTTCGATCATAGAAAGCTCTAAAGGAAATGCATCATCAAAAATGTTTTCTGCCAGTTAAAACCAGATAGTTACACATAAACAATTTCTTCTGATCTTTCTAATTTATTTATTCTATTTCCAGAATATTATTATGGGACGGCCATCTTGCCTGGGCTGTTCTTCACCACATTTAGAAAGCATTAAGAAAATAGCTTTATGGCAGCCCCATAGACACAATGGTCAGGAGGGGACCTCATTGACTTCTATGGGAGAGTCTTCTAAGCATGCTCTGTGACATGTGCAGAGGTAATTGTGCAAGGAAAGAATAGATGAGCTTTGACAATCACCTATTGTAAATGTTGGATCATGTCTTATCTGTCATTCTAATCCAGTCTGTAATGATATAATTTCTGTGTATTGATAAGCAGGTAACTGTAGTAAAGTGGTCTGTACCAACCAATAAGTTAAGCTTATTATTAGGCTTTGTGGCCAGTGTGAAGACGGCAAGATTTTATGGATCTTGTTTAAATATATATATATTGGCATAAAAAACAAAACATAACCACCAAAAATTGTTTAAAAATATAGTGAACATAAAAATGTGATCTAACAAATTGGTCATTTTCTGATCATACTTTTCCTTTAGATCTAGTTCTTGATGAACTGGCAGGCATAAAAAGAGAGTAAAACAGATTGTGTTGAAGCCCTGAAGTCGACTCAATCTGCACTCATTGTTCACACAAAAAATACTTCAGACGCCTTTTCCATTTATCAACAGCACATCAACTAGCTCTATGTCTACATTATCTTGAAAACCAGATAACCGTGGTCGCAGAAACAGTCTTGGCATAAGGTGACCAAGTAACCAATAGAACCAAGATAAATTTTGGAAAATGTATGGATTATCGTTTATTACAAGTAAATCAACAGTTCAACGTTTAACCAAGCCTGGACTCAACTTCATTCTTTCATCACCCAAGTTACCAACCCCTTTGCACTGCTTCGGACCACTGCGCCTGGGATTCCAACCATATCCAAAGGTGGGAGCACAGTGACACGTGCTACACAACATCTTCAGGGATATTGTGGCCTATTTAACAACACTCTGGCCTTCCTACATTTGGGTACATTGAATTATCTAAAGGGAACCCTGTGTTCCCGCTGCTTAACAGCAGCTGGCATCACGACTACTTACTCTAACAGAGGGACATATAATCGTAAATACCTCTAGAGGGGTAAGGGATCCCCCAGGCGTGCATAGTGGGCTTGTTGCATTTGCACCAAAACCAAAGTCCACTGGTTCTCCCAGGAACATCATATGTACGTTCTTAAACTTCTCTCAAAAGGATATAGTGATGAAAAAAGCTAGAGAAACTCCGAACATAGAATATTAAGGATCACCAGTTCTTCTTTTTAAAGACCTGGCCCCTGCTATACTAAATAAAAGGCAACTAATTAGACCTTTAACAGATTACTTGAGACACAAACACATAGCCTCTTGCTTTCTGTTTCCTTTTGGAATGATGATAGCTTTAAAGGACAAGAGACTCATTATCTACTCCCAGAATAATTTACCTGATGTCTTTGCTGCTCAGAAGACCAAGAAGAAATCAGGAAAGTTGACACCTCACTTCCTTATCCCAGAAGGAGATTTGACACTATGTGGTTACCTTCATGCTTTAATGCTGTCATTCCTTTCAGTATTGGTTTTACTTTGTAGGCCCCATGCTTGGCCTGGGGATGCCACTTCTTCAATTAACCAAATTACTCTGTGATTTCCCTGTGGTTTGATTCTTGGCATTCTTTGGGCCATTCATGAGGAATCTATGCTGCGTACTCTACATATGATAAGCTCACCTTGTGTGGTAGGTGATGCTTCGTATCATACTATGCAGCTCACACAACACCACACTCCCTCTCAGACGTTCTCTGTTATGACATTAATTTCTCTCCATTTTATACATGCCTATGTTTATTACACACTAGAGTTGAGCAAACTCGAACTGTTCATACCGAACTTTACGGTTTTCCGCACCCGAACCCGAACAATTCCGTAAAAGTTCGAATTTGGGTTTGTTGTTCAGGGATTTCTTCTACAGGGCAGCAAATCAACAAGCGTTTCACTACTTTCCCCTCTGAAGCCATCACAGCCATGCCTACTATTAACATGGCTGTGATTGGCCAAGTGCAGCATGTGACCCAGACTCTGCTGCTCTTAGTGTAGGGACAGGTTGCTGCTGCTGGTGTTCTCAGGGAGAGATTAGGGAAGAAATCTGTTGAACTTGGTGGTGCTAATTCTTCAAACTACAGCAATTTTTGAGGATGCTATGCTACATATGTGTACCCAGACCTGAGCCTAGTGATACTGCAAAATAATTTTTAATCCTTCTGTTACTGAGGTGGGGGTCGGTGGCCATTTTAGCAACTGCAGTGTCCTTGGAACTGCATGTGACCTGCATGTGTGCCAGCCTGCCAGGGACATAAGTCTAATAATTTTTTGGTAGCTCAGTGGAGGAAAAATTCCTTTTTTGTGGCAGGTCAAGTCCCCCTACATTACCTATTTTATAATTTTGCGGTGACATAGTGCATTTCTGTAGTTGCTGTAATAAACCCGTACTGTTGTGCCACAGAGCACGTTTGCATACACCGCTGAAAAACCTGTTTTATAATTTTTTGGGTGACATACTGCATTTCTGTAGTTTGTTGCAATAAACGCTGGTTTTGTGCTACATAGCAGATCTGAGGCCTACCCTGTATTTCAGTAATTTAAGTAACCTGTGGAACTCTGCATTTACATAGTTGGTTGCAAAAACACCGGTTTTGTGGTAGATAGGACATTTGCTGTGTACACTGCATTTCTGACAGTTAAATTAAACCGTTAACCTCGGCTGTTACATTAATGGTTTGAAAAATCTAATTTTTGTTGATAGTGAAGTAATTGTATTGAATTGCTGCGTTACACCATTGTGTGACCTAAAGAATTGTATTTTGTTTATGACACGGGCACTGTCTTACTGTTAGTGAGCTTAATTGTTCACTATTGGCAGTTAAATTGACACCTGAGAAAAACCATCTGTTAGTTTGGTGGGTGAACGCAAATAATGAGAAGAAAATCAAATAAGGGATGTGGACATGATTGTGGTGGTGTTGGTGGAGCTTCTGTTGTTGGCAGAGGATGTGGCCTTTCTGCGCCACCTACAGGTCCAAGTAAAACACCTTCCTCAGGTGCAAGTAGGCGAAAGAACCTGCAGCGTTATTTGGTAGGCCCGAATGCCGCAGCAAACAGAGGATGTGTCACCAAAATCACTACCTCCATCATCATCACCAAGCATCTCCCCCATGTCATATGCAAGCGTTCAGCTGTCCATCTCCCAAACACTGGAGAGAAAGAGAAAATACCCACCTACCCACCCTTGATCCCTGGTCCTGAATGCTAGCATTTCAAAATTACTGGCCTTTGAAATGCTGTTATTCCGTCTGGTTGAGATGGACTGTTTTAAACAGCTGATGGCAGTGGCTGTCCCACAGTACGTCGTTCCCAGCCATCACTACTTTTTCAGGCGAGCCGTCCCTTCCCTGCACAACCAAGTGGAGGATAAAATCAAGGATGCACTGTGCAAGGTCCACATAACCACAGATACATGGACCAGTAAGCATGGGCAGGGACGCTATATCTCCCTAACTGCACACTGCGGCTTGGCGCATGTCCTTCCGCCACCGAGGATCGCAGGGCATTATTCTTTGCTCCTGTTGCCTCCTCCTCCTACTCCGCTTCCTCCTCTTCCTCTTGCAACACCACCTCATCTGGTCAACGAAAGCCTTTCACCACCAACTTCAGCACAGCCAGGGGTAAACGTCAGCAAACGGTTTTAAAACTCATGTGTTTGAGGAACAAACCCCACACCGCAGAGGAGCTGTGGAGGTGCCTAGAAGAACAGACCAATGAGTGGTTGCTGCCAGTGAACCTCAAGCCCGGCCTGGTGGTGTGCGATAATGGTCGAAATCTCGTCGCAGCTCTGAGACTAGCCGGTTTGATGCACATCCCTTGCCTGGTGCATGTTCTGAATTTGTTTGTGCAGAAATTCCTTAAAAACTACCCAGACATGTCAGAGCTGCTGCAGAAAGTGTGGGCAGTCTGTGCGCACTTTTGGGGGTCTCACCCTGCTGCTGCTCGCCTGTCTGCGCTGCAGTGTAACTTCGGCCTTCCTGCTCATCACCTCCTATGCGACGTGCCCACCAGGTGGAACTCCACCTTGCACATGCTGGAGAGACTTTGCGAGCAGCAGCAGGCGATAGTGGAGTTTCAGCTGCACCACGCACGGGGTCAGTCGCTCAACGGAACATAACCACTACCCCACCAATGAGTGGGCCTCCATGCGAGACCTGTGTGCCTTGTTGCGGTGTTTCGAGTACTCCACCAACATGGTCAGTGCCGATGACGCCGTTCTTACGATACCACTTCTATGTCTCCTTTAAAAAACACTTAGGGCGATGATGGAAGAGGACGTAGCACAGGAGGAAGAGGAGGAAGAAGAGGGGGCATTTCACAGTGTTTCAGACCAGTCATTCAGAAGTAGCTCAGAGGGTGGGTTCCTGCACCAGTAGAGGCCAGGTACACATGTGGCCAACCATGCACAGTTTTAGAGGAGGAGGATGACGTAAAGGAGGAGGAAACGGTTTCACACCAGGGTGGCACCCAACACAACTCATGGCCATCACTGAAGCATGGGGGGATACAGAGGACACAGACGATATACCACCTACAGAGGACAGCCTATTCTTACCTCTGGGCAGCCTAGCACACATGAGCGACTACATGCTGCAGTGCCTGTGCAATGACCGCCGAGTAGCCCACATTTTAACTTGTGCTGACTACTGGGTTGCCACCCTGATGGATCCCTGTTACAAAGACAACATGCTGTCCTTTAATTCCCTCACTGGAGCATGATAGGAAGATGTGCAACTACAAGTGCACACTGGTAGACGCGCTCCTGAGGGCATTCCCATCTGACAACGGGGGACAAGTGGAAGCACAAGGCAAAGGAAGAGGCAGAGGAGGAGGAGGAAGAGGTCACCAACACAGCTGGGTCACGGCCAGCACCTAACAAGGCAGGGTTAGCATGGCCGACATGTGTAAATGCTTTGCCACTACGCCACAGCAACCATTTGATATGGAACGTCTTAAGGGAGGCACATACTGCCCACACATACTGACTGATGGTTCTGCCCCATTCAACTTCTGGGTCTCCAATTTTCCACATGACCTGAGCTTGCCCTTTATGCCTTGGAGGTGCTGGCCTGCCCTGCAGCCAGTGTATTGTCTGAACGTTTATTTAGTACAGCAGGGGGCGTCATTACAGACAAACACAGGCGACTATCCACAGCCAAACTGGGCAAACTCACGTTCATTAAAATGAACCAAGCTTGGATCCCACAAGACATGTCTGTACCTTGTGCAGAATAGACATTTTTACCCGCCTCAAACATACATTCTTGTACTCAAGTGCACTTATTCTTTGATTTCTTTTTTTTTTTTATTTGTTCCATTATTTTTGGGGGCTACCCCAAAAAAACACAAAAAAAAACCTTTTTAGCTGGCTACCTCCTCTTCCTCTTCCTTCTCCATTGCCGCTTTCACCTACAACACCACATTCACTGCCTCCTCAACCTCCGACTCCACATCCACCTCCTCCTCCGAGTTGCAGGTTAATAATTTTAATATTTTTTTTATTTTATGTTAGTTCCCTATCCACATTTGTTTGCAGAGCACTTGCCATGCTCTTAAGCATATTTTGCTGCCTTTTGCAGCCCTCTAGCCCTTTCCATTACATTTTTAGGGCCATTTTAGTGGCCAAAAGTTCGGGTACCCATTGACTTCAATGGGGTTCGGGGTCAAGTTCGGGTTAAGTTCGGATCCCGAATCCGAACTTTTTTTGTAAAGTTTGGCTGAACCCGTCGAACCCAAACTTCTAGGTGTCCGCTCAACTCTAGTCCTTACACAGATCAGAACACATAGCGATATTCGTGCGCTCGGCCGAGCACCCGAGTATAATGGAAGGCAAAGGGAGACAACCAAGCACCCCCTGCTCGGATGAGGGGAGGGTTCCTGGTCCATTGGAAAAGGTCAGAAAGTGACAGAAACACCATCGAAATGGATCTGGAACAGCATGTATGGGTGCATCTAGGACTCCACTGTCGCTGCTGGGAACCATATTGTCCCAGTTGTCTGCCACATTTACACAGCGACAAAATCCCGCCCAAAATCCCACCCCTCAAAAAATGATTTTTTGTATATTTAATTGTATATAGAGTGCAAATGCTGCCAGAAATTACAAGGAAGAAGCACTCCGATACAGCCTGTTATTCACATAAAGCATGGTCTCATTCACATGGTGCTACAATTGTTCAGGTACACTGCTACACTCATAAAGCCTATGCAGTAAAAGGGCTTGCAAAAATTTCAAGGAACTGGCACTCCAATACAACCTTTATTATACATAAAGGAGGGCATCATACACACCCTTCAAAAATTATGATTGATGGCCTGTTGGTGACCCTCAAAACCATTTGGAGCAAGGGCCTGCTGGTTACCCTCTAAAACATTATAGTTGAGGGCCTGAAGGTGAGCGGACCCTATAAAAAATTGTGGTGAGGGCCTGAAGGTGAGCGAACCCCATAAAACATTGCAGTGATGGCCTACAGGTGAGCAGACCGTATAAAACATTAGAGGTGAGAGCCTGAAGCCGAACAAACCCCATAAAACATTGCAGTGATGGCCTACAGGTGAGCAGACCGCATAAAACATTAGAGGTGAGGGCCTGAATCCAAGCAAACCCCATAAAACATTGCAGTAATGGCTTACAGGTGAGCAGAACGTATAAAACATTGGAGTTGAGGGCCTGAAGGTGAGCGAACCCCATAAAACATTGCAGTCATGGCCTAAAGGCGAGCAGACGTATAAAACATTGGAGGTGAGGGCCTGAAGCCCATTGAAACCTACAAAACATTGTAGTGAGTGCATATATATTCTGTATGGAAGAGGAGGTTGAGGAGGAGGCAAATGAGAAAACAAGATTCAAACATATACCCTTTGTTTGGGTGCATCTGAATCTTGTGGATTGAGTACATTATAAAGCATACATTTATAATCAATCGTTTTTTATTGATTTTTTTCAAGAAAAGCACATAGATATGCAAAACAACACAGGAAATCCCTGAGACCTGTCACAGCAGGCAAAATCAGGAGTACAATAATACAAAAGTATAAGAGTACAAGAGGGTGAGGCACAGAACCCTCAATTAGCCTCAGTACACGGTGAAGGTCAGGTACATAAGACACGAATATGTACTAAATAAGGGGAAACAAAAAGTAAGTAAGAAGGATGATAAGGACAGCGTCAAAATCAGTAGGCACAAAATAAACAAAAAAGGAAGAAAACTGGTGAGCACCACAGCAGTCAATACCTAAGCTATTATCAAACTATTCAAGGTTGGTATCCGGGGTACAACTTCCAAGGGGACCAGGTTTGGTCTCTCACTTTCGGGTTCAATATAGTTGACGGAAGGACATGTTCATAGCGACACGTGGAGTTCAGGGACTGTACAATTTCGGAGAAGGGAGGGAGTGAACCGACTTCCAATGCCTCGTGAGAACCAGCTTAGCACTGAGCAATATATGCCCTACAATGCGTCTATATGCAACAGGGAAGTCGTGAATGTTCAAAAATAAAAGAGCAAGAGCCGGGGATGCGTCAACTTGTAATCCAGTAATTTGTGACACAAGTGCAAATACCGACCTCCAATAGGGAAGGATTTTTGGGCATGACCATAGAATGTGCAGCAGGGACCCGGTAGAGCCACACTGTCTCCAACAGCACGCGGAAGTGGTGGGATACATAATGCTTAAGCGATAAGGGGTGAAATACCAACGTAGGATAGTTTTAATACCTGCTTCATAATGGGTTACACATTTGAAAGTAGATCCAATGAAACCTATTGCCCTTTCCCAAGAGTCGGAGGAGAAAGTGCAATGAAGATCAGATTCCCACTTCGCAATAGGTGGAGACTTGACAAATTTGGTTTTAGCTTGGAAAGCATCATAAATGAAACGTGTAGTTTGTCTTTTGAATAGACACGGGAAGCGAAATAACCTAAGAACTTCTAGGTGTACTATGGGTGGCGAAGACTAAATTGCCTGAATGCAATGTCTCATTCTCAAATAAGTTACGACGAAAGTTACGACATAAGTGTTCAAAAGTAACCACTTTCTTGTTGCTCAATAATTGGCCCAGTGACCCAATACCTGCAGTATACCACGGAGATAGATCAATGTCTCCAATAAGAGCAGCTAGAGTGTGTAACGGGATATACTGTAGGTAAGAAACTGAGTATCACACGACCCTTGAGTGTTATGAAGTAGCGACCATATTTGTAGAGCATGATTAGCTAAGATAAGAGGGTGTTTCACCGATTTGGCAGATATAAGAGACAGATACATAAGATCTTTCAATGGTAACCCAGGAGACAGATGAGCTTCCAAACCTAGCCACGCTTTCTCAGAAGAGTCATTCCACCATTCCCTGAGGAAGGAAAGGCAAATAGCCTTATGGTAATCTTTAATGGAAGGTAGACCTACCCCGCCAACTTGTTTGCGTCTAAACATGATAGGTTGCGCCACTCTGGGACGCCCCCCTTTCCAAATGTACTTATTCAAAATGGCCTGGGCCTCTTTAAAAAATAGCTCAGGAAGCGGGATCGGTAATGCCCTGAAAATATAAATCAATTTGGGCAGGGTCATCATTTGAAAGGAGGCAATTCTCCCAACCCATGAGACCTCTTGCATATAAAACTGAGCGAGGTCAGTCCTCATAGTCGAAAGCAAAGGTAAGTAGTTAACCTGATATGCAAGTGAACAGGGGTACGTAAGTCTAATCCTTAAATACGGTAGGGATGATTCCTGCCAATCTAACGGGAATAGATTTTGTAAAGTCCTCCACTCAGCTCTAGGGATATTAATTGGCAAAGCTTGAGATTTAGAGTTATTGATTTTATAATAGGAAAGGCTACCGAAGCGTGTTATAATATCAAAGGCATGTTTCAGGGAATGCTCAGGATTTGCCACTGTGATAATAATGTCATCTGCAATAAAGCATACATTTAAATTGTGTTTTTGTTCCTCATTAGCTCAGCTTTCCTCTGGTGGAGTGCAGAAGTCAGGGGCTATTCAGTCCTTGTTCATTTTTATCTGAGTCAACCTGTCAGCATTATCAGTGGACAAGCGGATGCACTTATCTGTTATAATACCACCAGCAGCACTAAATACACGCTCAGACAATACGCTTGTGGTAGGGCAGGCCAGCACCTTCAAGGCGTAGAACGCAAGTTTATACCATGTGTCCAGTAGTTGTAAGGCACTGAGGGATCATTTAGGATTCTGACAAAGTCTGCAATGTATTCCTTCACCATCTTCCAAAACTTTTTCCTCCTTGTAGCCCTAGGCCGCTCTTCAGGGTTAGGTTGCTGGCGGGGTGTGATGAAAGTTTCCCATGCCTTGGAAAGTGTTACACTGCCTCTGTTGGAAATACTGTGTGTTTCCCTTGTTTCCCTTCCTCGGTTGCCTAAGGAAGTACGGACTCCGGCGGCCGCATTGTCAGATGGAAAATTTTGGAGCAATCTGTCAACAAGTACCTTCTGGTATTGCACCATTTTCCTCGTTCTCTCCACCACAGGAATGAGAGATGAGAAGTTCTCTTTGTAGCGGGGGTTGAAAAGGGTGAATACCCAGTAATCTGTGTAACCTAAAATTCGTATAACGCGAGGGTCACGGGAAAGGCAGCCTAACATGAAGTCAGCCATGTGTGCTAGAGTAGCAACAGGCAAGACGTCAATGTCCACTTCCAGGTGACTCTCCATACCCTCATCCTCCTCCTCCTCCTCCTCTTCTGCCCATCCACGCTGAACAGATGGAATTAAAGTTCCATGCGTACTAGCCTCTGTAGCAGAGGCAAGTGTCTCCAGCCCCTCCTCCTTTTCACGGCCCAATTCACGCTGAAATGACGAACTGGGGGTGGTCTGGCTATCACCCTGTGTCATCTCCTCCCCCATTACCTTGTCTGCCACATCCTCCTTAATTGTGAGCAGCAATCATTTGAGTAGACACAGCAGTGGGATGGTTACGCTGTTAATAGCGTTATCGCCACCAACCATCTGTGTGGATTCATCAAAGTTTTATAAAACCTCACATAGGTCTGACATCAATGCCCACTCCTCGTTTGTGAATAGTGGCAGTTGACTGGAAAGCCCACAACCACGACCATGTTGCAGCTGTTATTCAACAACTGCTCTCTGCTGCTCACAAAGCCTGGCCAACATATAGAACGTAGAGTTCCACCACGTGCTCACGTTGCACAACAGTCGGTGAGCTGGAAGCCTCAAGTGCTGCTACAGAGTTGACAGACCGGCTGAAGCTATGTACGACTTTCAGAAATGGTCACACAAGCCGCGCGACTTCACTCGTAGCTCCTGCAAATTGGGGTAGGTTTTGATAAACCACTGAACCATTAAGTTTAAGACATGGGCTAGGCATGGAATGTGTGTCAGATTGCCGAGCTCCAAAGCCGCCACCAAGTTACGGACATTGTCAGACACACAACCATGCCTGTTTGTAGGTTAAGTGACGAGAGCCACAGCTCGGTCTGGTCCCTTATACCCTGCCACAGCTCTGCAGCACTGTGCTGTTTGTCCCCTAAGAAGATCAGCTTCAGCCTGGCCTGTTGACGCTTACCCACAGCAGTGCTACACTGCTTCCAGCTAGCGACTGATGGCTGACTGCTTCTGGAGGTGGAAGTGGAGGTGGCAGAGGAGGACAAGTGGGGGTTGGAGCCAATAACATAGCTGCTGGTGGAGACCCGGATGGACGTAGGACCCGCAATCTTGGGCGTGGGTAGCACTTGTGCCATCTCAGGGTACGACTCACTGCCAGTCTCCACAACATTTTGGTCAGGGCACAGGTAATGTTCTGGGACACATGCTGGTGTAAGGCGGGCACAGCACACCGTGAAAAATAGTTGCGGCTGGAGGCTGCGATGGACAGCCGCCGACATCAGGCTGCGGAAGGCCTCAGTGTCCACAAGCCTAAATGGCAACATTTCAAGGGCCAGTAATTTCGAAAGTTGCGCATTTAGTGCTATGGCCTGTGGGTGGGTGGGTGGCTGGGTATTTTCACTTGCGTTCAAATGCCTGTGTTATCGACATTTGGACGCTGCGCTGGGACATGGAAGAGGATGTTGTTGCTGACGGTTCATGCGAAGGTCCATGTGCAGGCCTGCGCCTTCGACAGGGGATTGGCCAGCAGTGCATAACATAGGGGAAGAGGGGGCAGTGGTGGGAACCGCAGACTCAGATTGTGGACCCAGACGTTCCGCCCACTTATTAGGGTGCTTGGATGCCATGTGGCGGATAATGCTTGTGGAAGTGAGGTTGCTTTTGTTCACGCCCCGGGTCATTTTGGTAATGCACAGATTGCAAAACTACCACACTTTTGTCGTCTGCACTTTCCTCAAAAAAGCGCCATACTGCGGAACACCTACCCCTTGGCAAGGTAGATTTACGAATGAGGGTGCTTGGTGTAACAGTTGCGGGCCTGTTTGTTGTGGGCCGACGTCTCCCTTTTGCAACCCCACTGACTCTTCCAGACTGTTGCGGTGCTGCGGATCCCTCCCCCTCTGTACTTCTGTCCTCGCTCGGCTTTTCCCCTTCCCATGTTGGGTCAGTGACCTCATCGTCCCCCACCTCCTCTTCCACTTCCTCACACTGCTCATCCTCCTGACTTGACCTAACCACCACCTCAGTGATTGGCAACTGTGTTTGTGTACCTCTTCAAGCATGCCAAGTACTGGCGATGAAAAGAGGTCATGTGAATATCCAAGTGTGGGATCACTTGTTTGGCCAGACGCGACATGGTGAGAGGAAGGAGGATCAGAGTGAGGATTTGGTTGATTAGACTCTTGGCTATAGAGACTGGACTTCGTGAAAGAGAGGGTGGTGCTTAACCGACAGGAAGCATTATCTTTTGCAATCCAATCGACCAACTGTTCGCAATGGTGCGACTTGGACATTGTTGTTCTGCGCCGCCCTACTAAGTTGGACATGAAGCTGGTTAAGGTGTATTTTTTAGTTTTTTCTGGTGCACTGGCAGCAGACACAGTTTCATTGCGCCCATAGCCACAGTCTCTGCTTGCAGCATCAGCATCACGCCCACTTCCCCGTTCCTTTGTGCTCACCTTCTTCATATTAATGGTTTCGTCTGTAGATGTGTCGCAGATTGTTTTACTGTCCGCTAAAGACACAGTTTTCTGATGCAGGACAGTACTGGATACAAAAAATACAGATTTTGGGCACTACACTAGCACAGAGATCATGTAATTTTTACAATACACACTGTATTGACATGCAGTAAGGTACTGGATACAAAAAAATACATATTTTGGGCACTACAGTAGGACAGAGATAATGTAATTTTTACGACACACACTGTATTGACTTGCAGTAAGGTACTGGATACAGAATAATACAGATTTTGGGCACCACAGTAGTCCAGAGATAATGTAATTTTGATGATACGCACTGTATTGACTTGCAGCAAGGTACTGGATACAGAATAATACAGATTTTGGGCACTACAGTAGGCCAAAGATAATGTAATTTTGATTATACACACTGTATTGACTTGCAGTAAGGTCTCGGATGCAGAAAAATACAGATTTTGGGCACTACACTAGGCCAGAGATAATGTCATTTTTAATATACACACTGTATTCGGATTAAGTTCTATATTGGATACAAATTTGTCCCAAATAAAATGTATTCTCTGCTGGTATGTATGTACGGTTGCGGCCTAAATGCACACAGATGTGCCCAAAACTAATTAACTATGGCCAAAATATAAATGACTCTCTGCTGGAGTAATTAATGTAATGGTGGCGGATTGAATGCACACACAGATGTGGCACAAGTTAGGTTAATTTCCCTAGAAAAAAAAAATTTCTCTGATGGTGTAATGGTGTATATTTCAGTTTCAAGCACACTGTAGTGAATAAGCCCCTTTTTATAATGTCTGCCCAACACACTGCTTTATGATGGTGTAGTGCATATCTCAGTAGCAGGCACATTCAGTGAATAAGCCCCTTTCTATAATTTCTGCCCAACACACTGTTTTATGATGTCGTATTGTAGATGTCACTAATCTGAAATCTTTCTGTCTTTTAGAAGTTTGGGTGGTTAAAAAAGCGATTTTCAAGCCCTGCACCATCTGTCCCTTCCTGGTGACGCCTTCCCTGATAGTGCTGAAGCAAACATCTTCTTAAAAAAAAAAAAAAAAAAAGTGCTGCACTGCTGTCAAACACACACTGTAGTCCTTAGAACAACTGGTAGGTCTTTCAATAAGGTTTTGTAGTAAAATCAGTAAGTTTAGAGCAAAACGCTTTCTGTCCCTGCCTACTGTCTGCTCTCCCTGACGCTGACTGATCCGAGCGCCGAACCTCAGCTCCTTTATGAAGTGGTATCACGTGTTCCGGTCAGCCAATCAGTGTAAGGCTTACAGCTAACATGGCTATGGCCTTACACTGAGGGGAATTACTTACCTGGACCTTAATTGGCTGCTTAGAAGGCGCCAAACGTGCTGGAAGTAGACTCGAGCAATGCGACAAATACACGTGGTGCTCGGACGAGCGCCGAGCATAGCGATGCTCGAGCCGAACCAATACTCAGCCGAGCATGCTAGCTCATCACTAGTCCCTAACACTAACAGAACTGCCTCTCCTGGGCTTCACTGAGTCTACAATATTCAGGGCAGCGTAGGATACCACTTTAATTTCCAAGTTTTATTGTTTTTATGTGCTGCCATACCTTTTTTTGTTTGCATTCTGCATGCTAGCTTTATTGACTGTAATATAGCTTACAGTGAATTACTGTAAATACTTACAGTTCTAAAAACTCCAGCAGGCTCAGGATCAGTGTTCTGGGCAGCTGGGCTCAGGGCTGGAAGTGGGCACCAATGAGTTCAGAAAGGAGACCGGGGATCGGCTCACCCTAGAGTTGCAGTGCCTTCGCGTGACGTCACGGTGCGCGGCGTACGCCAAGGGTAGGGGAGGTCAGGAGGTGCGGCATACGCAAAGGGCAGGGAAGGTTGGGAGGAAAAGCAAGCAAGTAAGTCCTTCACTATGCGAGCCATGCCGCTCGCATAGTTAAGGATAGGAACAGGGGCATCTTATGCTATATATGCATCATCTACAGTGTCCTGTAGCCTCCTCTGACTTGTAGATTGTTACATTGTATACTGCAGCCCGACCCAGCCCCCAGTCCTCTGTTACATTGCTGCTCCCCTCTCAGTATGGCAGATTTGGGCTCTGTGCGTTCCCCTCGTGCATGTTGGCCAAACTACCTGCCCCCCTCCCTCTCCTCCTCCTTGGCCTGGGATGTCATCTTTGGCGGGGCCTGTCCCTCCTGCTTCCCCTTCAGCCCCCCTCTGCTGCTCCTCAGCCTGGGGTTGGTCCACTCTCTCACCCTGCAGCCCCCCGATGAGTTGCTCTGGGATAGGGGTCTGCTGAGCTATGAGCGTCTGCAGATGAGGGAGCCCTCCCGGTACCAGCTCTGTACTAGTACTCACTATCAAAGTAGCATAGCAGGCAGGCCGGCGAAATGGCAGCGTAATGTCACTCACCTGCTCCTTCCACTTTATTAATGAAGCAGGCGGAGCAGGCGCGTGACAAAGTGAGTGTTGTTATGCTGCCATCCAGACGGCCTGCCTGCTGTGCTACTTTGATAGTGAGTAGTGTACTAGTACAGTTATTGAAGAGGCAGCTGCCTTGGGCCCCCCAGGAGCAACTGGACCTGGGGCAGCTGCCCCTTTTGCACTGCGTTAAAGATGGCCCTGCCAACCACTATAAGACATAGGGCACTGTAAGCTCCATGATGTTGAGATCCTTGTTTACTGACTAGTGACTGAACAACATGACTTATTGTATATTTATACCTTGTTTGGGGAACCTTTATTCTACTGTGTTATGTATAGATGTCAAAGTATACAATCATCCACAGTCATTAGATCAGTTGTAGGTACAGTAGTTTACTCATTTTGACTCACAAATCCTTTGTTGGTACAATTCTGTGTGAATTGGAATGTGTTCTTCACAGCACTTACCTGGTGCCTGTGTCTATGGAGAAAGCTCATCTTCTCAGCAGATTGTCTATTCTTGGACATGTATAGATCATGTAGAGCCTGAGCCATTAAATGAACAGCTTTGTACACTTGCTCAGAAAGTCCTTTGTCATGAAAGTTATAAAACTGTGTGACCCGTTCTGTCCCGGTACAGTTATGTAGAGATATCTTGTATATCTCCTGATAGATTTCATTTTTTTGAGGATCTCTTGATAAGCAGTGCAGGTTTAACAACCAGATGTGAGCCAGTAACTTGTCTTCTGGATGGCTGATGGTCTGGAAGCTTTCATAGTATCTTCTCATATCTGGTATAGGCAGTTTAGAAGGTTCAAGAGTCAGACTGCCATTAAATGCTTCTCTGTGATGCTCCACAAGATTCATGCCTGAAGCAAATGTAGGACCAAACACGAAAGTCTTATCATGGAAAACACCTCGCATTGCATTGAACCGTTCTGCAAGGACTGGAGAATACGTCCCGCAGAGTATTATAACCTCGGCTGAGAACTTTCTGATAATCTCCATGTTTTTTCTTTCAACATCATCTATAATACTTAAGCTCTCAGATTTCACTTTGATGGTGTAGGCCACACAGATTGCATTGATGGTCAGATATCGTGTCAGAATCTGTATCTCCTCATTACCACTGTCATCATCTGAAGATACAATCCCAACCCATGTCCATCCAAAGAACTTGATAATTTTAGATAACATCAAATAACAAATCTGGTCACTTTGACTAGTTCGATGAAAAGTTGGGTAGTAGTTTCGATCACTTAGAACAGCACTTGTAGCCCCATAGCTGATCTGCAAAAAAAATAGATACCAGCAGTTTCTGACTAATACAAACAGGGACATAATGTATAAATGACAATACTGGTCAATATGAAACCTGCCCTCCATAACCCAGCAATTCAGCAGGCAATATGCCAGATGTATTTCTAAAATGTTCTTAAGATGGCTCCAAATAGTGGTAAAATAGAGCCTGAGAAACTGTTATGCAGCAGATGCTGTGTCAATTAAACTCACTGGTTTTGGACTACTGCCAAGGACATTATCTAAGTAGCCCCCTGGTCTTCACACTTTATAGGGTGAATAAAGGCATCTGGATTTCATTGCAGGGGAAACACCAGGCTGCTACCTCTTAGAGTATTCTCTGTTTAAGTGAGTACTGAGCCACGGGGCCAACAATCACCTGTGTGGAACACCAAAGTATCAGCCAAACCTAGTCAGGAAGAGGGCAGTCAGCTCAGTGTCAGTATGGAGGTCAGGACAGGCAGTGAAGGGTCAAAATCCAGGAAACAGGCGGGAGTTGGTACACAAGCAAACATAAATAGCACACCACTGTAAGAATGAACAAACTAGACAGCTAAGACACATCCTTCCAGAGGAAGGTTCCTTAAGTATCACTGGGTGACCAATCATTGGCTGGTGAAGATTAGGGTGACCTATAGCCAGTAAGAGGTGGTGCTGGCAGAAAGCTGGCTGCAAGAGGAATAAGGGAGATGCTCCACCGGCTGAGCCTGCCAGGAAGAGGAGGAGAAGTCTGGTGAGTCTGGGCTGCCGGAATACAGGAGTAGGTGAGCGGGTGGGTAGTGAGGTGGCCATGTCTGCCAGGGAGTGCTGGGCACTGGGCAGTGATTGGTATGAGCTGCCTCTGTAACACTCTTTTTTTTTTTATTACTAATGATTTATAGAAGAAGTTGCCATTTTTACTGGCAATAAATCTTATGGATTTTTTTCCAGTCTGTCAGCCTCGTGCGCCCTGCTGAAAGGAGCTCTGCTACCATTATGATGTGTCACAGCACCGGATAGCTACAATGATACAAATGGAATAAAAACCAAGAAGTCTATTGCTGTGCTCGAATATAGGAGCCTGGACAGTGCCCATTAGTGTGTAAGTGATAAAAGATGAACGAATTTTAAAAAAATTGGATTCGGCCACTTCGCCGAATTTTCCGAAAATAATTGATTCGATCCAAATTAATTTGTGGTGAATCACGTTAAAAAACATCTATTTACAGTCTGAAGAGAGCCTGTATAGTGGTGTAGAACACTGTGCCTTCCAGTATCACGCATAGGTAGTCTGCTGTGGTAGTGAAACAATACTGTGAGTCAGTACGACACACACATGACAAGCGTCGCTCTTAGAATCACTGCACACTTCACTTATTTGGGCAGTTACGGGGCCAAAACTGACCAAATTGCTCAAGTGTGAACTCAGCCTTACAGGTCGATGTTAGCGTCAGGTATAAAGAACCGTGCAGAGGCCCAAGATCCTACTGTAGTGTGAAAGAGCGCACTCCTTTTACACCGTCATCAGCTGATTCCACCTAGATGTCTACAGAACCTGTTCTATGAAATGCTTATAAAAGTAGAGCCCTCCTGACAGAGTGGAGGGGATACTACAAGAACATTTACACTAGAACATTCAGAATCACAGGTGCATATCCATCAAGCTAACTCGGTTGATAAAAAAAATGGCTGCACACCATTATACATGCAAACAATAGAGCTGAGAAATGGGGATCATTCTAAATAAAAGTGGCATTATACCTACTATAAATGAGTCAATGGAAGCTCTTAGCGCACATTTTTGATCAAACATGTGTTGGGCCTATCTACCAGGCACCTACCAGCTCCAAAATACCAGTATTTTTAAAAAACAGCTTCATGAACTTATAGATGTTGGTTCCCAGTTAGGAATCCTAGACAAAAAAGAGAAGAACTATTTAAAAGTTGCACACCCCACCACCGCACGCTTCTACTTTCTCCCTAAAATTCATAAGTCCCTTGTCAATCCACCCGGAAGACGTATAATTTCCGGAATCGATTCTCTTACTTCAAATCTTTCCAAATATGTCGATGGTATCCTTCAAAGATATGTTAGCACCCTACCATCCTATCTAAGGGATTCGGCACATTTAATCCAAAACCTGGAAGATGTGACATGGCAAGACGACTACATTTGGGCAACCATGGACGTGACATCATTATATAGCAACTTTGTACATACACTAGGCATGAAGGCCACACAGGAATTTTTAGATACAGACACATCTATGCTGTCCACTTGACTTTATTTTAAAACATAATTATTTTTTATCTTAACAACACATTTTATATTCAAGTTAAAGGAACAGCAATGGGCACAAAATTTGCGCCGTCTTATGCCAATCTATTTCTGGGCTCATTTGAGAAACATATTGGCTTACTCACCCATCCCAATATTGTCTTCTTTAAGAGATATATTGATGATGTTATTCTAATTTGGCAGGGACACCTACACGAATTAGAATCTAACATTAAGACAGTTAGTGACAACAAATGGAACTTACACCTCACCCTAGAGTCCCACCCTAGAGAAGCAATTTTTCTAGATCTTCACCTAATAAGCTATAACAATCGGATCACAACTAGCACACATTTTAAAAATGTTGACGCGAACAGCTTCTTGGATTTCAAGTGCTGCCATTATCACAAATGGAAGACTAATATACCTTTCAGTCAAATGAAGAGAATCAGATGTAATTGCACAGATAATGAGACTTTGAAGAATCAAATTGAGACCCTCGGCATCAGATTTAAAGAAAAAGGCTACCCCCGCAACTCATTAATGAATCCAAAAATAGAACATTACAAATCAGCCAGAAACAAAGCCTACAACAAAAAACCATAATACCGCCAAACACTTCTTCAAACCAGGTCTTATTACAAGAATCAATCGGAACCCCAAACTCATTAGACATATCCTTACCAAACACTGGTCAGTACTACTAAAGGACCCTATCCTAGTCAGAAATATACCAAGACAGCCTAAGCTAACTTTCCGTAGAGCAAAAACCCTTAAAAATGCGCTAGCTCCATCCTGCCCGAGAATAAAACATCCACAGTAGCAAATTAAAACAAATAAAATAACAATGGAAACAAAGGGTTCCTTTAAATGTGGATCCCGTAAATGCAAATGTTGTGAAATGATGACTATAGCCAAAGAAGAGGTTCAACTAGCACACCCAAAGGACAAAATACAATTTCAACATCACATGACCTGTGGTAGTACCTAAATAATCTATCTACTTCGATGCCCTTGTAACCTCTATTACGTAGGACGAACAACACAAACGCTCAGAGAACACATGGATGAGCATCATTCTAATATCTGTAGAAAAGTCACCACTCATAGCGTGTCACGCCATTTTTTGTTGATACATGATGGGAATCCATCAGGCCTTAGAGTAACTCCACTCGAACAGACCACATCTTCCTTCCAACAATTATGTCAGAAGGAGATGTTCTGGATTTACCAGTTGAACACGCTAACACCATGCTGTCTGAATGAGACATTTAGAATATGTGAACTATTAAAACCAACAATAGTGCTAGTGATAGACCTCATGCCATAGAATCTTTGATACAAATGTCTATAGGTGTCTTTTATATATGAGTCTTATTTAAAGATGGACAGAATTTCGATATATTTTACGAAACATTTTACGATGGAACTATTACCTGAACTACTTTTTATACCTGGTTTTATATCCTATGATATATTAAGATATAGGAAGTGAACCACACATGATATAACCTAAGCATGAACTTTATGAGATACTATGGATATTTTTTAATAGAGGGTTTATGACGGGGTACATACAGTGGATATAAAAAGTCTACACAGTCCTGTTAAATTTAAAATGTCAGGTTTCTGTGCTGTAAAAAAATGAGACAAAGATAAATAATTTCAGACCTTTTTCCAACTTTAATGTGACCTATAAACTCAATTGAAAAACAAACTGAAATCTTTTAGGTAGAGGGAAGAAAAAATATTAAAATAAAATAATATGGTTGCATAAGTGCGCACACCCTTAAACTATTACTTTGTTGAAGCACATTTTGATTTTATTACAGCACTCAGTCTTTTTGGGTATGAGTCTATCAGCATGGCCCATTTTGACTTGGCAAGATTTGCCCACTCTTCTTTGCAAAAACACTCCAAATCTGTCAGATTGCAAGGGCATCTCCTGTGCACAGCCCTCTTCAGATCACCCCACAGATTTTCAGTCGGATTCAGGTCTGGGCTATGGCTGTGCCATTCCAAAACTTTAATCTTCTTGGTAAAGCCATTCCTTTGTTGATTTGGGTGTATGATTTGGGTGGTTGTCATGCTGAAAGATGAAGTTCCTCTTCATGTTCAGCTTTCTAGCAGAAGCCTGAAGGTTTTGGGCCAATATTGACTGGTATTTAGAACTGTTCATAATTTCCCCTATCTTAACTAAGGCCCCAGTTCCAGCTGAAGAAAACCAGCCACACAGCCTGATGCTGCCCCCACCATGCTTCACTGTGGGGATGGGGTTCTTTTGGTGATGTGCAGAGTTGTTTTTGCACCAAATATATCTTTTGGAATTATGGCCAAAAGGTTCAACTTTGGTTTTATCAGACCATAACACCTTTTCCCACATGTTTTTGGGAGACCTCAGATGTGTTTTTGCAAAATGTAGCCTGGCTTGGATGTTTTTCTTCATAAGAAAAGGGTTTCGTCTTGCCACTCTACCCCATAGTCCAGAGATATGAATAATAGCCGAGATTGTTGTCACATGTACCACACAGCCAGTACTTGCCAGATATTCCTGATTCCTGCAGCTCCTTTAATGTTGTTTCTCCACTTGATGATGACTGTCTTCACTGTGTTCAATGGTATATCTAATGCCTTGGAAATTCTTTTGTACCCTTCTCCTGACTGATGCCTTTTAACAATGAGATCCCTCTGATGCTTTGGAAGATCTCTGTGGACCATGACTTTTGCTGTGGGATGCGACTAAGACAATTTCAGGAAAGACCAACTAGAGCAGTTGAACTTTATTTGGGGTTAATCAGAGGCGCTGTAAATGATGGAAGGTGTATGCTGACTGCTATTTAACAGGATTTTGAATGTGATTGCTTAATTCTGAAAACAGCTACATCCCCAGTTATAAGAGGGTGTGCACACTTATACAGCCACATTATTTTAGTTTTTTTCTTCCCTCCACCTAAAAGATTTCAGTTTGTTTTTCAATTGAGTGGTACAGTTTATAGGTCACATTAAAGGTGGAAAAAGTTCTGAAAGGATTTATCTTTGTCTCATTTTTTTACAGCACAGAAACCTGACATTTTAACAGGGGTGTGTAGACTTTTTATATCCACTGTATGTGAACTACTTTTGTAACCCATGGCTTAACAACTATATTTATGAATTCCCTTTGGAGTGTGGATTACATACACCAACATCGGAGATAGAAGTTCAACTTCTTATTACTATTGCTCATTATTTATCATTTTACTTTTTATGTATGATTTTTTAACTACTTTGATTAAAGATTATTCTGATTGAAATGTTATGATATATATATATATATATATAGTAAAGAAATAATGCTGGCAGCACTACCAGGACCGGGCGAGTGCTAAGCCTCAGGACTAGCGTGGGTCCCAAATATACAAAGGAGGAAAAGAGGCAGCACTTCCAAAAAATAAAACTGAAGATTTATTCAAACATGTGCAACCGCGACGTTTCGGCTCGTATCACGAGCCTTCTCAAGCTTGAGAAAGGCTCGTGATACGAGCCGAAACGTCGCGGTTGCACATGTTTGAATAAATCTTCAGTTTTATTTTTTGGAAGTGCTGCCTCTTTTCCTCCTTTATATATATATATATATATATATATATATATATAATTTTATATATATATAATTTTAATCAGACCCACAATATTTGATAATAGCACCCTCAATCAATATAACTCCACAACTTTATTAAAGATGCAGGAGTGATGTGACAAGCCTTGACACGCCCTCTCCTTGGGGCATACGCTAGAGCACAGCATTTCCCGTCCACACACCAGTCCTGTACACATACTCAGTGTTCCACTGAGAAACGCATTGATTTCCTTCACTTCTGGACGCACGCACCTGCGCACCGTAGATCCTCCACATGCCCTTCTGGCGCGTTCCACAGTGGAACGCATCGGGACTTCAAGACAGGCGCAATATAACTGGCCGGTTTTACGGTCCTGCGCATTGCAATGAGCTCTGTGTTCCCGCTCTAACACACAGGTCACCACCCCCTTCCCACATTCCCACATCTGGTGGTCTTTTCAAACCCTATTTAAAGGTATCATCGTATGCTGTATGTTATTGTTGTATGTTATTGCGCTGCTCCTTAGGAAGGGACCTGTATGTGGTCCCGAAACGCGTTGAGCCGGATATTGATGTTAATAAAGAACCTGAAAAGAAGCCTCTTGACACATTGGCTGCCTTCATCTTCTTACAACCTACAGGTGATCCAGGCTGTTTTTTTTTTTTGGTCACCCGGGGTCTTGAGCTTATCTGGACTGCCACCCTTCTTGTAAAGTAAGTCACAATTTTATTTCTCTTTACCTTGCTGGTATTTTACCTTTTGAGTTTATCCTTTATTTTATCAGTACACGCTTTTATACTTTGGGCCTGATAGTTAAGACCACATAACTTAGTCCAAACACATGACCTGCACACATTTTAACCTTGAAAATATTGATCCAGTATCCTAATATCCATCCGCATAATAAAGAGCTTAGTACATCACAGCCACTATCTTTGCCAAACCATCTCCATCTAGGACCCTTTTACTATATATTAATTATAAGTAGTGATTTAGTGCTCTTACAGTGGGTACCAATTAGGTTGGATTAGGTGGGCCAGCCCCCTTGACCCTCCATTCCCAACCTATTATTTTCGCCGTTGTCTCACACCACATGCTGATTCTATCTACATGGTGACAACCCACTAGCTGCCTCTTTCACCATTTCATCTCTATTCCCTTTGATGCATTTTTCTCCATCCATTGGCACCTCTAGTTTGTTCTGATCTGCTGGATATCTTTCCACATTATCCGATTAAGCCTTACTCTTTCTTGTCACAGTGTGGGGGTGGCAGCAGTAGCATGAGTAGACCACAGAGTGACCCAGTGACATAGTGGGGCGGTGGTAGAAGCAGCAGCATGAGGAGACCACAGACTGAGCTATTTAAATAGTGTTGAGGTGGCAGCAGCATGAGGAAGCCACAGAGTGGCCCAGTGACATAGTGTTGAGTTGTGTTGAGAGTGGCCCAGAGTGTGGAAGTGGCAGCAACAACATGAGGAGACCACAGAGTGGCAAGATTACATAGTGTGAAGGTGGCAGCAGCTGCAGCATGAGGAAGCCACAGAGTGGCCCAGTGACATAGTGTTGAGTTAGCAGCAGCATGAGGAGGCTGCAGAGTGGCAAGGTGACATAGTGTGGAGGTGGAAGCAGCATGAGGGTGCCACAGACTGGCAAGGTGACATAGTGTGGAGGTGGCAGAAGTAGCATGTGGAGATCACAGTGTGGCCCAGAGACAGAGTTGTGAGTTGTCAGAAGCATGAGGAGACCACAGAGTGGCCCAGTGACAGTGTTGAGATAGCAGAATCATGAAAAGACCACAGAGTGTTGATTTGGCAGCAGCATGAGTAGACCACAGAGTGGCGAAGTGGCAGCAGCATGAGGAGGCCGCAGAAAGACTCAATGACAGAGTTTATGGGTGGTAGCAGCAGCATGAGGAGGCCACAGACTGGCAAGGTGACAGTGGAAGCAGCAGCATGAGTTATCTAACAGATGCCCAGACGGGCAGTAAACCTATCTTGACCCAGGTTATTATAAAACGTCACTTTTATTTGACATACACTAAAAGTTAAAGTGTGAGATGAAAGCAACTTTAATAAGCCAAAAATTATTTATTAGAAGTACAGTCGACACTCCACCTATGAATAGGGGTGTTATTCAGAAAGAGAGAGGGTAGGGAGATGTGCACAATATCCCACCCTAGCTATCACTGCTAGATATAGTGTACTATGATGTCACTGTTTGCAGAGCAAGTTGCTAATAAGGTATATCCGGCACCTTTGCCGTATTTTGTGGTGAAGACTTGTGTACCTTCACACCACTGCCAGATCAACACAGCCGCCATTAGCATGTGTCTAAACTGACATTGAGCCTGATGGCAGTTAGCCCTGCAAACAGAGGTAGCTACAGTTAAGTACTGCGGCTCACATCTGTACACTAAAGTGCCAAGCATTTGAACAAAGTCCAACCAGACTGTTATTAGTTGATTGCTAGTGGAGTGAGAGGCCGCATTTAAAAACTAACACTGCCCCCTGACATGTCTCACCAGACTTCTGGCTTCTTCAGGGGTAAATGGGCAGCAATCAGTTTAAGGGTGGTAGCAGCAGCATGAGGAGGCCACAGACTGGCAAGGTGACAGTGGCAGCAGCAGCATGAGGAGACCACAGAGTGACACAATGACTGTCACGAGGGTGTCAAGAGCCACGTCTGACTCTGTTATACCCAGGGCCAGGAAGTTGCAGCGGGTGGCTGCGCGCTCTATGTCTAAAGATCATGCTGTTACTTAATGTTACCTTTCTGTGTTTGCCTTGCAATCCTTTTTTCTCACTCAGGGATTCGTAGCTTCTTCTCAGCTGTTTCTTGTCTGTCACTCCCAATCTACTTATATTCCCCCTTCCCACTTCTCTGGTTGCCAGATATAGAGCTTCCTGCCTGGATTTCAACACTGACCCACTGGAGCTGTGTTGCTGTTGTTCCTGGTTGTCGTACCAGAGCATTACCCTCCAGATCCCTTGTGGGCTTTTGTTGTCCGCTCTTGTCACCCACCTAGGCTTATATGTTTTGTCTGTATTGTCTGTCCTCTCCCTGGTGTTTTCCTTTAGTGTTAGTGGTGAGGACTAGTGCTCCCACCGCCCTATTCACTACTTAGGGCTCATCTTAAGGAAAGCCAGGGTTTAGGTATGTGATCGGCGTACGGTTGAAAAACCCGTCTAGGGACGTCAGGTGCCAGCTTCTAGGTGAGTTAGGGGTCACCCTTGGACAGGGCTTTCTCTTTTCCCTCCCTTTGCGTCACACGTCTGTGATCGGCACGCCGGTCGAGATGATGGCAGAGTGTAGGTACAACAGCAGCACAAGGAGGCCACAAATTGGCAAGGTGACATAGAGTGAAGGTGGCAGCAGCACCATGAGGAGAACACAGAGTGGCCTAGAGACAGTGTTGTGAGTTGGCAGCAGCATGAGAAGACCACAGAGGTGGAAGCAGCATGAGGAGTACACAGAGTGGCCCAGAGACAGAATTGTGAGTTGGCAAAATCATGAGGAGACCACAGAGTTGCCCAGTGACATAGTGTTGAGGTAGCAGCAGCATGATTAAAACCACAGATTGGAGATTCGGCAGCAACATGAGGAGGCCACAGAGTGGTGAAGTGATAGCAGCATGAGGAAGACCACAGTGTGGCAGAATTACAGAATGTGGAGGTGGCAGCAGCAGCAAGAGGAGACCACAGAGTATCCCAGAGACAGAGTTATGAGGTGGCAGCAATAGCATGAGGAGGCCACAGACTGGCAAGGTGACATAGTGTGGAGGAGGCAGCAGCATGAGGAGACCACAGAGTTTCACAATGACAGAGTGTGGAGGTGGCAGCAGCATGAGGAGACCACAGAGTAGCCCAAAGACAGAGTTATGAGTTGGCAGCAGCATAAGGAGACCACAGAGTGGCAACATTTTGTGGAGGTGGAAGCAGCAGTATGAGAAGACCACAGAGTGGCCCACAGACAGAGTTGTGAGTTGGCAGCAGCATGAGGAGAACACAGATTGGCACAATGACATAGTATGGAGGTGGCAACAGCAGCATGTGGAGACCTGAGTGGTGAGATGGCAGCAGCATCAGGAGACCATAGAGTGACCCAGGACAGAGTTGTGAGTTGGCAGTAGCATACAGAGACCACAGAGTAGCCCAGTGACATAGTGTTGAGGTAGCAGCAGCATGAGGAGATCACAGAGTGATGATTTAGCAGCAGCATAAGGAGGCCATAAAAAGGCTCAATGACAGAGTTTAGGGGTGGCAGCATGAGGAGGCCACAGACTGACAGAGTGGGGAGGTGGGTGGCAATAACAGTACCCGCTGACGATGGTGGGTGTAGGAGCACTTGGCATCAGATGAGTGGCATGAGGCGGGTGGCTGCATCAGAATAGTAGCTGAGGCACGTAGTCAGAAGAAACCGATCTCTTTTTTTTTGTCACGGTTTAGGTGAGGCAGCATGGATGATCTAATCTGACGCATCAGGTATTGGTGGGTGGAGGTGGCAGCAGCAGCATGAGGAGACCATAGAGTGGCCCGGGACAGAGTTGTGAGTTGGCAGTAGCGTACAGAGACCACAGAGTGGCCCAGTGACATAGTGTTGAGGTAGCAGCAGCATGAGGAGACCACAGTGGTGATTTAGCAGCAGCATAAGGAGGCCACAAAAAGGCTCAATGACAGAGTTTACGGGTGGCAGCAGCAGCATGAGGAGGCCACAGACTGACAAGGTGACAGTGTGGAGTTGGCAGCAGCATGAGGAGGCCACAAAGCGGCACAATGACAGAGTGTGGAGGTGGCAGCAGCAGCATGAGGAGACCATAGAGTGGCGCAGAGACAGAATTGTGATTTGGCAGCAGCATGAGGAGACCACAGAGTGGCCTAGAGATAAAGTTGTGAGTTGGCAGCAGCATGAGGAGACTACAGAGTGGCACAAGGACATAGTAAGGAGGTGGCAACAGCAGCATGTGGAGACCTGAGCGGTAAGGTGGCAGCAGCATTAGTAGATCACAGAGTGACCCGGTGACAGAGTGGGGAGATTGGTGGCAATAACAGTACCCGCTGACGATTGTGGGTATAAAAAGGAGCACTCTGCATCAGATGTGTGGCATCAGGTGGGTGGCAGTATCAGAATAGTAGCTGAGGCACGTAGCCAGAAGAAACTGGTGTTTTTTGTCAATATTTGGGTGAGGCAGCATGGATGATCTAATCTGATGCATCAGGCATTGGTGGGTGGAAATCCTAGCTGATCCATGCCAGATTCATCTTGACAAAGGTCAGTCTCTCCACATTTTGGGTGGACAGGTGAGTTCTCCTTGGGGTAACTATTGCCCCCGCTGCACTAAACACCCGCTCTGATGTCACACTACTGGCCCGGGCAGGACAGCTTTTCTAGGGCAAACTTGGCCAGTTGCGGCCACAAATCCAGTTTTGCAGCCCAGTAGTCCAGCGGATCTTCAATGTGGGGTAGCAGGGTATTGACTAAGCACCATAGTATATTGATATACCAAGTGAGCCACTGTTCATTTTCATTTTTATTGACTAAGTATGCCACCATCTGCTGGTTCGGGTTCTGCTCCAGGACTAGCTGCTGCCCCCCCCCCCCGCTACAGCAGCCATGGCAGTATAACGAGAGCGCAGAGGGCACCCCAGTCAGACCTGCGAGAGGATGGACTATAGTGCAGATAGGCAGTGGCCAACTGACTACATAGGATGTCTCTATAGTAGTTCCGTTTGTCCTCCCTATCAGTGGGTGTAAAAAAAGCCCCCATTTTGGACCGGTAGCGAGGGTCCAACAAGGTGGAAAGCAAGAGGTCATACCTCTGCCGAATGGTGACAATTCAGCTGTCACTACCCAAGCAAATGAGCATGCAGCGGGCCATTTGCACAAGTGAACCTGAGGCACTCCCTGCATACATCTCCACTGCATACTGCCACGGTGTGTCTGGGTCATCTGCTTCATCTTGCTCATCTCCCTCTTGCTCCTCCAACTGCTCCTCTCCTGTCACCTGTGAAGAAAGACCACCCATTTCGCTACACATTGCTTGTGCTCCATTAGTGTTGATTGAGCACCCAAGTGCTAAGGTGCTGGGGCCGAATAACCGAGTGCCCGAGTATAATGGAGGTCAGAACCCGAGCATTAAACCAGACAACCTCTGCTCTGAAGAGGGGAGGGTGCCTGGTTCATTGGAAAAGGTCAGAAATTGATGGAAACACCACTGAAATGGTTCAGGAACAGCATTGGGAGGATGTCTGGGTGCCTCTTGGACTCCCAGTTCGCTGCTGGGAACGAGGTTGTCTGAGTAGTACGCCACTTTTACAGACTGAGAATAATATGCACAAAACCAAAGATAAATTCGATTTTAGGGGAAAAATTGTTAGGAAACATTTTTTCCTATATATTTACTTGTATATAAAGTGCAAGTGGTGCCAAAAATTACAAGGAAGAGGCACTCCGATACAACCTGTATATAACATAAAGGAGGGCCTCATTCACATTATGGTACAATTGTTCATGTAGTGGGACTCCTACACTCATAAAGCCTATGAAATAAGTGAACGGGCTGTCAAAAATTATAAGGAAACAGCACTCCAATACATCCTTTGTTACACATAAATGAGGCATCATACACACCCTTGAAAAATTATGATTGATGACCTGCTTGTGACCCTCAAAAACATTTGGAGCAAGGACCTGTTGATATGACTATCTAAAACATTAGCGGATGGGGCCTGCTGCTGAGCTGACCCTCTAAAACATTAGGGGTGAGGGTCTGATGGTGAGCTGATCCTGTAAAAGATTGTAGGTGAGGGACTGCAGGTGAGCTGACTCTGTAAAACATTATATGCGAGGGTCTGTAGGTGAGCTGACCCTGTAAAATATTATATGTGCGGGCCTGAAGGTGAGCTGGCCCTGTAAAACATTATATGTGAGGGCCTGCAGGTGAGTTGACCCTCTAAAAGGTTGTAGGTGAGGGCCTGCTGGTAAGCTGATCCTCTAAAAGGTTGTAGGTAAGGGCCTGTAGGTGAGCTGACCATGTAAAACATTATATGCAAGGACCTGCATGTGAGCTGACCCTGTAAAAGATTGTAGGTGAGGGCCTGCTGGTGAGTTGACCCTCTAAAAGGTTGTAGGTGAGGGCCTGCAGGTGAGCTGATCCTATAAATCATTATACGTGAGGGCCTGCAGGTGAGCTGACCCTCTAGAAGGTTGTAGGTGAGGACTTGTAGGTGAGCTGACCCTGTAAAACATTTTATGCGAGAGCCTGCAGGTGAGCTGACCCTCTAAAAGGTTGTAGATGAGGGCCTGCAGGTGAGTTGACCGTGTAAAACATTATATGCGAGGGCCTGTAGGTGAGCTGATCCTGTAAAAGATAGTAGGTGAGGGCCTGCTGGTGAGCTGACCCTCTAAAAAGTTGTAGGTGAGGGACGGTAGGTGAGCTGACCCTGTAAAACATTATATACCAGGGCCTGCAGGTGAGCTGACCCTGTCAAAGATTGTTGGTCAGGGACTGCAGGTGAGCTGACTATTTAAAACATTATATGCGAGGGCCTGCGGGTGAGCTGACCCTGTAAAAACATTATATGCGAAGGCCTGCAGGTGAGTTGACACTGTAAAAGATTGTAGATGACGGCTGCAGGTGAGCTGACCCTGTAAAACATTATATGCGAGGGCCTGCGGGTGAGCTGACCCTGTAAAAAATATAGGTGAGGGCCTGCTGGTGGACTGACCCTGTAAAAGATTGTAGGTGAGGGCCTGCTGCTAAGCTGACCCTCTAAAAGATTGTAGGTGAGGGACTGCAGGTGAGCTGACTCTGTAAAACATTATATGCGAGGGTCTCTAGGTGAGCTGACCCTGTAAAACATTATATGCGAGGGCCTGCTGGTGAGCTGACCCTGTAAAAGATTGTAGGTGAGGGCCTGCTGCTGAGCTGAACCTCTAAAAGATTGTAGGTGAGGGACTGCAGGTGAGCTGACTCTGTAAAACATTATATGCGAGGGCCTGTAGGTGAGCTGACCCTGTAAAATATTATATGCAAGGGCCTGCATGTGAGCTGACCCTGTAAAACATTATATGCAAGGGCCTGCATGTGAGCTGACCCTGTAAAACATTATATGCGAGGGCCTGCAGGTGAGCTGACCCTTTAAAAGATTGTAGGTGAGGGCCTGCTGGTGAGCTGACCCTGTAAAAGGTTGTAGGTGAGGGCCTGCAGGTGAGCTGAACCTTTAAAACATTATATGCGAGGGCCTGCAGGTGAGCTGACCCTGTAAAAGATTGTAGGTGAGGGCCTGCTGGTGAGCTGACAGTCTAAAAGATTGTAGGTGAGGGACCGCAGGTGAGCTGACTCTGTTAAACATTATAGGTGAGGGCCTGCAGGTGAGTTGACCCTGTAAAACATTATATGCGAGGGCCTGCAGGTGAGCTGACCCTGTAAAACATTATATGCGAGGGCCTGTAGGTGAGCTGACCCTGTAAAAGTTTGTAGGTGAGGGCCTGCTGCTGAGCTGACCCTCTAAAAAAATTATATGCGAGGGCATGCAGGTGAGCAGACCTTCTAAAACATTATATATGAGAACATATATGCAAGGACATTATATGCAACGAAAAAGCACGTTGATATGATGAAAGAGGAGGAGGAGGATGAGAAAAGGAAGATTCAACAATTTACCCTTTTTTGTGTCGGAAGGGTGCATGGGAATACAGTGTATTCAGTACATTATAAACAACACATTTAAAGTGCCTTTATGTTCATCAGCTTTTCTCTTGTGGAGTCAAGAAGTCCGGGCAATCCAGGCCTTGTTCATTTTTATAAAAGTCAACCTGTCAGCATTTTCAGTTGACAGGCGGATACGCTCATCTGTTATAATGCCACCAGCAACACTAATTAACCGCTCAGACAAAACTCTGGTGGCAGGGCAGGCCAGCATCTACAAGGTGTAGAGCGCCAGTTTGTGCCACGTGTCCAACTTGGACACCCAGTAGTTGTAAGGCACTGAGGGATCATTGAGGAAGCGGACACGGTCTGCTATGTACTCCTTTACCATCTTCCAAAACTTTTCCCTCCTTGTGACATTAGGTCGCGCATCAGGGTGAGGGTGCTGGCGGGGTGTCATAAAACTGTCCCAGGCTTTGGAGAGTGTTGACCTGTCTCTGTTGGAACTGCCGTGTGTTACCCTTGTCTACCCTCCTTGGTTGCCCAATAGCTACGGACTCTGCCGCCAGCGTTGCCGGATGGAAATTTTTGGAGCGATTTTTCAACAAGGACCTTCTGGTATTGCACCGTTTTCTCGTCCTCTCCACCAGAGGAATGAGAGATGATTAGTTCTCTTTGTAGTGGTGGGCGAGAAGGGTGAATAACCAGTAATCCGTGTTGTCTAAAATGCGTATAATGGGCGGGTCGCGGGAAAGGCAGTCTAACATGAAGTGCCAGAGTACCAACATGCAAGAGTTCTCTGTCATCATCAGGAGGATGACTTTCAATCTCCTCATCCTCTGCCCACCCACTGAACAGATGAAATTAAACTTCCATGGGTACTACCCTCTGTAGCGGAGGCAACCGTCTAATGCTCCTCTTCCTCCTCCTCCTCCTCTTCATCTTCTAATTCTCGCTGAGAATATGAACTGAGGGTGGTCTGGCTATCACCCTGTGTTATGTCTTCTCCCATTTCAACCTCTTCCACTTCAAAGCATCGTCCATAATTGTGAGAAGCGAGCTGGATGGTTACGATAATAGTGTTATCGCCGCTCACCATCTGTGTTGATTCCTCAAAGTTTCTTAAAACCTCACAGAAGTCAGACATCCATGCCCACTCCTCGCTTATGAACAGCGGATGCTGACTGGAAAGGCAACGACTATTTTTCAGCTGGTATTCCACTACTGCACTCTGCTGCTCACAAAGCCTGGCCAACATTTGTAAAGTAGAGTTCCAGCGTGTTCTCACATCGCACAACCGGTGAGCTGGCAATTTCAAGCGCTGCTGCAGCGTTGACAGACCGGCTGAAGCTGTAGATGGCTTGTGAAAATGTGCACACATGCGGCACACCTTCACCAGTAGATGTCAGGGACCCAGGGGGGCAGTTCCTCATCGGGTTCGCAGGCGCCGGCATTGGGTGCAGGTAGCTCCTCCTCCTGGCAGGGCATCTGGCGCTGGTGTGGCCAGTGCACGTGCGCAGGTCGAGCGCCGGGTGCGTGTGCGCGGTACGCAAGACGCGAGCACGTGCATGGAAATGCGAGCAAAGTGCGCGCACGCCATTCCAAGCCACAGGTGCTACTCAAGCTGGGGGAGGGCTTCAGCCTTCACCACTAGCCCTCAGCCCTATGATTGGCCTCTTTCTAAGGAAGCTTTCTGGTTGTCTGCAGCCAGTGGGCGGTCCTGGGTTCCCTGTGTATTTAAAGCTGGTCAGAGCCTTGACTCATTGCTGAGCAATTCTACCTTATGGTGAACACCCAGCTCCCTCCTGTGAACCCGTTGTTTAATCTGACTTCCCGGCTACCGACCCTTTGCTTGACCCTTCGACTACGATTCCTGCTGCCCGCCACGACCCGGAACTGGATCTGACTACCCAATTGGATTATACATTTGTACTACGCTATTTCTGGACTTTATTTGTCCCTGCCAAGGGGTTCCACATCTGACCGCTACTCCGGCCCTGACAGTAGCTCAGGCAAATTGGGGTAGGTTTTGAGAAACCGCTGAACCATTAAGTTTAAGACGTGGGCTAGGCATGGAATGTGGGTGAGCTGGCCGAACTCCAAAGCTGCCACCAAGTTACGGCCATTATCAGATACAACCATGCCTGGTTGTAGGTTGAGTGGCGAGAGCCACAGCTCAGCTTGTTCTCTTATCCCCTGCCACAGCTCTGCGGCGATGTGCTGTTTGTCCGCTAAGCATATTAGCTTCAGCACGGCTGTTTCCGCTTCCCCACTACAGTGCCACACTGCTTGCAGCTACCAACTGATGACTGACTGGTGCTACAGAGAAGATAATTCGGAGGTGGAAGTGGAGGAGGAGGCGGAGGAGGAGAAGTGAGGGTTGAAGCCACTAACGTAAATGCTGTCGAAAAATCGACGTAGGGCCCATAATCCTTGGCGTCGGTAGCACCTGTGCCATCCCAGGGTACAACTCGCTCCCGACCTCCACACCTTTCAACCAGTGGGCTGTCAGGGAAATGTAGCATCCCTGGCCGAATGCACTTGTCCATGTGTCCGTGGTTAAGTTGATCTTCCCAGTAAGTGCGTTGGTCAGGGCACGTGTGATGTTACGCGACACATGTTGGTGTAAGGCGGGCACGGCCCACCTTGAAAAATAGTGGTGGCTGCGTAACACAGGACTGTCGCGGACATCAGACTGTGGAAGGCCTCAGTGTCCACAAGCCTAAGTGGCCAGTAATTTGGAAAGCTGTGCATTTAGTGCTATGGCTTGTAAGTGGGTGGCTGGGTATTTGCGCTTGCGTTCAAAGGCCTGGGGTAAGGACATTTGGACTCTGCGCTGGGACACGGAAGTGGAGGTGGTCGCTGATGGTGTTTGAAAAGGTCCAGGTGAAGGACGGGAGGCATCCGCTCCTGCGCCTTCGACGGTATGGGCCAGCACGTACTGTAATATAGGGGAAGAGGAGGCAGTGGTGTGACCAGCAGATACAGATTGTGGACCCAGGCGTTCATCCCACTTATTAGGGCGCTTGGATGCCATGTGGCGGATCATGCTGGTGGTGGTGAGGTTGCTAGTGTTCAAAGTCCCGGCTCATTTTGGTATGGCACAGGTTGCAAACTACTATTCTTTTGTCGTCCGCACTTTCCTCAAAAAAGCGCCATACTGCGGAACACCTACCCTTTGGCAAGAGAGATTTCCACAAAGGGGTGCTCCATGGAACATTTGCGGGCCTGTTTGGTGTGGCTCACCTTCTCGCCTTCTCTCTTTGCTACCCCACTGCCTGTTCCAGCCTGTTGCAGTGCTGCAGATCCCTCCCCCTCTGTACTGCTGTCCTCGCTCGGCTTTTCACCTTCCCAGGTTGGGTCAGTGACTTCATCGTCCACCACCACCTCTTACACTTCCTCACTCTGCTCATCCTCCTGACTTGTTGACCTAACTAGTGATGAGCGGCAGGTGCCATATTCGATTTCGACGAAATTCGCGAATATTCGAATGAATATTCGTTTCATATTCGTCGAAATCGAATATTCGTCATTTTTTCTAGTTATCGCGATTAACATGCGATTTAAATAATCGCATATTGCGATTTGTACTTAAGGCTACTTTCCTATTGGTTTCATATCTAGAATTAGCGAGGATGACGAATATGACGAATGTATTCGTCTATTCCTCAAAACGAAGATAACGAAGTATTCTACATCTTCGTTTTAGCTACCTATTCGTCAACCTCGCTAATTCTAGCAATCAAATAGGCAGGTTGACTATAGAGACAGCTGTGTTAAATTCGCTATGCGATTTTTTTTTTTAATAAATAGAATACTTATAATAATTTTATCAAGTAATATAATTATTGTATTAAAAAAATAATAATCGCATAGCGAATTTAACACAGCTGTCTGGTAAGTCAACCTTCCTATTTGATTGCTAGAATTAGCGAATAGCGAAGTTGACGATGACGAGACGAATAGGTAGCTAAAACGAAGATGTAGAATACTTCGTTATCTTCGTTTTGAGGAATAGACGAATACATTCGTCATATTCGCTATTCGCTAATTCTACCAAGCCAACCATAACTTCTGTGCTCATGGAGCGTCCCCATCAACATGGGAACGTCTCCATATACTAAAATGTACTGTCGGATTTGAGGAATTACGTTGAAATCGCAATGCGATTAATTCAAGTTATATTAATCGCATTGCGATTTCAACTTAGAGCTGGGTTTATAATGGGTCAGCTTGCTAGAATTAACGAAGTTAACGAATATGGAATATAGCAGCAGTGCTAAGTTGAAATCGCAATGCGATTAATTTAACTTAAAGTATTCGCATTGCGATTTCAACTTAGCACTGCTAGTGCATAGCTAGCTATACTCCATATTCGTTAATTCTAGCCTATGTAAGATAGCAGTGCTAAGTTGTAATCGCAATGTGATTAATATAACTTGAATTAATCGCATTGCGATTTCAACGTAATTCCTCAAATCCGACAGTACATTTTAGTATATGGAGATTCTCCCATGGATGGGGACGCTCCACATGAGCACGGAAGTCGGCAGAAGCGGCAACGGGCACTGACTAGAGCAGCCAGGAAGCCAGGAATCCTCAGGACAGGTAAGAACTACTTTTGGGAAGTAGGAAAGAAAAAAATATAACTAAAAAAAAAAAAAAAAAAAAAAAAAAACAATATTCGAAATAGCGAATTTATAGCGCTATATTCGAAATATTCGCGAATTAGCGAAGTGCCGATATTCGCTAAAAAAATTCGCTTTTCGAATATTCGCGCTCAACACTAGACCTAACCACAACCTCAGTGATGGACAACTGTGTGTCATCCTCTTCATCAACATCTTGAGGCAGTAATTGCCGTTCACTTTTTGGCAACTGTGTCTCATCATCATCTACCTCATTTTCTTGTGACTGTGGATGCTCAAGAGGTTATGAATCAGGGCACAAGATCTGTCTCTCTTCAAGTGTGCTTGGCGAGAGGGGCAAATGAAGGAATGGCGTTGAAAAGAGGTCCTCGGAATATCCCAGTGTGGGATCAGACTTCTAGCTACTGAGACTGGACTTGATGGAAGACAGGGTGGTGCTTAACCGTCTGGAAGCATTAACTGCTGCAATCCAACCGACCACCTGGTCGCACTGGTCTGACTTCAAGAGTGGTGTCCTGCGCCGCCCTGCAAACTGGGACATGAAGCTAGGTATCGTTGATAATTGTTTTTCTTGTGCTCTGGCAGCAGGCACAGTTTCAACATGCCCATGGCCACGACCTCTCCGTGCACCATCAGCATCACGGCCACTTCCCTGTCCCTAACTGCTTGCCTTCTTCATTTTAAATGTTATACGAGCTTGAAAGTATGTCACACGTACAGTAGCGTAGGATTTGGAAGTTTATGCGCAATAAAATTGAAAAAGGTATTACAGGAGATATCCAGCAGATGTGTCAATGCTGTCACCAGCGGCTAATAAAAAATTACAGGGAATGTCACAGGTACTGTATTTGTGATGAGGAAACGTTATACAGGACAGGTACCCGAGGTGATGTCACCGTCTACGGAAAAAGTACACTGTATGTCACAGATACATTTTTTAAACGCACACATTACACTGGAGATATACGGCAGATAATGTCAATTCTGTCACCAGCGGCTAATAAAAAATTACATGGAATGTCACAGATATTTGGTATGAGGAAACAATATATTGGAGAGGTATCACAGGTAACATCACTGAAAAAGTACACTGTATGTCACAGATAAAAAAAATTAAAGCACACGATACACTGGAGATGTCCCCCTGGTAATGTCCCTCTCAGAAGCGGACACCATCTATTGAAAAAGTACACTGGATGTCATTGATATTTTAGGGATGCGCACACTTTAAACAGGAGATGTGGCGCAAATAATTTAACTGTCCGCAGCGGACACCGTCTACGTAAAAAGTATGCTGGATGTCAATAATATTTTAGGGATGTGCACACTTTAAACAGGAGATGTGGCATGAATAATTTAACTGTCCACAGTGACCTATTAGATGCTATTTAGTGCAGGATGCGCTAAAAATATATATTGCTGCTGTCACACACAAATAGTCCTTAAAAGGACGAAGGATGAGGAGGCAGAGGCGGACATTGTCGCAGGACCAACGGCGTGAGAACGTGGAGACGGAAGCGGCACCACCTGGCCAAGTTGCTGGTTTGGCTGGGCAGGAACCACATTAACCCAGTGGGTTGCAAAGGTCATATATTGTCCTTGACCGTAGTTACAGCTCCACACGTCGTCGCTGCAGTTCAGTTTGGCAGACATCGACAGGCTTAAGGACTGGCCCACCTTCTGTTCTACATATTTGTGCAGGGCTGCTACTGCCTTTTTGGCAAAGACATGACCCCTCTGGACTCTCCAGCTCAGCTCGGCACAAGCCATTAGTTCTCTGAAAGGTGTAGAGTCCACCACTTGTATGGGAGGGACTGCAAAACCAGCAACTTGGCCAGGAGCACGTTCAGCTTATGTGCCATTGGATGAGTGCACACATACTGTTGTCTTTTGGAAATCGATCGGGTGATTGATTGCTGGCGGAATGACTATCGAGGAGTAGGAGGGCGAGGAGCAGAACTGGTAGATGATGGTAAGGACAGACTGCTCACTTAGGCTGAGGTGGTGGAGCCTTGACTGCCTGTAATTGGGTGCGTGCCACTGGGTGATGCAGCTGTTGCTGTGTCAGGCTAGACCACCAAATTGGAGCCACAGTTCTCCCAGGCCACTATATGGTGACGCTGCATATGTTGACGTAAGGTCGTTGTGCCAACATTAGCACCCTGGCCTTGCTTCACCTTCTGCCCACAGATTCGGAAAATTACCATGTTCACCTCCTTCGGCGCTTATTAAAAAAACTGCCACACCACGAAGTAGGTGATTTTACCCCCAACACTCCGCACTGACTGACTGCTACTACCACTGCCTCTGTGAACCCCTGCATCACTAACTTCCAGACAGGTAGGCTCCTGCGAAGTGGATGGTCTACTCCGGGCACTTTTGGTTACTGACCTCCCACTACTGCCACCCTGCTGACTCCCGGCCATGCTACCGATTTGCTGGCTCTGCCGCTGTCTCAAGTGCAAACTGCCACTCTTTTCTCCCGATGATCATGAAGCCCCTTCGTCACTCGGCTCCCAATTACGATAGGCTACATAATCATCAAATATTATCTGCATGTCACTGATGTCCTCCTCAATGGTCTCTGAGCCAGGAGCCTGACCGCTCACAACACCAGCTCCCACACCACTCTCCTCATCACTAGTTTCCCGCCTACTGGAGGAAGCGCCAGATGTCTCCTCCAGATCTTGGCTGGGCAGTAGCTGCTGACTGTCCTCTAGTAGCTCGTCCTTGCTGTATAGAGGAGCTGAGCCCACAGCATATAATGCTTCTCTGGCTGATGGAACAGAAAAGGACAGAGGCAGGTTGAGGACAGATGAAGGCACAGGGTCGGGTCCCGGGCCATGCCAACTATGGGTTGTGTCTGACAAACCCACCGACTCTTGGCTGGGGGTATCTGATGTCACTTGGGATGAAGTGGATAGCCGAGCCAACCATTCAAGAACCGCTGGGTTGCTGGTCAAGACATGACCGCTAACTGACACTGGGAGCTCAGGCCTCTCAAAGTGACCCCTGCTGCCATGCCCCTTACTCTGCTGTGACCTGTACCTGGGCCGGAAACATTTAGGCTTCTGCCTTTCCCCTGTGCAGGGCCTGGCACTTCTCTGTCTGACATACTGTTAGACCAAATAAATAAATAAAAAGGAAATTAATACACCCCAAAAAAGGCTGTAATTTTCTCACTTCACTACACAACGACTAATAAGCCCCATTTTTTCCCCCACTAGTACACCCCAAAAAGGCTTAAGAACTTATAACTGCACCGCACAAGGGCTAATAAGACATAGAAATATGTTCTAGTAATACACCCTGTTAATGGCTGTATCACACAGCATTTGCACTCCAATAATAAGCAAGGCTTTCTGGAATTACAGAGGTATCATTTATTGCAAATATGAAAGCAGCAGTATAATGGCAATTTGGATCCCCAGTCAGTGCTGCAAGGTGTAATAGGATTGCTTCTATTACCCAGGCTGCACATTCCCCTAGTGCAACCTGTTCTGCTTCAATACTGTGGAATAATTCCTCCCTATCCTTTCCCTACACTTCTAATGCTCTTTCCCTGAGCTTCTATTGAGCAAAATATAAGTTTTCAAGTCTTTCCTAGCACTGTCCCTAGCACCTGCTAACGTCTCTCCCTGCACTAAGTACACTGGAAGATGGCTATATCCAACATGGCTGAGGCTATTTATAGGGCTGTGACATCACAGGGCTGGCTGGCTGCTAATTGGCTGCATGCATGGCATTTTGGGTGATCCATAGTTCCCAGAGTTCTTTGCTCCATGTGCAGCAGCCATTTTAGGAAAAAATGTGATTCTTTCCCACGAAGCAGAGCCATAGTCAGCACCCGGCACACCCGGGCAAGTGTCGGGATCCACTGCTCCTGGGGGTGCCCACTGTGCTCACTCACACCTGCAGCTGTGTCCTGGTCTTCATTAAAATGCCTGTTATGAATTCTACGGTAGCTTACCCCAGTAATGCAGACAATTTTCACCATGTGCACAGCGCCCCTTGAAAAAGCTATGGGCGAAACACGCGTTGGGGTCACCGGGATGGACGCAACACTTGGTCAGTATCACATACTTTTACCTTATATGGTCATTTGTTTGTATGTAGTTTCGCTGGAGACTAACACCCGCAGACCTCTAAAGGGAATTGGATGGAGGGTGATATCACCTCGGGGTCTGTCTGTCAAAGATGGGAGTTTGGCCTATTCATCTTTCCAGCGTTTTAGTATGCCAGTGAATAATATTATAGGGCAGCCTGATGCGGGTATTGACACCTTCCCTTAGATAGTATGGGGAGGACCACAATAGGAGGGATTATTGTTACCCTTGTGTGAACTTACCTATAGTATACGTCTAGATTTCCTTGTTTTTGATATTTCAAGTTGCACTTATGATAGTGTATTGGTTGTGCTGAACAAGTGTTGTTTCTGTTCACTGTCTTGCCATCATGTACTCTTTAATGCTGCTGGTGCATTTATTGTTATGTATAATTATGTGTTTTTTTTAATCATGGAAATAAAATTTGGATATTTTATGATCAGTGGTGTGGTTTTATCGGAGTTGGCACTGCTGGGGTGGGCAACAACATGATGTTATCTGCCCATGTGACCAGTGGGGGAGGAGCCAGAGGAGCAGAAAACTGTGTTCCTGTACAGAGAAGAGCAAGGCTGGAATGTGGTGAAGCCTAGCTGTGGGTGTCTGTCCGTGTGTGCATGTGCCCCTGTGTATGTGTCTGTCCCTGTGTGTGTGTCTGTCCCTGTGAGTGGGTCTAAGGTACAGTCTAGCCAGTGCCAAATGGGTTACAGTTTAGACCACATTTTGGTACATGTTAATAATTCCTTTTTAAACCCCAGTCCATATCCCCTCGGTACTGTGAATAAGTCGGAGTCATATTAGAAGTTAACAAAATGTTGGAGCATAACTAAAGGTGGAATTCACTTTTAATGTCCCCTAAAGGTGGGGGCACACATTAGATAAAAGTTGTTTGACGATATCACCATCACATAAGTGTCTGTCCATATGTATATGTCTGTTTCTGTGTGTGTTTACCTGTGAGTCTATCTGTCCCTGTGTCTGTACGTCCCTGTGTGTGTACGTCCCTGTGTGTGTATGTGTGTCCCTGTGTGTGTGTGTCCCTGTGTGTATGTGTGTCCCTGTGCGTGTGTGTCCTTGTGTGTGTATCTGTCCCTGTGCATATTTGACTGTCCCTGTGTGTGTGTATTTGACCATCCCAGTATGTGGTTGTCTGTCCCTGTGTGTGTGTCCCTGTGTGTGTATCTGTCACTGTCTGTGTGTTTCCCTGTGTGTATGTGTGTCCCTGTATGTGTGTGTCTCCCTGTGTGTATTTGACCGCCCCTGTGTGTGTGTCTGTCCCTGCATGTGTGTGTCCCTGTGTGTTTGTTTGTGTGTAAATCTGTCCCTGTCTGTGTGTTTCCCTGTCTGTGTGTTTCCCTGTGTGTATGTGTGTCCCTGTGTGTGTGTGTGTCCCTGTGTGTATTTGACTGTCTCTGTGTGTGTATGTCCCTGTGTGTCCCTGTGTGTTTGTCTGTCCCTGTGAGTACTTGACCGTCCCAGTGTGTCCATCCTTGTGTGTGTCCCTGTGTGGGTCCCTGTGTATGTGTCTCTCCCTGTGTGTGTGTCACCATCACCATGCCTGCAGTGTTCCTATGCCTTGAAGCAGCTGCATCAGGACGTTCTGTGCAGGACAAGAAGGTCCTGAAGTTGTCTTACCAGTATCACAGGGGGTTCATCGTGGCAGGGAGATCCAAAGGGGTTCGCCTTGAGGTCCAAGACCTTCAGTTGGTACTGCCACCGCTTCAATGGCTAACTTATGTAGGGTCCCTACGAGTGCCCTATATAGTACTACCGGCTGTACCCTGCCTCTAAGATATTGCGAGCAGCCTGACCACAGGGCACTCGTCCTGAAAAGAGAGACTCGTCTGGAACCTCTCCCTGGCAATGCTGGCCCTATAGAACCCTATCCTAATAACACTCCCTACAGGCATGATTCACCGTACAGACGCGTACAGGATCATCAGGGAAAAATGATTATAGATAAGTAGTTGTGCGCAGGGTTTAAAACATATAAATGTACCCCAAGCGTCAGTTGTGCGCAGGGGTTAAAAGATAAGTATACCCCCAGCGTCAATGAAGGGTACCAAGATAGAGGAGCCCTCCTTAAATCATACTGCAGTGATATATAATAAATTTACCTGCACAAGTGGGGGTGTATAGTAACAACTCCCTACAGGTAGAGATTGCCAAATTATGCAAAGTCCCACCACTTTTTAAAGGGTACCTGCACGTCCAGATCCGGTGGGCGGGATAAAGAATCCACCATTGAGCGCTAGAGCCGACGCGCACATTCATACGGCGCATTCGCTCAAACCGGGCTGAAAGCGAGGCTTGGAAGGCGGGAAACATAAGTACGATGAGGCGCATAACCAACTAGGTCCCGAGCATGCTCAGTCCCAAACCTAGATATCGCGGGACTGAGCCATCAAAGTTACGAGCAGCCAATGACGCTGCTGCACAGGAACACACCCAGACGCGTCCTGGCAACCAGCCAAACTGTACAGAGCCCACAGTCAGGAACGACCATAAATAATGGTATTTAAGGTTATTATTCACGACACTGGCGGATCCAGAGCCTGGTCTCGGGAGGGGCACTTTGGGCGATTGATACGCCCCAGCTCCCATCACTACAGAAATACAGCCCCACTTACCTCTTCCATCCAGTGACGTCTCCTGTGATGTAGATGTTCTCTTTCCTCATCTTCTCCTTTCAGACCTTCAGACCAGACCGTCAGGTTTCGTCTCTGCAGTTTGACAACAAAATAAATCTCAGTTACTACTTTTCCATCATCCTCCCATATTTTGGACAAATTATCCTACTACCCCCATATAAAATACATCAGTAATGTCCCCATAGTGCCCCCCGGAGTCTCCTCTCTCCCCATCATGTCCCCCCCAATCATGTGCAGGCTCCTTTCCCCACCCATCCCCTTCCCCCAAAATTATTTGCAGGCTCCTTTCCCCAGCCCCCAAAATCATGTGCAGGCTCCTTTCCCCCAAAATCATGTGCAGGCTCCTTCCCCCCAAAATCATGTGCAGGCTCCTTCCCCCACCCCCTTCCCCCAAAATCATGTAATCATGTGCAGGCTCCTTCCCCCACCCCCTTCCCCCAAAATCATGTGCAGGCTCCTTCACCCCCCAAAATCATGTGCAGGCTCCTTCCCCAAACCCCCACCCCCAAAATCATGTGTAGGCTTCTCTCTCCCCGCAAATGTTGTGCAGGCATCTTTCCCCCCTCCCTACTCACCTCCTTGCAGCGCTGGATGCAGGCCTCTTCCGGCCTGTGTCCCGTTCTGTCCTCTGCTCAGGCGGCGCGATGACGTCATCGCGCCGCCTGAACAGCTCTGATAGGCTGTCGGCACGAGGCCGGCAGCCTATCAGAGGAGCAGGGGAGGGAGACGCCTCTCCCTCCCCTGCCGCACTGCACAGCGATCTGTATCGCTGTCCAGAGGACGGCGACACAGATCGCTATGGAGATGAACTCTTCCACAGAAAGGAAAACTCGGCCAGATAGAACTTAACACATCAAAGGAGGCAAACCAGCAGACAAAAAACAGTATTGTAATAGCAAATCCAAATAAAAGGCCAAAGGAACAAGGAAATGATAATGGTCAGGTGGTTAGACCCATATGGAGAATTAGGCACCAGTCAATCTGTGATTAACTATAATTAAGCTGTTCATTAAGGCCCAAAGGTGTAACCGTGTTATCTATGGTTTTACATAAGACTGCAGGTAACACTACCGCATTATCAGCACTAGTGCTATCTGTGATTTTACATAGGACTGCAGGCAACACTACCACATTATCAGCACTAGTGATATCTGTGGTTTTACATATGACTGCATGTAACACTAACACATTATTAGCACAAGCGTTATCTGTGGTTTTACTTAGGACTGCAGGTAACACTACCACATTATCAGCACTAGTGTTATATGTGGTTTTACATAGGACTGCATGTAATACTAGGACATTTTCTTTACTCAGATAGCCATCACTGTGTTATCTGTGTTGTTACATACTGTAGGTCTGCAGGTGATATCTACTATATTATCTGTACTCAGAGAGTTATCACTCTGTAAGGAGGCCCACTGTGACTTTATTGCTCAGAGGCCCACATGAACCTGAAGCCGGCCCTGTCACAAAGCATCAGGAAATTCGGATTCGGTGCGAATAAAATTTTTCCTGAAATTCACATCGAATTCCACTTCGTCAACTTTGATTTCCTCATTTCTATAAGTGCCAAATGAGAATCAATAACTTCATTTTTCAATGAGATTGAGGGGAAGAAGCTACCACCTACTTGTGAGTATCGGTATAATGCCAGTAGCTGAGCCATCGACACTGTCGTTGATGAACCCTGATCTCCAATAAAACCAGCCACGTTCCTCTTTCCTCTACAGGAATAATTGGGGGCGGTCACTCCTGGTCCTGATAGAATCTGTAGGACACTTTTCACAGCTTTCTTGCTGTCGGAACATGAGTCGAATACGTGATATCCTAGAGAGACATTAGGTAAAATTGTCTGATCTTGGTTAATTTCCTCAATGGCGAAACGGAAAGTCAGAAGATTCTTGTAGTACTGAGGCACGGGTCTGTAGAGAGGAGATAAAATGTCAGTTGTGAGTGGTGACTGCTGGTAAAAACATGAGCAGCGTCATGAACTGTTAGGCCCCTTTCACACGGGCGTTGCGGATTGGGGCCGGATAGAAGGTGGGTAAGTGGCGGGGAAATCGTGCGAGTGCGCACGCAATTTCAGTCAGTTTTGACTGCGATTACGTTGCGTGGTTCCGTTTTTTTTCCGCACGAGTGCACTGCGTTTTGCATGCGCGTGAGAAAAAACTGAATGTGGTACTCAGACCTGAACTGCTTCAATGAAGTTCGGGTTTGGGTTAGTTGTAGTGTAGATTGTATTATTTTCCCTTATAACATGGTAATACCGGAAAATAATAGCATTCTTAATACAGAATGCTTAGTAAAATGTGGATTGAAGGGGTTAAAAAAAAATGTAAACTCAACTCTTCTACTTGTTTGCGCAGCCGGCTGTTCTTCTTCCTTTGGTTGAGGACCTGGGAGGCAAAGGACCTTTGGTGACGTCACTGCTCTCGTCACAATGTCCAACACATGGTCCATCACTATGGTGATGGACCATGTGACAAGCGCAGTGACGTCACTAAAGGTCCTTTGCCTCCCAGGTCCTCAACCAAAGGAAGAAGAACAGCCGGGCTGCGCGAACAAGTGGAAGAGGTGAGTTTAATTTATTTATTTTTTTTAACCCCTTCAACCCACATTTTACTTTGCATTCTGTATTAAGAATGCTTTTATTTTCTCTTATAACCATGTTATAAGGGAAAATAATACAGTCGATAGGCGTTTATCTCCTAGCAACCCTGCGTGAAAATCGCACCGCATCCGCACTTGCTTGCGATTTTCACACAGACCCATTCATTTCTATTGTGCCTGCGTTGCGTGAAAAATGCAAAATATAGAAAATGTTGTGATTTTCACACAACGCAAAATTGATGCAGGAAAATCACCGCTCATCTGCACGGCCCCCTTGAAATGAATGGGTCCGGATTCAGTGCGGGTGCAATGCGTTCGCCTCACGCATTGCACCCGCGCGGAAAACTCGCCCGTGTGAAAGGGGCTTTAAGGTTGATGCTGCTGACCTTGTCTCTACTCTGGTATTTTGGCTACACATCCAGCAATACTCTATTCAGTCATTGCTCGGCCACACCCTGTGTGCAGGAGAGCAATGGTTAATCTCTTTCCTGGTACTGGGTCCTGATGCAACGCTGAGTCTAAATTGATAATCAAGATGTGCTATGCAGATACGTCAACCTGCATCTGTGCACGGTGCTAACATAGTGCGACATTGCCGTTTGTATGGGTTGACTTTGTATCGGAAAGACTATGCAAATTGCGTACAAATGTCCATGCCTTAAACATTTATCAAATGGACGTTCCTGGGATGACATTCATTTCATAACTGCTGCATCTATATACACCGAGCTGGCACTCTCTTCTGCCATTCAGCTGCCGAGGATCAATATTGATTTCACATTTGCATTCTTGAAAAGATCGATCCAGTCCTTGGGGTTTTGCCTCAAATAATGAGGAATAGTTGAGTTAGAGGATAAAGAATAACTTGACTCCAGACCTTGGTAAACTTTCTGCATAAATCTTTTTATTGAACATTAAAGTATAAACACTTTGATTGCACATGAACATTACAATGTATAAATCATCCAGCATACTGAGGTAAATGAGAAGCATGACATGCAATTAAGAGCTAAGGAAGAGAGGAGTATTTAAATAAAGTACAATAACGTAAAATATGAATAAATAAATAGATAAGGATAAATAAATGGTTAATAGTCATGATCGAGCATCAAAGCATTGCTATATTAATGCGCTTGGCCGAGCACCTGAGTATAATGCAAGTCAATGGGAGACAACCAGGCGCCCCCTGCTCTGAAGAGAAGAGGGTGCCTGGTCCATTGGAAAAGGTCAGAAAGTGACAGAAACACCACATTTCACAGGAAAAATTGTTAGGAAACATTCTTTCCTGTATATTCAATTGTATATAAAGTGCAAGTGCTGCAAAAAACAGTGCAAGCAAGAGGCACTCCGAAACAGCCAGTATATCACATAAAGGAGGGCCCCGATCACATTGTGGTACAATTGTTCAGGTAGTGGGACTCCTACACTCATAAAGCCTATGCACTTGAAAGGGCTGCAAAAATTACAAGGAACGGGCACTACAATACACCCTTTATTACAGGGCAGGGCAGCACCTCCAAGGCGCAGAGCGCAAGTTCATGTCCAGCTTGGACACCCAGTAGTTGTAAGGCACCGAGGGATCATTTAGAACTTTGACACGGTCTGCTATGTATTCCTTCACCATCTTCCAAAACTTTTCCCTCCTTGTAGCACTAGGCCGGGCTTCAGGGTGAGGTTACTGGAAGGGTGTCATGAAAGTGTCCCATGCCTTGGAGAGTGTTGCCCTGTCTTTGTTGGAACAGCTGTGTGTTCCCCTTGTCTCCCTTCCTCGGTTGCCTAAGAAAGTACGGACTCTGCCAGCCACGTTGTCAGAAAGAAAATTGTGGAGAAATCTCTCAACAAGTACCTTCTGGTATTGCACCGTTTTGAGAGATGAGAAGTTCTCTTTGTAGCGGGGGTCGAGAAGGGTGAACACCCAGTAATCCGTACTATCTAAAATGACTGTTTATCTCCATATCCTCCTCCTCTTCGGCCCATCCACACAGATGGAATTTATGTTCCATGGGTACTACCCTCTGTGGCGGGGGCAACTGCCTCCAGATCCTCCTCCTCATTATGGCCCAATTCACACAGATCGATCTACAGCTGTGAATCATTGAACTTCTGTTACTTACTTGCTCACCGGTTTTTGGGCTGCACAGAGCGTTTTTCTGTCACTTATTTTCTGGGGTGATCGGCGGCCATTTTGTGACTTGTGGTGCACCAGAAGAAGCTGCCACCAAGTCCATCAATCCATAAATACTAGTTTTTTTTTTTTGCTATATCCTACATCAGGGGCTTGGCTGTGCTAATTGTCACCCCTAGAAACTCAGGATAGCAATTTCTATATATCTCTTATTAAGGGGTTAAATACAATTGCCCAAATACCAATCCCCTAAATCTGGTGTTCCAGCTTTGGCTAGACAAGTATAATACTGTCTGCTGTCTGGCAAAGGATAGATTATTTGTGGTGAAATTCAATTGCCAAAATAGCAATACCATAAATCAGTGATTACTGCTGTGCCTGGATTAGTGTAATACGCTACATAAATAAATAAGCAGATAGTGTTAGATGCCTGTAAAAAAAGGCCTGAATTTGAAATCAATATATTGGGCCAAATATTTTTTTCCTTATTGTGGTGCTTGGTGAACGGTAACAATGCGGAAAACATCTAGAAAGGGGCGCGGACGCAGTCATGGTGGTGTTAGTGTACCCTCTGGTGCTGGGAGAGGACGTGGCCATTCTGCCACAGCCACACGTCCTAGTGAACCAACTACCTCAGGTTGCAGTACCCGCCAGAATTTACAGCGATATTTGGTGGGGCCCAATGCCGTTCTAAGGATGGTAAGGCCTGAGCAGGTACAGACGCTAGTCAATTGGGTGGCCGACAGTGGATCCAGCATGTTCACAACATTATCTCCCAATCAGTCTTCTGCAGAAAGCGCACAAGTGGCGCCTGAAAACCAAGCCCATCAGTCTGTCACATCACCCCCATGCATATCAGGGAAACTGTCTGAGCCTCAAGTTATGCAGCAGTCTCTTATGCTGTTTGAAGACTCTGCTGGCAGGGTTTCCCAAGGAAATCCACCTAGCCCTTCCCCAGTGGTGGAAGACATAGAATGCACTGATGCACAACCACTGATGTTTCCTGATGATGAGGACATGGGAATACCACCTCATCGGAGTCCGCACGTCTCTGATGATGATGAAACACAGGTGCCAACTGCTGCGTCTTTCTGCAGTGTGCAGACCGAACAGGAGGTCAGGGAGGAAGACTGTGTGGAAGACGATGCAGGGGACGATGAGGTCCTAGACCCCACATGGAATGAAGGTCGTGCCACTGACTTTTATAGTTCAGATGAAGAGGCAGTGGTGAGACCGAGCCAACAGCGTAGCAAAAGAGGGAGCAGGGGGAAAAAGCAGACCAGCCGTCGCCAAGAGAGTTCGCCTGCTACTGGCCACCGCCACCAGGGACCGAGCACCCCAAAGGCAGCTTCAAGGAGTTCCCTGGCATGGCACTTCTTTAAACAATGTGCTGACGACAAGACCAGAGTGGTTTGCACGCTGTGCCATCAGAGCCTGAAGCGAGACATTAATGTTCTGAACCATAGCACAACATTCATGACCAAGCATCTACATGCAAAGCATGAACTGCAGTGGAGTAAAAGCCTTAAAAGCAAGGAACTCACTCTGGCTCCCCCTGCTCCCTCTTCTGCTGCTGCCTCGTCCTCTTCCTCCGCCTCGGGAGGAATGTTGGCACCTGCCGCCCACCAAACAGAGGATGTGCCACCGACAACACCACCTGTGTCACCAAGCATCTCCACCATGTCAAACGGCAGCGTTCAGCTCCCCATCTCACAAACCTTGGAGAGAAAGCGTAAATTTCCACCTAGCCACCCTCGAGCCCTGGGCCTGAATGCCAGCATTTCTAAACTACTGGCGTTTGAAATGCTGTCATTCAGGCTGGTGGACACAGACAGCTTCAAACAGCTGATATCCATGGCTGTCCCACAGTATGTTGTTCACAGCCGCCACTACTTCTCCAAGACAGCCGTGCCTTCCCTGCACAACCAAGTATCCGATAAAATCAAGTGTGCACTGCGCAACGCCATCTGTGGCAAAGTCCATCTAACCACAGATACGTGGACCAGTAAGCACGGCCAGGGACGCTATATCTCCCTAACTGCACACTGGGTAAATATAGTGGCGGCTGGGCCGCAGGCGGAGAGTTCCTTGGCGCACGTCCTTCCGCCGCCAAGGATCGCAGGGCATCATTCTTTGCCTCCTGTAGCCTCCTCCTCCTACTCGGCTTCCTCCTCCTCTGCTTCCACCAGCTCATCCAGTCAGCCACACACCTTCACCACCAACTTCAGCACAGCCCGGGGTAAACGTCAGCAGGCCAATCTGAAACTCATATGTTTGGGGGACAGGCCCCACATCGCGCAGGAGTTGTGGCGGGGTATTGAACAACAGACCGACGAGTGGTTTCTGCCGGTGGGCCTCAAGCCCGGCCTGGTGGTGTGCAATAATGGGCAAAATCTCGTCGCAGCTCTGGGACTAGCCGGTTTGACGCACATCCCTTGCCTGGCGCATGTGCTGCATTTGGTGGTGCAGAAGTTCATTCACAACTACCCCAACATGTCAGAGCTGCTGCATAAAGTGAGGGCCGTCTGTGTGCACTTCCGGCGTTCACATACTGCCGCTGCTCGCCTGTCTGCTCTACAGCATAACTTCGGCCTTGCCGCTCACCGCCTCATATGTGACGTGCCCACCAGGTTGAACTCCACCTTGCACATGCTGGATAGACTGTGCGAGCAGCAGCAGGCCATAGTGGAGTTTCAGCTGCAGCACGCACGCGTCAGTCGCACTGTGGAACAGCACCACTTCACCACCAATGATTGAGCCTCCATGTGAGACCTGTGTGCCCTGTTTCGAGTACTCCACCAACATGGCCAGTGGCGATGACACCGTTATCAGCGTTACAATACCACTTCTATGTCTCCTTGAGAAAACGCTTAGGGCGATGATGGAAGAGGAGGTGGCCCAAGAGGAGGAGGAGGAGGATGAGGGGTCATTTTTAGCACTTTCAGGCCAGTCTGTTAGAAGTGGCTCAGAGGGAGGTTTTTTGCAACAGCAGAGGCCAGGTACAAATGTGGCCAGCCAGGGCCCACTACTAGAGGATGAGGAGGATGAGGAGGAGGTGGAGGAGGATGAGGATGAAGCAGGTTCACAGCGGGGTGGAACCCAACACAGCTCAGGCCCATCACTGGTGCGTGGCTGGGGGGATACGGATGACGATGATGATACGCCTCCCACAGAGGACAGCTTGTCCTTACCTCTGGGGAGCCTGGCACACATGAGCGACTACATGCTGCAGTGCCTGCGCAACGACAGCAGAGTTGCCCACATTTTAACCTGTGCGGACTACTGGGTTGCCACCCTGCTGGATTCCCGGTACAAAGACAATGTGCCCACCTTACTTCCTGCACTGGAGCGTGAAAGGAAGATGCGCGAGTACAAGCGCACGCTGGTAGAGGCGCTCCTGAGAGCATTCCCAAATGTCACAGGGGAACAGGTGGAAGCCCAAGGCGAAGGCAGAGGAGGAGTAAGAGGTCGCCAACGCAGCTGTGTCACGGCCAGCTCCTCTAAGGGCAGGGTGAGCATGGCAGAAATGTGGAAAAGTTCGGCCCCATTCAACTTCTGGGTCTCCAAATTGGCCACGTGGCCAGAGTTAGCATTTTATGCCTTGGAGGTGCTAACCTGCCCGGAGGCCAGCGTTTTGTCTGAACGTGTATTCATCACGGCAGGGGGCGTCATTACTGACAAACGCAGCGGCCTGTCCACAGCCAACGTGGACAAGCTGACGTTCATAAAAATGAACCAGGCATGGATCCCACAGGACCTGTCCCTCCCTTGTGCAGAATAGACATTTATAACTGCCTCCCCCTCAACCATGTATACTTGTACTCCGGGGCACTTCTTTATTAAATCCTCATTTTTTTTAACTTTACCATGATCTTGCGGTGCAACCCAAAGTTGAATGAACGTCTCCTCTGTCTGGGTGGTGGGGCCGAAATAACTGAGAGTGGCCTTCTCCGGTGGTGGGTGATATGACGCATGATTCCTTGCTGTGGGACCTCTCTCCTCTGGCTGGGTGCTGGGCCGAAATAACTGAGAGTGGCCTTCTCCGGTGGTGGGTGAAATTACGCATGATTCCTTGCTGTGGGACCTCTCTCCTCTGTCTGGGTGCTGGCCCGAAATAACTGAGAGTAGCCTTCTCCGGTGGTGGTTGATATGAAGCATGATTCCTTGCTGTGGGACTTCTCTCCTCTGTCTGGGTGCTGGGCTGAAATAACAGAGAGTGGCCTTCTCCGGTGGTGGTTGATATGACGCATGATTACTTGCTGTGGGACCTCTCTCCTCTGTCTGGGTGCTGGGCCGAAATAACTGAGAGTGGCCTTCTCTGGTGGTCGTTGATATGACGCATGATTCCTTGCTGTGGGACCTCTCTCCTCTGACTGGGTGCTTGGGCCTAAATAACTGAAAATGGCCTTCTCCAATGGTGGTTGATATGACGCATGATTCCTTGCTGTGGGACCTCTCTCCTTTGTCTGGGTGCTGGGCCGAAATAACTGAGAGTGGCCTTCTCCGGTGGTGGTTGATATGACGCATGATTCCTTGCTGTGTGACCTCTCTCCTCTGACTGGGTGCTGGGGCCTAAATAACTGAGAATTGCCTTCTCCAGTGTTGGGTGATATGACGCATGATTCCTTGCTATGGGTCCTCTCTCCTCTGTCTGGGTGCTGGGCCAAAATAACTGAGAGTGGCCTTCTCCGGTGGTGGTTGATATGAAGCATGATTCCTTGCTGTGGGACCTTTCTCCTCTGTCTGGGTGCTGGGCCGAAAGAACTGAGAGTGGCCATCTCCGGTGGTGGTTGATATGACGCATGATTCCTTGCTGTGGGACCTCTCTCCGCTGTCTGGGTGCTGGGCTGAAATAACTGAGAGTGGCCTTCTCCGGTGGTGGTTGATATGACGCATGATTCCTTGCTGTGGGACCTCTCTCCTTTGTCTGGGTGCTGGGCCGAAATAACTGAGAGTGGCCTTCTCCGGTGGTGGTTGATATGACGCATGATTCCTTGCTGTGGGACCTCTCTCCTCTGTCTGGGTGCTGGGCTGAAATAACTGAGAGTGGCCTTCTCCGGTGGTGGTTGATATGACGCATGATTCCTTGCTGTGTGACCTCTCTCCTCTGACTGGGTGCTGGGGCCTAAATAACTGAGAATTGCCTTCTCCAGTGTTGGGTGATATGACGCATGATTCCTTGCTATGGGTCCTCTCTCCTCTGTCTGGGTGCTGGGCCAAAATAACTGAGAGTGGCCTTCTCCGGTGGTGGTTGATATGAAGCATGATTCCTTGCTGTGGGACCTTTCTCCTCTGTCTGGGTGCTGGGCCGAAAGAACTGAGAGTGGCCTTCTCCGGTGGTGGTTGATATGACGCATGATTCCTTGCTGTGGGACCTCTCTCCGCTGTCTGGGTGCTGGGCTGAAATAACTGAGAGTGGCCTTCTCCGGTGGTGGTTGATATGACGCATGATTCCTTGCTGTGGGACCTCTCTCCTCTTACTGGGTGCTGGGGCCTAAATAACTGAAAATGGCCTTCTCCAGTGGTGGGTGATATGATGCATGATTCCTTGCTGTGGGAACTGTATCCTCGTTCTGGGTGCTGGGCCGAAATAACTAAAAGTGGCCCTCTCTAGTGGTGGTTGATATGACGCATGATTCCTTGCTGTGGGACCTGTATCCCCTGTCTGGGTGCTGGGCCGAAATAACTAAAAGTGGCCATCTCCAGTGGTGGTTGATATGACGCATGATTCCTTGCTGTGGGACCTCTCTCCTCGGTCTGGGTGCTGGCCGAAATAACTGAGAGTGGCCTTCTCCGGTGGTGGGTGATATGGAGCATAATTCCTTGCTGTGGGACCTGTATCCTCGGTCTGGGTGCTGGGCAATTTTGGCAATTGTATTTAACCCCTCAATAAAATATATAAATTTCTATCCTGAGTTTCTAGGGGTGACAATTAGCACAGCCAAGCCCCTGATGTAGGATATAGCAAAAAAAAAAACTAGTATTGATGGATTGATGGACTTGGTGGCAGCTTCTTCTGGTGCACCACAAGTCACAAAATGGCCGCCGATCAACCCAGAAAATAAGTGACAGAAAAACGCTCTGTGCAGCCTAAAAACTAGTGAGCAAGTAACTAGCAGAAGTTCAATCATTCACAGCTGTAGATAAATCAGTTCATTAGGTGCTTTTGCTGACTTTTCCCTGCCTAATCTCTCCCTCACAGAAGCTGCGTCCTCTCCCTACACTAATCAGAGCAGTGTGACGTGTGGCGCTACGTGACTCCAGCTTAAATAGAAGCTGAGTCACATGCTGCACTTGGCCAATCACAGCCATGCCATTCAGAAAGCGTGAAGTAATCGCCGAACAACGAACCCGAACCCGAACTTTTTTGAAAATGTTCGGGTTCGGGTCCGTGTCCCGGACACCCCAAAATTCGGTACGAACCCGAACTATGCTCGAATTGTTCGCTCAACACTAAAGACAACTCCTTCAATGAATGATATAGATTATGAGTAGTACATGTCCACAGCACAATATACTGATATGATCTCATCACCAGCCATTACTGTGAGCTGTAAAATGATGTCAATTACCACCAGAATAATCTAGCCAAGTATCACCAGCCTCAAAAGATCACAGAATATTTTTTTTTCACGGGCACAGGAAAAAAGTTGACTATTTTTACGGACTGTCCAGAAATTTTTGGACATTTGGAAACCCTGGTCTACACACTGGTTTTAAACGATCATATAGCAGGTTAGCTGTTAGTACAATCATACTATGCAGCATGAAAAGGTGTGTGGTGTTCCCTCTACATAACTGACGTGCAAGAATGACAAGGACGGGGTATTCTGGTGACCTGGACTTGTCCTGCTAGCAGCAGCAGCAGCCATACTGGCTGGCACACAATAACGTTCCAAGAATTATCCCTTTCAGGCATGCTCGGCTTGTAGACCATCTACTATACTATATTTCCTCCAGCTTCTTTTTGTACCAGCAGAGAAACAAACGGCCTCACATCATTCACTGAATTTAAATCAAAGTGCTAGTTTATCAACCCTAACACCAAAGTACAGGTCGTCATTAACCGCTTACCGACCGCCTAACGCAGGATTGCGTCCTGCGGGCGGTCGGTTTGTTCCTCTTTGACGCGTGGGCGCGTCATCTCGCGAGAAGCGAGATTTCCTGTGAACGCGCGCGTGCGCGCGTTCACAGGATCGAATCGGGAAGAAGTTAAACTACAGCCTGCCAGCGCTGATCGTGCGCTGGCAGGCTGTAGAAGTTAAAAAAAATCACATATCAGACGCTGTTTTGTTAACAGCGTCTGATATGCTTGCTGTTCGTTCCTTTGGTGCACGGGCGTAGGAAGCGGGGGGGACGGGGGGGCTCGGATCCCCCCCAAGAAATAATGCGAGGGGGACGGGTATGCAAAAATCCCCCCCAGCTTTTGCAGGGCAATGTGTGCGGCGGTGGCAGGGCACAGGGAGATGAACGCTTCCATTGTGGAAGCGTTCATCTCCATAGTCATCTGTATCGCCGTCCCCAGGACAGCGATACAGATGGCTGTGCTGCGGAGCAGGAGAGGGAGAGGCATCTCCCTTCCCTGCTCCTCTGATAGGCTGCCGGCACTAGGCCGGCAGCCTATCAGATGTTGGTACAGGCGGCGCGATGACGTATTCGCGCCGTCTGTGAGCCGTACAGCGCGGGACACAGGCCGGAAGAGGCCTGCATCGCATTGCTGTGACGGATGGAGGTAAGTATAAGTGTCTTGTTTTGTGTGTGTGTTTTTTTTTTTTTTTTTTAACCGGACCCACTGGCCCATAAGGAGGGGAGGGGAGAGATTTTTGCCACTTGGACGGGGGGGGGGGGGGTGGCGGAGAAATGTGGGTGTGACTTGAGGGTGGGCGGGGACACAGGGGCCCCATAAGTGCTGTCCCCCCCCAGATTTTTGGGGCTTCCTACGCCCCTGCTTTGGTGGTCCCTTTTGCTTGGGACCACCAAAGGAAACTTTTATAAGTGCACCAATCACCACACAGACCCCCCCCCACCCCCGTCACTGATTAACCCCTGATTAACCCCTGATTAACCCCTGATTAACCCCCAATCACCCCATGTCACCCCCTGTCACCCCCCTGTCACTAATCACCCCCCTGTAAGGCTCATTCAGACGTCCATATGTGTTTTGCAGATCCATGGATCCGCAGATCCGCGAAACACGGACACCGGCAATGTGCTTTCCGCATTTTGCGGATCCGCACATTGCCAGAACTATATAGAAAATGCCTTTTTTTGTCCGCAATTGCGGACAAGAATAGGACATGCTCTATCTTTTGCAGAGCTGCCGGCCGGATGTTTGGTGGCCGAAACCCGGAAGTTTGTGGCCGCAGCTCCGCAAATGCTGATGCGGCGAGCGCATAGTGTCCTCTCCGCATCACTGCCAGCCCCATTCACACTGAATGGGTCCGCATCTATTCCTCAGAATTGCGGAATAGATGCGGACATTTTTGCGGACGTGTGAATGGGGCCTTACTACTTTTTTTTTTGCACATTTTTTGGCAGAGATTTTTTCATCCACATTGACCGATGCGAATGAGGAAATCTGTGCCGTTCATTTTTTTTCTTTTTTCAGCGCAGAGGCTGAACGGGAAAAAAAATCTCATTACCCGTCTGCTCAATATAAGGAGAATCGCAGAAACCCCTAATGCTGGCCATACGTGTAATGATTGCGGAGAACCTCAAATGCCAGAGCAGTACAAAAACCTCACATGTGACCCCATTTTAGAAAGAAGACACCCCAAGGTATTCCGTGAGGGGTATGGTGAGTTCATGTAAAATTTTATTTTTTGTCACAAGTTAGTGGAATATGAGACTTTATAAAAAAAAATATATATATAAATTTCCGCTAACTTGTGCCATTCTTTCCACAATGGGGTCACTTGTGGGGTTTTTATACTGCCCTGGCATTTTAGGGGTCCTAAAGCGTGAGAAGAAAAATGCGTAAAAATGCCCTCCTAAAAGGTACTCATTGGTTTTAGGGCCCCTTTGCACATCTTGGCTGCAAAAAAGTGTCACACATGTGGTATCGCCGTACTCAGGAGAAGTAGGGCAATGTTTTTTGGGGTGTATTTTTACATATACCCATGCTGGGTGAGAGAAATATCTCTGTAAATGACAACTTTGTATAAATTTTTTTAAAAAGTTGTCATTTACAGAGATATTTCTCACACCCAGCATGGGTATATGTAAAAATACACCCCAAAACTCATTGCCCTACTTCTCCTGAGTACGGCGATACCACATGTGTGACACTTTTTTTGCAGCCAAGATGCGCAAAGGGGCCCTAAAACCAATGAGTACCTTTAGGATTTCACAGGACATTTTTAAGCATTTTGGATTCTCACGCTTTAGGGCCCCTAAAATGCCAGGGCAGTATAAATACCACACATGCGACCACATTTTGGAAAGGAGACACCTCAAGGTATTCTGTGTGGGGCATGGCGAGTTCACAGAATTTTTATTTTTTTTTTGGCACAAGTTAGCGGAAATTGATATATAGTTTTTTGTTTTTTGTTTTTTTACAAAGTCTCATATTTCATTAACTTGTGACAAAAAATAAAATTTTACATGAACTCGCCATACCCCTCACGGAATACCTTGTGATGTCTTCTTTCTAAAATGGGGTCACTTGTGGGGTATTTATACTGCCCTGGCATTTTAGGGGTCCTAAAGCGTGAGAAGAAAAATGCGTAAAAATGCCCTCCTAAAAGGTACTCATTGGTTTTAGGGCCCCTTTGCACATCTTGGCTGCAAAAAAGTGTCACACATGTGGTATCGCCGTACTCAGGAGAAGTAGGGCAATGTTTTTTGGGGTGTATTTTTACATATACCCATGCTGGGTGAGAGAAATATCTCTGTAAATGACAACTTTGTATAAATTTTTTTAAAAAGTTGTCATTTACAGAGATATTCTCACACCCAGCATGGGTATATGTAAAAATACACCCCAAACTCATTGCCCTACTTCTCCTGAATGCGGCGATACCACATGTGTGACACTTTTTGCAGCCAAGATGCATAAGGGCCCTAAAACCAATGAGTACCTCTAGGATTTCACAGGACATTTTTAAGCATTTTGGATTCTCACGCTTTAGGGCCCCTAAAATGCCAGGGCAGTATAAATACCACACATGCGACCACATTTTGGAAAGGAGACACCTCAAGGTATTCTGTGTGGGGCATGGCGAGTTCACAGAATTTTTATTTTTTTTTTGGCACAAGTTAGCGGAAATTGATATATAGTTTTTTGTTTTTTGTTTTTTTACAAAGTCTCATATTTCATTAACTTGTGACAAAAAATAAAATTTTACATGAACTCGCCATACCCCTCACGGAATACCTTGGGATGTCTTCTTTCTAAAATGGGGTCACTTGTGGGGTATTTATACTGCCCTGGCATTTTAGGGGCCCCTAAAACGTGAGAAGAAGTCTGGAATCCAAATGTGTAAAAATGCCCTGTGAAATCCTAAAGGTACTCATTGGAATTTGGGCCCCTTTGCGCATCTTGGCTGCAAAAAAATGTCACACATGTGGTATCGCCGTACTCAGGAGAAGTAGGGCAATGTGTTTTGGGGTGTATTTTTACATATACCCTTGCTGGGTGTGAGAAATATCTCTGTAAATGTCAACTTTTTAATTTTTTTTATACAAAGTTGTCAGTTTACAGAGATATTTCTCTCACCCAACATGGGTATATGTAAAAATACACCCCAAAACACATTGCCCTACTTCTCCTGAGTACGGCGATACCACATGTGTGCCACATTTTTGCAGCCTGGGTGCACAAAGGGGCCCAAATTCCAACGAGTACCTTTAGCTTTTACATGGCAGCTCACAATTTAGCCCCGCCCAAAATGCCAGAACAGTAAACACACCCCACAAATGACCCCATTTCGGAAAGTAGACACCCCAAGGTATTCACTGAGGGGCATAGTGAGTCCGTGGGAGATTTTTTTTTTTTTTTGCCAGAAGTTAGCAGAAATGGAAACTTTATTATTTTTATTTTTTTCCTCAGAAAGTGTAGTTTTCCGCTAACTTGTGAAAAAAAATTAAATCATACATGAACTCACCATGCCCCTCCGCGAATACTTTGGGGTGTCTTCTTTCTAAAATGGTGTCATTTGGGGGGTATTTATACTTTCCTGGCATTCTAGCACCTGAAGAAACATGACAGGCGCTCAGAAAGTCAGAGCTGCTTCAAAATGCCGAAATTCACTTTTTTACACCATAGTTTGTAAACGCTATAACCTTTACCCAAACCAATAAATATACACTTATTGGATTTTGATTTTTATCAAAGACATGTAGAACAATAAATTTTGTGAAAAATTTATATAGAAATGTAGTTTTTTTAAAAAAAATTACAACAGAAAGTGAAAAATGTAATTTTTTTGCAAAAATTTCGGTAATTTTTGATTAATAGCAAAAAAAAGTAAAAATGTCAGCAGCAATGAAATACCACCAAATGAAAGCTCTATTAGTGAGAAGAAAAGGAGGTAAAATTCATTTGGGTGGTAAGTTGCATGACGGAGCAATAAACAGTCAAAGTAGTGTAGTGCAGAATTGTAAAAAGTGGCCTGGTCATTAAGGGTGTTTAAGCTAGGGGGGCTGAAGTGGTTAAATACCAAAAAATCTCCTTAATGAAAAACTCTATAGCATTTGGTTTTCAGACTTTTCCTAATTTTCGCCTTCCCAGCACCTCCATGTTTTTTTATAATTTACTCATTTTCTTTTAGGCCAAAACCACAACTTCTTTTTCATCCAATTCACTTCCCAATGTTGTTATAAAAGTTGGGCATCAGTTAAGATGGTCCCAAAACACCACATCTACATCTCATAAGAGGATACACATCCAATAAACATCATGAAATACTTTGGGGGCTCCAACATTTAGTATCAGGGCCAGAAGCTTCATGTTGCACCTCTGACTTCTTGTGCACAACATCCTGACAACGCCATTGATCCCTTGGACTCCTGCCTGTTTGGTTTGCATATGGGATATGCTAGAGTATGTGACTTATGAAAATGATGGGTTTCTGTTGGAGGCTTTCAGTAGAAGCTAGAGGCCAATTTCTCACAATCGTAATATGGGTGCTACGATCTATGGAGGGTTTATAGGAGGTAATAAGGATGTGGTGTAAATGATCAGATGTAATCAGTAATACATGATCGCTTCTCAATGTCAGGAGGAATTGAATACAGTGGTCCTTCAAGTTACAATATTAATTGGTTCCAGGACGACCGTTGTATGTTGACACCATTGTAAGTTGAGTTTCCAAAGCCCCAAAATGTCATCCAAGATAAGAGAAAATTATGATTTAAGAAAAATAAGAAGATAATTAAGACTGATAAAATAAGTCCTTACATATAACAGTCGGGAATAGCTAATAACTAGCATCTAATACAGCTATTTACCAGAGAAGGGGCCTTAATTGGTTGGATCTGAGTCTGAGACATTGTATGTTGAGTCTAGTTTCAACTTACGATGAGTCAGAAAAGACCATTGTATGTTGAGAATATTTTATCCTGAGGCCATTGTATCTTGAGGGATCACCGTATACATTTTCCAGATTCTAGACTCAGATGTCTGCCCGGCATCTACATAACAGAAAGACTCAGTAATACCATGAATACAGGACCTAAGAGCTTCTCAACACTGAGACATTCACACTTACCTCAAGCAAAAGTAAAGATTAGTAATTTTATGTTCATTAAATCCACTCATAAAATAATTGACGGTGAAGACACCTCCGATAAGGACATCTCCATCCTGGAAATATTTATAATCCTCAATGAACTTCACAAAGTGCAGATCACAGGCTGGTGATGGATTCTGAGTTCTACAAGGTGTCACACACAAAATCAGGACAAGTATCAGGGCCGTCCTGGTGTGTGCTGAGAGTCGAGGTCTGTGCCGGACATCCCAAAATAAAGTCATACACCCCAATATAACACAGAGCAGGGGCAGGTGACGGTAGAGCTCAGGGTCATGAGGCATGGTGTAGACAGAGGACAATGCTCTAGATGTCAGCATCTCCCCCTCCTTTATACAGTACAGTGTCATACATCTCAATGTGGTCTGGATTTAGGTAGAGGCTCAGCTGTTCTCTAAGTTATATTTCTACTGGTTTTAAAATATGACACATTTCCAGTAAACCACACTAAGCTCCTTTCGAATTTACTTCCAAAAATGACATTTTCATTTTAACTTAAACTATGTGCTGTTCCTATCAGGCTGCTGAAAACAGGAATTCCCATCTGATCTTCATCTATCCTGTATGTAATTTTGTATGTACTTACTATTACAGCAGTGATTGTGGAACCACAGTGTTAAAAACATGTTGGACTTTGGGCTAATGATAAAGGTTGTATCCTGTCAGTACCTTGCTATTTAACCCCTATATAGGGATCTGGACTTCAATGCATGGGATCAACAGGCTGCTACCTCCTGAAGTAGTCCTGGTGTGGTTGCTGCCAGGAGGTCAGAAACATAGGGGATGATAACCAAGAGGTCAGGCAAACTCATAGCCAGGAACAAGCAGAGGTCACAGTAGGTAGAGTGCATGCTATATAGTAACCATTCCAAGGTTAGGGCAGGTAGTGTAAGGTCAATACGGAGGTCAGACACAGGCCATGTCTGGCAGCAGAGGGTCAGAATACAGTAAAGATGCATAAAGTCAGAACACAAAAAGGCAATAGAACATAAACATTTTAAGGATACTAGAAAACTAGGAAACCTATTGCTCAGGTACCTCCTACAGGGGAAGGTGCCTAAAAGGCTTTGGTTCATCTCACACATTGGTGGAATATCACTAGTATATGACACCAATATCAGATAGGTGTGGGTCCCACCTCTAGACCCCACACCTATTTCTAGAACAGGGCAGCCAAACTAAAGGAAAGTTTACTGCTCATGCACTGTGCACTTACAACACGCTTCTATAGGAGTTCCGGAAATAGCACCCACTCAGCTCTTTTTGGAACTCCCATAGAAGTAAATGGAGAGAAGGTATCTGATCTTCCCAGGAGTAGGAACTGCATTTATCTGACATTAGTGGCCTATCCTAGCGATATGCCCCAATGTGTGAGAACAGGCAAAGTAGGAAGCCAACACTGTTTTGCGTTTTTTTTTTCTTTGATTTGTCTGTTAATTCTGTGTGTGACTTATAGCCATCTGTTAGGTTGTGGCCTGTATACTTCGCTACTCTGCCATATTCTCCAAGTGGAGAAGGAGGCGGATGGGGTGGAGGATGTAGAAGTGGCGCTGGAGGCGGAAGAGGTGAAGAAAGCAGAGAAGGTAGCCAATATTTAATTTTTTATAGTTTTTTTTTTTTTCTAAATTTTTTTTGTTCTTGTTTTTTGGTTTGTAGAGGCCCCAAAACATTGGGAAATAGCAAAGAGAATGCAAAAACTGCGCTGGAACATAACAATGGCTGGGTGCAGCCGCTATACCTCTATACTGTTGAGCCAGGAGCACAACCTATAAGAAAACTAGAGCACACTCAATTTTTTACAAAAGTTTATATTTTATTCAGATATCAAATTAATTTATTTATTATTTGTGCGTGGCTACACTCTGTTACCAGACAATGATGCGCAGGTGCTCACCCAATGGCTTTCACCCAAGGCCCCAATGTTGCAAAATACTAAAAGAAACAGTAGGGGGCACACTGCTCCAAGTGGGTCATAAGATCACGTTAAAATTACTAGTTTAATAAACATAAATTACATAAATAAATACAGTATGTTAATTGCATAAATAAATACAGTAAGTTAATTCATATGTGCTTCCTTCTAGCAAGTGCAAAAAACTTGTGCAAAAGTGGTAAACAGTGTCAACTTCAATGTTTGAAAAGTGTTATATAAGGAAATTTGCTCCAAAAAACACAACAGTTCACTCACACTCCAGAAATTATGCCGTGTGGCTCAATTAGCGTTTGTAAATAGATTAGTGTGCCAATGCGCTTCTAGTAGTCCACCGTTAACCAGCTGCCAATATGTCTTTAAGATGCTGCCGTGCTTAAATTGTATAGAATGTCTCGTGCACTATTGGAACAAGGTGCAATATACTCCTGCCACCAAATCCACTGTTCAATATTGGATAATGATTGTCAGTCCCAATACAGCCACCGCACCATTCACAGACTCCGCTAAGTATGCGGCTTTGTTTAGGCTGAAAAGTAGTTGGCAGTGTATAGAAAATTAATGCGTTCCCACGGCACAGGTCCACAGTCGCTATAGCTATACCGATGTCTCCTTACCTCCTTCCCGACGTGTAGTGATTCGATCAGCTTCCGCGTGCATGCGACCTCTCCGTACCACTGGCGTCCCACGTGGTATCGGTCCTAACGTGGCGTCCCAGGTGACCGGAGGTTACGGGAGCACTAGAGGGATAGGAGGGCAGGTACTTGCTGGATCCTAGCGCCTGCTATTGTCTGTCTATACAGGAGCTTGCACCTATCTGGTGACAAAATAAAATATGTTCAAAGTCCGGACTCTGGTAAAGTTTGTATAGGTGGTCAGTATTCCCAGACGCGTTTCGGGATTGTCCCCTTCTTCAGTAGTGGATTTGGTGGCAGGAGTATATTGCACCTTGTTCCAATAGTGCACGAGACATTCTATACAATTTAAGCACGGCAGCATCTTAAAGACATATTGGCAGCTGGTTAACGGTGGACTACTAGAAGCGCATTGGCACACTAATCTATTTAGAAACGCTAATTGAGCCACACGGCATAATTTCTGGAGTGTGAGTGAACTGTTGTGTTTTTTGGAGCAAATTTCCTTATATAACACTTTTCAAACATTGAAGTTGACACTGTTTACCACTTTTGCACAAGTTTTTTGCACTTGCTAGAAGGAAGCACATATGAATTAACTTACTGTATTTATTTATGCAATTAACATACTGTATTTATTTATGTAATTTATGTTTATTAAACTAGTAATTTTAACGTGATCTTATGACCCACTTGGAGCAGTGTGCCCCCTACTGTTTCTTTTAGTAATTTATTTATTACCATAATAAATAACATCGCCATTAAAAACAAGGTGGGCAAAAAGAAAAGAGCGCCACCCTGGTGGGACACAAACGGCACATAAGGGTATATAAGGTGCAACAATTTACAGTCACAAAAGGCAAAGCTGAGTACATATCTAAACTGAAATATATGGTAGAACCAAGGATGGCTACTATTTGCAAAAACAGAGTAACAAGAGCAATCTCACAAAAGGACAAAGAGACAAATGCACTACTAAATGTGCCGATGGAAAAACCTACAAAATGCTGCTGCAGTGAAACAACCACCAGGATGGCTCCACCACGATGCGCGTTTTGGCGTACCTTCGTCACCTTTGTGTACCTTTTCTTTCTGCCCACTTTGTTTTTAATGGCCATGTTATTTATTATAGTAATGAATAAATGAATTTGATAGCTGAATAAAATATAAACTTTCTTAATAAATTCAGTGTGCTCTAGTTTTCTTATAAGTAGGTTGTGGTTTTGTCTCTGGGAGCGTACACTCCAGCGTTAAGTCATATATATCTCCCTGTCTTTTGAGCCCCCAATTTATTCAGCATACAATGCATCACCTTAGCTAATTTTAGGTTAGGCATGAGGGTTCACATGTGCATTGATTTTCTTTGTATTTATTGTTGAGCCAGAAGGTGGAGGTCCGAGTGGAGAAGCAGTAATTTTGACGACACACACTGTATACAGAAAAATACAGAAATAGGGCACTACACTAGCACAGCGATAATATAATTTTGACAATACACACTGTATTATCTCTGGGCTAGTGTATTGCCCAAAATCAGTATTTTTCTGTATCCAGTACCTTACTGCAAGTCAATACAGTGTGTATTGTAAAAATTACATTTTCTCTGGGCTAGTGAAGTGCCCAAAATCTGTATTTTTCTGTATATAGTGTGTATCGTCAAAATTACATTATCGCTGGGCTAGTGTATTTCCCAAAATCTGTATTTTTTTATCCAGTACATTACTGCAAGTCAATGCATTGTGTTTTTATATTATCTCTGGGCTAGTGTAGTGCCCAAAATCTGTTATTTTTCTGTATCCATTACCTTTCTGAAAGACAATACAGTGTGTATCGTCAACATTTTCTTATCTCTGGCCTAGTGTAGTGCCCAAAATCTGTATTTTTCTGTATCCAGTACCCTACTAGAAGTCAATACAGTGTGTATAGTCAAAATTACATTATCTCTGGGCTAGTGTATAGTGATGTCTGGAACTATTCGCCGGCGAGCCGTTCCCGGCGAACATCGCTTGTTCGCGTTCGCCACGGCGGGCGAACATATGCGATGTTCGGTCCGCCCCCTATACATCATCATTGAGCAGACTTTGACCCTGTACCTCACAGTCAGCAGACACATTCCAGCCAATCAGCACCCTCCCTCCCTCCCACACCTTCACACCTCCTATAAAAACGGCAGCCATTTTAGATTCAGTCTGAAGCTGCAGTGTGTCAGTGAGAGCAGGGAGAGTGAAACTGCTGCTGTGCTGTTGATGAATTCATAGGGAAAGAGTTATTTAGGCCAGAGTTCTGTGTCCACAGATTCATCTGCTGTAAGGACAGCATCACAGAACCACCTTTTTAGGGCTGCTACATTAGTCTGCTTTTATTTATTTTTCTAAATATATATATTGCAGTTGCCTGGCCTGCCCGTGTGTGAGAGGCTGCAGGCCCACAGACTGTAGTGTGCCCACTGCCAGTGCCCACCACTCATACCGTGTGGCACAGGACTTTGCATAAAAAAGGCATTTCATTTTTACACTTTAATCTAATTTCAGTTGCCTGGCCTGCCAGTGTGTGTCAGGCCCACTTCCTTTGACTGTAATGTGCCCACTGCCAGTGCCCACCACTCATACCGTGGGGCACAGGACTTTGCATAAAAAAAGGCATTACATTTTTATACTTTAATCTAATTTCAGTTGCCTGCCTGCTGCCAGAGTGTGTCAGGCCCACTTCCACTGATTGCAGTGTGCCCACTGCCAGTGCCCACCACTCATACCATGTGGCACAGGACTTTGCATTAAAAAAACACATTACATTTTTACACTTTAATCTAATTTCAGTTGCCTGGCCTGCCTGCTGCCAGTGTGTGTCAGGTCCACTTCCACTGACTGTAGTGTGCCCACTGCCAGTGCCCACCACTCATACCGTGTGGCACAGGACTTTGCATAAAAAAGGCATTGCATTTTTATACTTTAATCTAATTTCAGTTGCCTGCCTGCTGCCAGTGTATGTCAGGCCCACTTCCACTGATTGCAGTGTGCCCACTGCCAGTGCTGACTACTCATACCGTGTGGCACAGGACTTTGCATTAAAAAAGGCATTTAATTTTTACACTTTAATCTAATTTCAGTTGCCTGGCCTGCCTGCTGCCAGTGTGTGTCAGGTCCACTTCCACTGACTGTAGTGTGCCCACTGCCAGTGCCCACCACTCATACCGTGTGGCACAGGACTTTGCATAAAAAGAGGCATTTCATTTTTACACTTTAATCTAATTCCATTTGCCTGCCTGCTGCCAGTGAGTGTCAGGTCCACTTCCACTGACTGTAGTGTGCCCACTGCCAGTGCCCACCACTCATACCGTATGTCATAGGACTTTGCATTAAAAAAAGAATTTAATTAACATTAAAATTGTAGTTGTCTAAATTTTTTAGTTGTCTAAATTTTTTTAGTTGTCTAAATTTTAGTTGTCTCTTATATAAAAGAATTTAATTTTTACACTTTAATCTAATTTCAGTTGCCTGCCTGCTGCCAGTGTGTGTCAGGTCCACTTCCACTGATTGCAGTGTGCCCACTGCCAGTGCCCACCACTCATACCGTGTGGCACAGGACTTTGCATTACAAAAAGGCATTTAATTTTTACACTTTAATCTAATTTCAGTTGCCTGGCCTGCCTGCTGCCAGTGTGTGTCAGGTCCTCTTCCACTGACTGTAGTGTGCCCACTGCCAGTGCCCACCACTCATACCGGGTGGCACAGTAGCTTGCCGATAAATAAGGCATTTCATTTTTACCCTTTAACCTGTTGCCACCCTCCAAACGCAGGATTGCGTCCTGGCGGCGGTCGGTTGGTTCCTCTTGGACGCGCCGGGGCATCATCTCGCGAGACGCGAGATTTTCTGTGAACGCGAGCACGCGCGTGCGCGCGTTCACAGGATCGCATCGGGGAGAAGTTAAACTACAGCCTGCCAGCGCTGATCATGCGCTGGCAGGCTGTAGAAGTTAAAAAAAATGGCATATCAGACGCTGTTTTGTTAACAGCGTCTGATATGCTTGCTGTTCGTTCCTTTGGTGGTCCCTTTTGCTTGGGACCACCAAAGGAATCTTTTGTAAGTGCACCAATCACCACACAGACCCCCCCATCCATCCCCCCCGTCACTGATTAACCCCAAATTAACCCCCGAATAACCCCTGATCACCCCATGTCACCCCCCTGATCACCCCCTGTCACTAATCACCCCCCTGTAAGGCTCATTCAGACGTCCGCATCACCGCCGGCCCCATTCACACTGAATGGGTCCGCATCTATTCCGCAGAATTGCGGAATAGATGCGGACATTTTTGAGGACGTGTGAATGGGGCCTTACTACTTTTTTTTTTGGCACATTTTTTTGGCAGAGATTTTTTCATCCTCATTGATTGATGTGAATGAGGAAATCTGTGCCGTTCATTATTTTTTTATTTTTTTTGCACATTTTTTGGCAGAGATTTTTTCATCCTCATTGATTGATGTGAATGAGGAAATCTGTGCCGTTCATTTTATTTTTTTTAGCCCAGAGGCTGAATGGAAAAAAAAAATCTCATTACCCGTATGCTCAATATGAGGAGAATCGCAGAAACTCCAAATGCTGGCCATACGTGTAATGATTGCGGAGACCCTCAAATGCCAGGGCAGTACAAACACCCCACATGTGACCCCATTTTAGAAAGAAGACACCCAAGGTATTCCGTGAGAAGTATGGGAAGTTCATGTAAAATTTTATTTTTTGTCACAAGTTAGTAAAAATTTGAGACTTTGTAAAAAAAAAAAAAATCAATTTCCGCTAGTTTGTGCCAAAAAACTGCCCTGGCATTTTAGGGGTCCTAAAGCGTGAGAATCCAAATGCGTAAAAATGGTTTTAGGGCCCCTTTGCGCATCTTGGCTGCAAAAATGTGGTATCGCCATCCTCAGGAGAAGTAGGGCAATGTGTATTGGGGTGTATTTTTATATATACCCATACTTTGTGTGAGAAATATCGCTGTAAACGACAACTTTTTTATTTTTTTTATACAAAGTTGTCAGTTTACAGAGATATTTCTCTCACCCAACATGGGTATATGTAAAAATACACCCCAAAACCCATTGCACTACTTCTCCTGAGTACGGCGATACCACATGTGTGCCACTTTTTTGCAGCCTGGGTGCGCAAAGGGGCCCAAATTCCAACGTGTACCTTTAGCTTTTACATGGCTGCTCACAATTTAGCCCCACCCAAAATGCCAGAACAGTAAACACACCCCACACATAACCCCATTTCCGAAAGTAGACACCCCAAGGTATTCACTGAGGGGCATAGTGAGTCCGTGGGAGATTTTTTTTTTTTTTGCCAGAAGTTAGCAGAAATGGAAACTTTATTATTTTTTTTTTTCCTCAGAAAGTGTCATTTTCCGCTAACTTGTGAAAAAAAATGTAATGATACATGAACTCACCATGCTCCTCTGTGAATACTTTGGGGTGTCTTCTTTCTAAAATTTTGTCATTTGGGGGGTATTTATACTATCCTGGCATTCTAGCACCTGAAGAAACATGACAGGTGCTCAGAAAGTCAGAGCTGCTTCAAAATCCTGAAATTCACTTTTTTGCACCATAGTTTGTAAACGCTATAACTTTTACCCAAACCAATAAATATACACTTATTGGAATTTTTTTTATCAAAGACATGTAGAACAATCAATTTTGCGAAAAATTTATATAGAAATGTAGTTTTTTTAAAAAAAAAATACAACAGAAAGTGAAAAATTTCATTTTTTTGGAAAAATTTCGGTCATTTTTGATTAATAGCAAAAAAAGTAAAAATGTCAGCAGCAATGAAATACCACCAAATGAAAGCTCTATTAGTGAGAAGAAAAGGAGGTAAAATTCATTTGGGTGGTAAGTTGTATGACGGAGCAATAAACGGTGAAATTAGTGTAGTGCAGAATTGTAAAAAGTGGCCTGGTCATTAAGGGTGTTTAAGCTAGGGGGGCTGAAGTGGTTAATCTAAGGTTAGTTGCCTGCCAGTGTGTGTCAGGCCCAGTTCCACAGACTGTAGTGCGCCTACTGCCAGTGCCCACCACTCATACCGGGTGGCACAGTACATTGGGCGGGGAAGACACCTTCAATGACATCAGTGAGGACAAGGAAGGAAATCTGTGTCGGCTAGCTTGGTATCCAACCTTGTGCAAATAGGGAGTTTGCGGTTGTGCAAATGGACTGTTTGCGGTTGTTTGCGGTACGTTAAACGGGGAGTTTGGTCTGTTACAGTTAGGTCTGTCACTGTGAAGCGGGCGTAACCCTTACACTACCTGATCGATATAACATTATACCTGATCGTATACACACACTGGATGTTTTAAAGCACCAAACAATTTAGGAATGTTAGGTGATTTATGCCCTTTATGGATTAAAACCCGACTCTGCGTCCATTACGTAATTTTCCATGGGAGTTTTGCCATGGATTCCCCTCCGGCATGCCACAGTCTAGGTGTTAGTCCCCTTGAAACAACTTTTCCACAACTATTGTGGCCAGAAAGAGTCCCCGTGGGTTTTAAAATTCATCTGCATATTGAAGTCTATGGCAGTTCGCCCGGGTTCGCCCGTTCGCGAACATTGGCAGAAGTTCACGTTCGCCGTTTGCAAATGGAAAATTTTATGTTCGCGACATCTCTACTAGTGTATTGCACAGAATCAGTATTTTTCTGTATCCAGTACCTTACTGCAAGTCAATACAGTGTGTATCGTCACAATTACATTATCTCTAGGCTAGTGTAGTGTACAAAATGTGTAATGTTCTATATACAGTGTGTATCGTCAAATTATATTACCTCTGGGCTAGTGTAGTGCCCAAAATATGTATTTTTCTGTATCCAGTACCTTACTGCAAGTCAATACAGTGTGTATCATCAAAATTACATTATCTCTAGCCTAGTGTAGTGCCCAAAATCTGTACTTTTCAGTATCCAGTACCTTATTGCAAGTCAATACAGTGTGTATCGTCAAAATTACATTATCTCTGGGCTAGGGTAGCTCCTAAAATCTGTCTTTTTCTATACCCAGCACCTTACTGTAAGTCAGTACAGTGTGTATTGTCAAAATTATATTATTTCTGGGCTAGTGTAGTGCCCAAAATCTGTATTTTTCTGTATACAGTGTATCGTCAAAATTATATCATTTCTGGGCTAGCGTATTGCCCAAAATCAGATTTTTCTGTATCCAGTACCTTACTGGAAGTCAATACAGTGTGTATTGTAAACATTACATTATCTCTGGGCTAGTGTATTGCCCAAAATCTGAATTTTTCTGTATCCAGTAACTTAATGCGAGTCAATACAGTGTGTATCGTCAAAATTACAATATCTCTTGCCAAGTGTAGTGCCCAAAATCTGTATTGTTCTGTATCCAGTACCTTACTGGAAGTCATTAGCGTGTGTATCGTCAAAATTACATTATCTCCGGGCTAGTGTAGTGCCCAAAATCTGTATTTTTCTGTATACAGTGTGTATCGTCAAAATTACTGTCAGGATCCGGACTGGTAGCAGGAGGCGGTAGTGGAAGTGGATCCTCTGTGTCAGTGAGGGATTGGCGTGGGCCGTACCGGGGGACCGGTTCTAAGTTGCTACCGGTTTTCACCAGAGCCCGCCGCAAAGCGGGATGGTCCTGCTGCGGCGGTAGCAACCAGGTCCTCCGATAGCGGCGCAACCTCACTGACTGCTGAGACAGGCATAGTACAGAGGGGATAGGCATAGGCGTAGTCACTAGTCGGACGTAGCAAAAAGGTCAGGACAGGCGGCACAGGTTTAGAGGCGGTGGTCGTAGCAACGGGTATGGCAACAGGCAAAGGGTACACAGAAGACGCTTTCTTTAGGGCACAGAGGTAACAAAGATCCGGCAGGAGACTGTGGAAGGGGATGGTACTTATAGGCAGTGCACAGATGAGGCCTAATTAAGGCCAAACAGTACTGCCTCTCACAAAGCTTAACCCTTGATAAACCAGTTTGGACCAGGCACAAATCACCTGTGCACTGGTCCTTTAGATCTAAGAGTCCCGGTGCGTGTGCGCCCTAGAGAGCGGGGACGCACACGCCGAGACGCTGGAGCGCTGCCTGGGGACACATGCTGTGAGCGCGTCTGTCTCCTCCGGCTCCCAGGATCTCTCTTCAGGACCGCAGCCCTCCCAGTCCACCAGAAACTATCTTTTCCCCTTGACCAATTTTGAGGCCAATATCTCCTGAACGGAGAAGACATCCGAGGTACCGGATACCGGCGTGGGAGGGAGACTCTTGGGGGAAAAACGATTAAAGACCGCAGGCTTGAGGAGGGAGACATGGAAGCAGTTGGGAATTCTAAGGGAGGAAGGGAGATGGAGTTGGTAACACACAGGGTTGATCCTCTTCTTGACCTTGTAGGGTCCCAAGTAACGAGGACCAAGCTTGTAACTAGGACCCCCAAAGCGGATGTACCTGGAGGAGAGCCAAACTCTGTCCCCAGGCACCAGGACAGGAGGAGGCCGACGTTTCTTGTCCGCTTGGACTTTCATGCGGGATGAGGCCTGCATGAGGGACAGGCGCGTCTCGCGCCAGATGGCAGAAAAGTCTTTTACCAGGTTGTCCACTGCAGGTACACCGGAGGAGGAGGATAAAGGCAGAGGAGGCAGAGGATGACGACCATAAACCACGAAGAAGGGAGATTTATTTGTGGCGGAAGAGTCTTTGTGGTTATAGGAAAACTCCGCCCACGGGAGAAGGTCGACCCAATCGTCTTGACGGGAGGAAACGAAGTGGCGAAGGTAGTCGCCCAGAATTTGATTAACCCGCTCCACTTGTCTGTTGGTTTGGGGGTGGTATGAAGAAGAGAAGTCCAGCTTGATTTTAAGTCGTCCACAAAGAGCTCTCCAGAATTTGGACACAAACTGGACCCCTCTATCGGAGACAATACGTGAAGGCAGGCCGTGTAACCGGAAGATGTGCCGTAGGAAATGCTTGGCTAACTGAGGCGCAGATGGTAAGGCTGGCAACGGGATGAAGTGCGCCATCTTCGAGAAGCGATCCACGACGACCCAAATTATAGTTTTTCTGTGAGACAGTGGTAGGTCCGTAACGAAGTCCATAGCGATATGGGACCAAGGAGTCTCTGGTATGGGAAGTGGCTGTAGAAATCCGGCGGGTCTTTGGCGAGGGGTTTTGTCTCTGGCACATACAGAACAGGACTGCACAAATTCAGTAATGTCCCTCTCCAAGGATGGCCACCAATATCTCCTAGAGATAAGCTGTACAGTCTTTCGGACACCAGGATGCCCTGCGAGAAGAGAGGAATGCCCCCACTTAAGAACTTTTAAGCGAAGGCGGGGAGAAACATAGGTCTTTCCGGGAGGGAGGTTCCGCAAATCTACAGGTGCCACGGTGACCAGACATTCAGGAGGCACAATGTGCTGAGGCTTGACTTCCACTCCTGTGACATCGGAAGAATGAGAGAGGGCATCGGCCCTGAAGTTCTTGCTCCCTGGACGAAAGTGGATCCGGAAGTTAAATCTGGCAAAGAATAGAGACCAGCGAGCTTGGCGGGGATTTAGTCTCTGAGCAGACTGGAGGTATGATAAATTTTTATGATCCGTGTAGATGTTCACGGGATGTGCCGATCCTTCTAGCAAGTGCCGCCATTCTTCCAAGGCCAGCTTGATGGCGAGTAATTCTCTATCCCCAATAGAATAATTTCTTTCAGCGGGAGAGAAAGTTTTAGAGAAAAACCCGCAAGTAACCAAATTGCCTCTCGGAGACCTTTGCATGAGCAAAGCACCAGCACCGACGGAGGAGGCGTCTACTTCCAGGAAGAAAGGCTTGGTAGAATCCGGTCTAGACAGAGCTGGAGCGGTGGCAAAGGCAGACTTGAGTGCGGTGAAGGCCTTTTCGGCATGAGGAGGCCAAGATTTCGGGTTAGCCCCCTTCTTGGTTAGGGCCACAATAGGTGCCACAAGGGTGGAGTAATGCGGGATGAACTGCCTATAATAGTTCGCAAATCCGAGGAATCGCTGGATAGCCTTAAGGCTAGAAGGACGAGGCCAGTCCAAGATGGCAGACAGCTTGGCAGGATCCATTTGTAGTCCCTTGGCGGAGATGATGTAGCCCAGGAAGGGAAGACTGGTACGGTCGAACAAGCACTTTTCAAATTTAGCGTAGAGGCGGTTCCTCCTGAGACGGGAGAGTACTAAGCGGACATGAGCACGGTGTTGATCCAAGTTAGAAGAGAAGATGAGGATGTCATCCAAATAGACCACGACACAGGTATAGAGCAGGTCTCGGAAGATGTCATTAACGAACTCCTGGAAGACCGCTGGAGCATTACAGAGTCCGAAAGGCATGACTAAGTATTCAAAATGCCCGTCACGGGTATTAAAAGCCGTCTTCCACTCATCACCCTCTCGGATGCGAATAAGATTATAGGCCCCTCTGAGATCTAACTTGGTAAATTACTTGGCGCCTTGTAAGCGGTCAAAGAGTTCCGAAATCAGGGGAACAGGGTAACGTTTTTTTACAGTAATGCTGTTGAGACCCCGAAAGTCTATGCAAGGCCTAAGGGTACCATCCTTTTTTGCAACAAAGAAGAATCCTTCTCCAGCAGGAGAAGAGGATTTCCTGATGAACCCTCTCTGCAGGTTCTCCTGGATATATTCCGACATGGCTAAAGTCTCTGGCGGAGAGAGCGGATAGATTCTTCCCCTAGGCGGCGTAGTGCCAGGGTGCAAATCAATGGGACAGTCATATGGCCTATCTGGAGGCAACACTTCCGCTTGTTTCTTGCAAAAGACGTCAGAAAAATCCGCATATGGTTCAGGCAGACCGGGAAGAGGGGAAATGACAGATGCAGACTTGGCTCGTACCGGCTTGAGACATCTGCCAAGACAAGCCGGACCCCAGCTACGAACCTCTCCGGTGGTCCAGTCCAGAACTGGACAATGGCGCTGGAGCCAGGGCAGACCCAAGAGGAGTTCTGAGGTGCAATGGGGTAACACAAAGAACTCCGATCGCTCGGAATGCAGGACTCCAATGTCCATCTGGAGGGGCTCTGTACGAAACTGCACCATGCCGTCGACTCTCTCTATTAACAGTGGAGATGAAGATGGACTTCTGCAAACGAACCACAGGGATGTTGTACTTGTTCACCAGCGAGGCGTTGATGAAGTTACCGGCAGAACCGGAATCCAGAAAAGCAGTGGCAGCAAAGGAGGTCTTGGCGGGTACGGAAATCCGCACGGATACAGTAATGCGTGGAGAGGAGATATTCACACCTAGCAACGCCTCTCCCACGTTGACTAGGTGCGGGCGTTTCCCTGACGCGGAGGTCGGAGAGGACAGTTTTTCAGAAAGTGCTCTGTACTGGCACAGTACAAACAGAGGTTCTCGTCTCTACAGCGGTTCCTTTCTTGCGTGGTCAGGTGTGACCGATCCACCTGCATGGCTTCCTCGGCAGGAGGCCCAGCAGAGGATTGCGGTGGATGCAGGAAGATAGGAGCCAGACGAGGAGAACGTCTGGGGCGAGCACTACCCTTTTCCTGTAACAGTTCCTCTCGTCGCTCAGCAAAACCCAGGTCAATCCTGGTGGCCAAATGGATGAGATCACTCAGGTTGGTAGGGACTTCTCGTGCGGCCAGGACATCCTTTATGGCGCTGGACAAGCCTTTCTTAAAGGTAGCACAGAGCGCCTTGTTATTCCAGGAGAGTTCCGAAGCAAGGGTGTGGAAACGGATAGCATAGTCTCCGACAGAAGAACTCCTCTGGGACAAGTTCAATAACGCAGTCTCTGCAGAGGCAGCCCGGGCTGGCTCCTCAAAGACACTCCGGAATTCCAGAAAGAAACTCTGGACACTAGCAGTGGCAGGGTCGTTGCGGTCCCAGGCCAGGGCCTTCCCAGAAAGCAGGCTAATGACAAATGCCACCTTGGCTCGCTCTGAGGGGAACAGGTCAGCCGACATCTCCAGGTGAAGGGAGCATTGGGATAAGAATCCGCGGCACAACTTGGGATCTCCAACGTACTTGGCCGGCATGGACAGACGGACTCTAGAAGTGGCAGCGGCCACAGGCTGCGGTTATGAGGCTGGTGCAGACGGAGGTAGCGGCTGCTGCTGTGCAGAAAGAAGCTGCTGGAGCAAGGCGGACAACTGCGCCAGCTGTTGACCTTGCTGGGCGACAACTGTAGTAAGATCCGCGACACTAGGCAGAGGCACCTCAGCGGGATCCATGGCCGGATCTTACTGTCAGGATCTGGACTGGTAGCAGGAGGCGGTAGTGGAAGTGGATCCTCTGTGTCAGTGAGGGATTGGCATGGGCCGTACCGGGGGACCGGTTCTAAGTTGCTACCATTTTTTACCAGAGCCCGCCGCAAAGCGGGATGGTCTTGCTGCGGCGGTAGCAACCAGGTCGTGTCCTCCGATAGCGGCGCAACCTCACTGACTGCTGAGACAGGCGTAGTACAGAGGGGATAGGCAGAGGCGTAGTCGGACGTAGCAAAAAGGTCAGGACAGGCGGCACAGGTTCAGAGGCGGTGGTCGTAGCAACGGGTATGGCAACAGGCAAAGGGTACACAGAAGACGCTTTCTCTAGGGCACAGAGGCACAAAGATCCGGCAGGAGACTGTGGAAGGGGATGGTACTTATAGGCAGTGCACAGGTGAGGCCTAATTAAGGCCAAACAGTACTGCCTCTCACAAAGCTTAACCCTTGATAAACCAGTTTGGACCAGGCACAAATCACCTGTGCACTGGTCCTTTAGATCTAAGAGTCCCGGTGCGTGTGCGCCCTAGAGAGCGGGGACGCACACGCCGAGACGCTGGAGCGCTGCCTGGGGACACATGCTGTGAGCGCTCCGAGGCCAGCAGAGGGCCCGGAGCGCTCAGCGTAACAATTACATTATCTCTGGGCTAGTGCCCAAAATCTGTATTTTACTTTATTCAGTACCTTACTGCAAGTCAATCCAGTGTGTATCGTCAAAATTACATCATCTCTGGGCTAGTGTATTGCCCAAAATCTGTATTTTTCCGTATCCAGTATCTTACTGCAAGTCAATACAGTGTGTATAGTCAAAATTACATTATCTCTGGCCTAGTGTAGTACCCACAATCTGTATTTTTCTGTATCCAGTACTGCCCTGCATCAGAAAATTGTGTATTTAGACAGTAAAACAATCTGCGCCACGTCTACAGACAAATCCATTATTATGAAAATGGCGAGCACAAAGGGACGGGGAAGTGGGCATGATGCTGATGGTGCAAGCAGAGGCCGTGGCCCTGGGCGTGATGCTGATGGTGGAAGCAGAGGCCGTGGCTTTGGGCGCAATGAAACTGTGCCTGCTACCAGTGCACCAGAAAAAACTAAAAAATCCACCTTACCCAGCATCATGTCCAACTTAGCTGGGCGGTGCAGGACAACACTGTCCCAGTTGAACCCGTGCGAACAGGTGGCCGATTGAATTGCAGAAGATAATGCTTCCAGTCGGTTAAGCACCACCCTCTCTTCCACAAAGTCCAGTCTCTGTAGCCAAGAGTCTGGTCAACCGAGTCCTCACACTGATCCCCCTTCCTACCACCATGTCGCGTCTGGCCAAGCAAGTGATCCCACACTCTAATTTTCACATGACCTCTTTTCATCGCCAGTACTTGGTTTGGCTATCTCACCGAGCACGCTTGAAGTCTGGAAGAGGCAGAAACAGTCTGGAAGATGCAGTGGGGTTGCAAAAAGGAAACGTCAGCCCACAACAAACAGGCCCACAACCGTTACACCGAGTACCTCCATGCATAAATCTACCTAGCAAGGGGTAGGTGTTCCGCAGTATGACGCTTTTTTGAGGAAAGTGCAGACGACAAAAGAGTGGTAGTTTGCAACCTGTGCCATACCAAAATGAGCCGGGGCATGAACACTAGCAACCACACCACCACCAGCATGATCTGCCACATGCCATCCAAGCACCCTAATAAGTGGGCCGAACGACTGAGTCCTCTTCCCCTTTGTTACGCACTGCTGGCCAATCCCCTGATGAAGGCGTATGCCCGGATGCCACTTGCCCTGCACTTGGACCTTTGCATGAACCGTCAGCAACAACATCCACTTCCCTGTCCCAGCGCAGCGTCCAAATGTCAATAACACAGGCATTTGAACGTAAGCACAAATACCCAACCACCCACAGGCCATAGCTTTAAATGCACAACTTTCAAAATTACTGGCCTTGAAATGTTGCCATTTAGGTTTGTGGACACTGAGGCCTTCCATAGCCTGATGTCAGCGGCCGTCACTCAGTACGCCGTCCCCAGCCGCCACTATTTTTCATGGTGTGCTGTTCCCGCCTTACACCAGCATGTGTCCCAGAACATCACCCGTGCTCTGACCAACGCACTTACTGGGAAGGTCCACCTCACCTGGACACATGGACAAGTGCTGGTGGCCAAGGACCCTACATTTCCCTGACCTCACACTGGGTGAACGTTGTGGAGTCTGGGAGTGAGTTGTACCCTGGGATGACACAGGTGCTACCCACGTCCAGGATTGCTGGCCCTACGTCCATCAGGGTCTCCACCAGCAGCTTTGTTACTGGCTCCAAACCTCACTCCTCCGCCACCCCTCCTCCACTTCCACATCCAACAGCAGTTAGCCATCAGTCGCTAACTGGAAGCAGTGTAGCACTGCTTTGGGTAAGCGTCAACAGGCCTCGCTGAAGCTGATCTGCTTAGGGGACAAACAGCACACCGCCGCTGAGCTGTGGCATGGTATAAGGGACCAGACCGAGCTGTGGCTCTCGCCACTTAACCTACAACCAGGCATGGTTGTGTCTGACAATGGCCATAACTTGGTAGAAGCTTTGGAGCTTGGCAATCTGACACACATTCTATGCCTAGCCCACGTCTTAAACTCAGTGGTTCAGCGGTTTATCAAAACCTACCCCAATTTGCAGGAGCTAGTGAAGGCGCGCCGTTGGTGTGCCCATTTCCGCAAGTCATCCATAGCTTCAGTTGAAATCAACGTCTTGACTGTTGGTACTCTGGCACACATGGCTGACTTCATGTTAGGCTGCCTTTCCCGCTACAAAGAGAACTTCTCATCTCTCATTTCTGTGGTAGAGAGGACGAGTAAAACGGTACAATACCAGAAGCTACTTGTTGACAGATTGCTCCAAAATTTTCCATCTGACAATGTGGCCGCTAGAGTCCGTACTTCCTTAAGCAACCGAGGAAAGGAGACAAGGGGAACACACAGTAGTTCCAACAGAGGCAAGGCAACACTTTCCAGGGCATGGGACACTTTCATGACACCCCGCCAGCAATCTCACCCTGAAGCACGGCTTAGTGCTACAAGGGGGGAAACGTTTTGGAAGATGGTGAAGGAATACATTGCAGACCGTGTCAGAATCCTAAATGATCCCTCAGTGGCTTACTACTACTGGGTGTCCAAGCTGGACACGTGGTCTGAACTTGCACTCTACGCCTTGGAGGTGCTTGCCTGCCCTGCCGCCAATGTATTGTCTGAGAGTGTATTTAGTGCTGCTGGTGGCATTATAACAGATAAGCGTATCTGCTTGTCCACTGACAATGCTGACAGGTTGACTCAGATAAAATAAACAAGGCCTGGATTGCCTCTGAGTTCTGCACTCCACCAGAGGAAAGCTGAGCTAATGAGGAACAAAAACGCAATTTAAATGTATGCTTTATAATATACTCAATTCACAAGATTCAGATGCACCCTTTTCACGACAAAAAAAGGGTATATGTTTGAATCAAATTGAAATCTTTTAGGTGGAGGGAGGAAAACAAAAAAAACTTAAATAATGTGGTTGCATAAGTGTGGACTGAGGATGTAGCTGTGTTCAGAATTAAGCAATCACATTTAAAATCATTTTAAATAGGAGTCAGAATACAACTGCAATTATTTAAAGCGCCTCTGATTAAGCCCAAATAAAGTTCAGCTACTCTAGTTGGTCTTTCCTGAAATTTTCTCAGTCGCATCCCACAGCAAAAGCCATGGTCCACAGAGATCTTCCAAAGCATCAGAGGAATCTCATTATTAAACGGTATTAGTCAGGAGAAGGGGACAAAAAAATTTCCAAGGCATTAGATATACCATGGAACACAGTGAAGACAGTCATCATCAAGTGGAGAAAATATGGCACAACAGGGACATTACCAAGAGCTGGAAGTCCCACCAAAATTGATGAAAAGACGAGAAGAAAACGAGGAGCTGCAGGAATATCTGACAATTACTGGCTGTGTGGTACATGTCACAACAATCTCCCGTATTCTTCATATGTCTGGGCTATGGGGTAAAGTGGCAAGAAGAAAGCCTTTTCTTACGAAGAAAAACATCCAAACCAGGCTACATTTTGAAAAAACACATCTGAAGTCTTCCAAAAGCATGTGGGAAAAGTTGTTATGGTCTGATGAAACCAAGGTTGAACTTTTTGGCCATAATTCCAAAAGATATGTTTGGCACAAAAACAACAGTGCAAATCACCAAAAGAACACCATCCCCACAGTGAAGCATGGTGGTGGCAGCATCATCCTTTGGGGCTGTTTTTAATTTAGCTGGAACTGGGGCCTTAGTTAAGATAGAGGGAATTATGAACAGTTCCAAATACCAATCAATATTGGCCCAAAACCTTCAGGCTTCTGCTAGAAAGCTGAACAGGAAGAGGAACTTCATCTTTCAGCATGACAACGACCCAAAGATTAAAGTTTTAGAATGGCCCAGCCAGAGCCCAGACCTGAATGCAATTCAAAATCTGTGGGGTGATCTGATGAGGGCTGTGCAAAGGAGATGCCCTCGCAATCTAACAGATTTCGAGTGTTTTTGCAAAGATTGGGCAAATCTTGCCAAGTCAAAATGTGCCATGCTGATAAATTCATACCCAAAAAGACTGAGTGCTGTAATAAAATCAAAAGGTGCTTCAATAAAGTATTAGTTTAAGGGTTTGCACACTTATGCAACCATATTATTTTATTTTTATATTTTTTCTTCCCTCTACCTAAAACCTTTGTCGGTATGCCGCAATAACCAGCACCACCATCTGATAGGGAGCGTCTTAGCAGGAGGCAGCATTTCAGCAACATGGTGGAATAGTACATGTCCACATGTCTGCACGTACTGACTAATGGGTCTGGCCCATGCAACTTATGGGTCTCCAAATTGGGCACATGGCCTGAGCTTCCCCTTTATGCCTTGGAGGTGCTGGCCTGCCTTGCGGCCAGTGTATTGTCCAAAAGTGTGTTTAGCATGGCAGGGAAGTGATCACGAATAGGCACATCTGCCTATCCACAGCCAACGTGGACAAGCTCACGTTCATTAAAATGAACCAGACATGGATCCCATAGGACTTGTCCGTACCTTGACTAGGGTAGAGAGGTATACCAGCCGCACCCAGCCATTGTTATACTCCAGCGCAGTTTGTACGTTCTGTTTGCCATTTCCCATTGACTTCAAAGGGGTTCGTTGTTCAGGGTCATGTTTGGGTCAAGTTTGGGACCTGAATCAAACTTTAAAACTAAGTTTGGCCGAACCTCTCGAACCCGGACATCCAGCTGTCGGCTCATTAATATTTATTAGCTGAAAGTCATAATGATCAACCTTAACAGGAATAAACCCTTAAGTAGATCTCTCTGCCGTGATCTCTGTAATATATGAGGTTCACTCTTTGAATTGAATTACTGAAATAAATTAACTTTTTGATGATATTCTAATTTATTGAGATGTCCTATCGCGTAGGATAGGACCAAAACGCAGGCTGTGGAGCTGTTAAACAGAACACATAGTAAAGCACTAAAGCCTCATACACATATATCAGGGGATGGATTAGACGGCTTTAGAGGCTCTCTGGATTCTGTAGAGCAGCTCATATATAGAAGAGATATAGAAAGCAGTAATCATCAGGAGACATCTGAGCAATGAGACTGCAATCAGTAACTGTGTGAGAGCCCCACAGAGATTTCACCTCTCTGCGGGATATTCCTGGTCTACATTCCAGAAAGTGATTCCCACCTGACCAGCATTATTTTTATAGCTGAACTTGTGTAAATCCATAACTGCTAAATGTAACAGAGAGAATCTCCAGAGAAAATGATGGATGTGACACAAATCATCTCTTTGCTGAGAATATTGAGCAACTGCAATGTATTCAGTGTGGGCACAAGACTTCTGATATGTATCTATATTGTCTACTAGTAGTGTTGAGCAAACCCGAACCGAATTTTGGGGTGTTCAGGACATGGACCCTAACATTTACATAAAAGTTTGGGTTCGGTGTTCGGCGATTTCTATGGTGCTTTTTGAAAGGCTGCAAAGCAGCCAATCAACAAGCATCATACTACTTGCCCCAAGAGGCCATCACAGCCATGCCTACAATTGGCATGGCTGTGATTGGCCAAGTGCAGCATGTGACCCAGCCTCTATTTAAACTGGAGTAGCGTAGTGCAGCCCGTCACTCTGCTCTGATTAGTGTAGAGATACGATGCAGCTGCTGTGAGGGCAAGATTAGGCAGGGAAGACTCAGCAAAACCACTTAATAAAGTGATCGATCTACAGTTGTGAATCATTCAACTTCTGTTAGTTTATTGCTCACTGGTTTTTAGGCTGCCCAGAGCGTTTTTCAGTCACTTTTTTCTGGGGAGATCGGCGGCCATTTTGTGATCTATTGGTTGCACGAGCACATGTTTTGAGCTGCCACTAAGTTCAACATACATTTTTGGGTTGAATAGTAGGCTTTTCTTTGTAATATCCTACATCAGGGTATGTGCTTATTGTCACACCTTGAAGCACAGGATAGAAATTGCTATATTTTATTGAGGGGTGAAATTCAATTGCCAAGATACCAATCCCCTAAATCTGGTGTTTCAGCTGTTGCTGGCAAAGTGTAACACTGTCCGTCAAAGGATAGAATTTTTTTCTGGGGTGAATATCAATTGCCAATATACCAATCCCCTATCTGTGGCTGGCCAAGTGTAATACTGTCCGTCAAAGAATAGATTTTTTTTCTGGGGTGAAATTCAATTGCTAAAATACCAATGCCCTAAATCTGGGGTTCCAGTTTTGGCTGGCTAAGTTTTATACTGTCCTTCAAAGGATAGATTTTTTTTCTGAGGTGAAATTCAATTACCAAAATATTAATCCCCTAAATCTGGGTTTCCAGCTGTGGCTGTACAATTGTAATACTGTCCGTAAAAGGATAGATTTTTTTCTGGGGTGACATTCAATTGCCAAAATACCAATCCCCTAAATCAATGGTTTCTGCTGTTGCTGGCCAAGTGTAATACTGTCTGTCAAAGGATAGATATTTTTCTGGGGTGAAATTCAATTGCCAAAATATCAATCCAATAAATCTGGTGTTCCAGCTTTGGCTGGCTAAGTTTAATAATGTTCTTCAAAGGATATATTTTTTTCTGGGGTGAAATTCAATTGCCAAAATATCAATCCCCTAAATCTGGGGTTCCAATTGTGGTTGTCCAAGTGTAATACTGTCAAGTAAAAGGATAGATTTTTTTTCTGGGGTGACATTCAATTGCCAAAATACCAATCCCCTAAATCTGGGGTTCCAGCTATGGCTATACAAGTGTAATACTGTCCGTCAAAGGATAGATTTTTTTCTGGGGTGAAATTCAATTGCCAAAATACCAATCCCCTAAATCTGGGGTTCCAGCTGTGGCTGGCTAAGTTTAATACTGTCCGTCAAATGATATATTTTTTTCAGGGGTGAAATTCAATTGCCAAAATACCAATCCACTAAATCAATGGTTTCTGCTGTTGCTGGCCAAGTGTAATACTGTCCGTCAAAGGATAGATTTTTTTCTGGGGTGAAATTCAATTGCCAAAATACCATTCCCATACATCTGGGGTTCCAGCTGTGGCCGGCCAAGTTTAATACTGTCCTTAAAAGGATAGATTTTTTTCTGGGGTGAAATTCAATTGCCAAAAGACCAATACCCTAAATTTGGGGTTCCAGCTGTGGCTGGCTAAGTTTAATACTGTCCTTCAAAGGATAGATAATTTTTCTGGGGTGAAATTCAATTGCTAAAATACCAATGCCCTAAATCTGGGGTTCCAGTTGTGTCTGGCTAAGTTTAATACTGTCCGTCAAAGGATAGATTTTTTTCTGGGGTAATGTTCAATTGCCAAAATATTAATCCCCTAAATCTGGGGTTTAAGCTGTGGCTGTCCAAGTCTAATACTGTCCGTAAAAGAATAGATTTTTTTCTGGGGTGAAATTCAATTGCCAAAATACCAATCCCCTAAATCAATGGTTTCTGCTGTTCCTGGCCAAGTGTAATACTGTCCGTCAAAGGATAGATATTTTTCTGGGGTGAAATTCAATTGCCAAAATACCAATCCAATAAATCTGGTGTTCCAGCTTTGGCTGGCTAAGTTTAATACTGTCCTTCAAAGGATAGATTTTTTCTGGGGTGAAATTCAATTGCCAAAATACCAATCCCCTAAATCTGGGGTTCCAGTTGTGGCTGTTCAAGTGTAATACTATCAAGTAAAAGGATAGATTTTTTTTCTGGGGTTAAATTCAATTGCCAAAATACCAATCCACTAAATCAATGGTTTCAGCTGTTGCTGGCCAAGTGTAATACTGTCCGTCAAAGGATAGATATTTTTCTGGGGTGAAATTCAATTGCCAAAATACCAATCCCCTAAATCAATGGTTTCTGCTGTTCCTGGCCAAGTGTAATACTGTCCGTCAAAGGATAGATATTTTTCTGGGGTGAAATTCAATTGCCAAAATACCAATCCAATAAATCTGGTGTTCCAGCTGTGGCTGGCTAAGTATAATACTGTCCGTCAAAGGATAGATTTTTTTAAGGGGTGAAATTCAATTGCCCAAAATACCAATCACCTAAATCAATGGTTTCTGCTGTTGCTGGCCAAGTGTAATACTGTCCGTCAAAGGATAGATATTTTTCTGGGGTGAAAGTAAATTGCCAAAATACCAATCCAATAAATCTGGTGTTCCAGCTTTGGCTGGCTAAGTTTAATACTGTCCTTCAAAGGATAGATTTTTTTCTGGGGTGAAATTCAATTGCCAAAATACCAATCCCCTAAATCTGGCGTTCCAGTTGTGGCTGTTCAAGTGTAATACTGTCAAGTAAAAGGATAGATTTTTTTTCTGGGGTGAAATTCAATTGCCAAAATACCAATCCCCTAAATCTGAGGTTCCAGTTGTGGCTGGCCAAGTGTAAAACTGTCAGTCAAAGGATAGATTTTTTTTCTGGGATGAAATTCAATTGCTACAATACCAATGTTCTAAATCTGGGGTTCCAGCTGTGGCTGGACATTCAATTGCCAAAATACCAATCCCCTAAATCTGGGGTTCCAGCTATGGCTATACAAGTGTAATACTGTCCGTCAAAGGATAGATTTTTTTCTGGGGTGAAATTCAATTGCCAAAATTCCAATCCCCTAAATCTGGGGTTCCAGCTGTTGCTGGCTAAGTTTAATACTGTCCGTCAAATGATATATTTTTTTCAGGGGTGAAATTCAATTGCCAAAATACCAATCCCCTAAATCAATGGTTTCTGCTGTTGCTGGCCAAGTGTAATACTGTCCGTCAAAGGATAGATTTTTTTCTGGGGTGAGATTCAATTGCCAAAATACCAATCCCCTAAATCTGGTGTTCCCGCTGTGCCTGGCTAAGTTTAATACTGTCTGTCAAAGGATAGATTTTTTTCTGGGGTGAAATTCAATTGCTAAAATACCAATGCCCTAAATCTGGGGTTCCAGCTGTGGCTGTCCAAGTGTCATACTATCAAGTAAAAGGATAGATTTTTTTCTGGGGTGAAATTCAATTGCCAAAATACCAATCCCCTAAATCTGGGGTTCCAGTTGTGGCTGTCCTAGTGTAATACTATCAAGTAAAAGGATAGATTTTTTTATGGGGTGAACTGCAATTTCCAACATACAAATCCCCTAAATTAGTGGTTTTAGCTGTGGCTAGCCAAGTGTAATACCATTCGTCAAAGGATAGATTTTTTTCTGGGTTGAAATTCAATTGCCAAAATACCAATCCCCTAAATCTACGGTTCCAGCTGTGGCTGGCCAAGTGTAATACTGTCCGTCAAAGGATAGATTTTTTTTTTTTTGGGGTGAAATTCAATTGCCAAAATACCAATATCCTAAATCTGGTGTTCCAGCTGTGGCTGGCTAAGTTTAATACTGTCCATCTAAGGATAGATTTTTTAAGGGGTGAAATTCAATTGCCAAAATACCAATCACCTAAATCAATGGTTTCTGCTGTTGCTGGCCAAGTGTAATACTGTCCGTCAAAGGATACATTTTTTTCTGGGGTTAAATTCAATTGCCAAAATACCAATCCACTAAATCTGAGGTTCCAGCTGTGGCTGGCCAAGTTTAATACTGTCCTTCAAAGGATATATTTTTTTCTGGGGTGAAATTCAATTGCCAAAAGAGCAATCCCCTAAATCAGCGGTTTCAGTTGTGGCTGGCTAAGTTTAATACTGTCCGTCAAAGGATACATTTTTTTCTGGGGTTAAATTCAATTGCCAAAATAGCAATCCACTAAATCTGAGGTTCCAGCTGTGGCTGGCCAAGTTTAATACTGTCCATCAAAGGATAGATTTTTTTTCTGGGGTGAAATTAAATTGCCAAAATACCAATCCCCTAAATCAGCAGTTTCAGATGTTTCTGGCTAAGTTTAATACTGTCCATCAAAGGATAGATTTTTTTCTGGGGTGAAATTCAATTGCCAAAATACCAATCCCCTAAATCTGGGGTTCGAGCTGTGGCTGGCCTACTTTAATCCTGTCCTTCAAAGGATAGATTTTTTCCCGGGTGAAATTAAATTGCCAAAATACCGGTGCCCTAAATCAGTGGTTTCAGCTGTTGCTGGCCAAGTGTAATACTGTCCGTCAAAGGATAGATTTTTTTTTCAGGGGTTAAATTCAATTGCCAAAATACTAATACCCTAAATCTGAGGTTCCAGCTGTGGCTGGCCAAGTGTAATACTGTTCGTCAAAGGATAGATTTTTTTCTGGGGTGAAATTAAATTGCCAAAATAGCAATCCCCTAAATCAGCAGTTTCAGATGTTTCTGGCTAAGTTTAATACTGTCCATCAAAGGATAGATTTTTTTCTGGGGTGAAATTCAATTGCCAAAATACCAATCCCCAAAATCTGGGGTTCGAGCTGTGGCTGGCCAACTTTAATACTGTCCTTCAAAGGATAGATTTTTTCCCGGGTGAAATTAAATTGCCAAAATACCGGTGCCCTAAATCAGTGGTTTCAGCTGTGGCTGGCCAACTGTAATACTGTCCGTCAAAGGATAGATTTTTTTTCTGGGGTTAAATTCAATTGCCAAAATACCAATCACCTAAATCTGGGGTTCTAGCTGTGGCTGTACAAGTGTAATACTGTCAAGTAAAAGGATAGATTTTTTTTCTGGGGTGAAATTTAATTGCCAAAATACCAATCCCCTAAATCTGAGGTTCCAGCTGTGGCTGGCCAAGCGTAATACTGTCCGTCAAAGGATAGATTTTTTTTCTGGGGTGAAATTAAATTGCCAAAATAGCAATCCCCTAAATCAGCGGTTTCAAATGTTTCTGGCTAAGTTTAATACTGTCCATCAAAGGATAGATTATTTTCTGGGGTGAAATTCAATTGCCAAAATACAAATCCCCTAAATTAGTGGTTTTAGCTGTGGCTGGCCAAGTGTAATACTGTCCATGAAAGGATAGATTTTTTTCTTGGGTGAAATTCAATTACCAAAATACTAATCCCCTAAATCTGGGATTCCACCTGTGGCTGGCCAAGTGTAAAGCCTCATTCACACGTCAGTGTTTTGTTCAGTTATTTCCATCCATGATTGTGAGCCAAAACCAGGACTGGAGCCTCCAGAGACATAAGGTATAAGGGAAAGATCTGCACCTGTTCTATGTTTAGAGCAGCACCTGATTTTGGCTCAAAATCACTGATGGAAATCACTGACCAATACACTGACGTGTGAATGAGGCATAAAACTGTCCGTCAAAGGATCGATTTTTTTCTGGAGAGAAATTAAATTGCCAAAATAGCAATCCCCTAAATCAGCGGTTTCAGTTGTGGCTGGCCAAGTGTAATACTGTCCGTCAAAGGATAGATCTTTTTTTCTGGGGTTAAATTCAATTGCCAAAATACCAATCCCCTAAATCTGGGGTTCCAGATGTGGCTGTCCAAATGTAATACTGTCCGTAAAAGGATAGATTTTTTTCTGGGGTGAAAATGAAATGCCAAATTACTAATCCCCTAAATCTGGGGTTCAAGATGTGGCTGGCCAACTTTAATACTGTCCTTCAAAGGATAGATTTTTTTTCTGGGGTTAAATTCAATTGCCAAAATACAAATCCCCTAAATTAGTGGTTTTAGCTGTGGCTGGCCAAGTGTAATACTGTCCGTAAAAGGAAAGATTTTTTCCTGAGGTGAAATTCAATTGCCAAAATACCAATCCCCTAAATCTGGGGTTCCAGCTGTGGCTGGCCAAGTGTAATACTGTCCGTCAAAGGATATATATTTTTATGGGGTGAAATTCAATTCCAAAAATATCAATCCCCTAAATCAGTGGTTTCAGCTGTGGCTGGCCAAGTGTAATACTGTCCGTCAAAGGATAGATTTTTTTTTTTTGGGGTGAAATTCAATTGCCAAAATACCAATATCCTAAATCTGGTGTTCCAGCTGTGTCTGGACAAGTGTAATACTGTCAAGTAAAAGGATAGATTTTTTTTCTAGGGTGAAATTTAATTGCCAAAATACCAATCCCCTAAATCTGGGGTTCCAGCTGTGGCTGTCCAAGTGTAATACTGTACATAAATGGATAGATTTTTTTTCTTGGGTAAAATTCAATTGCCAAAATACCAATCCCCTAAATCTGGTGTTCCAGCTGTGGCTGGCTAAGAATAATACTGTCCGTCAAAGGATAGATTTTTTAAGGGGTGAAATTCAATTGCCAAAATACCAATCACCTAAATCAATGGTTTCTGCTGTTGCTGGCCAAGTGTAATACTGTCCGTCAAAGGATAGATTTTTTTCTGGGGTGAAATTAAATTGCCAAAATACCAATCCAATAAATCTGGTGTTCCAGCTTTGGCTGGCTAAGTTTAATACTGTCCTTCAAAGGATATATTTTTTTCTGGGGTGAAATTCAATTGCCAAAAGAGCAATCCCCTAAATCAGCGGTTTCAGTTGTGGCTGGCTAAGTTTAATACTGTCCATCTAAGGATAGATTTTTTAAGGGGTGAAATTCAATTGCCAAAATACCAATCACCTAAATCAATGGTTTCTGCTGTTGCTGGCCAAGTGTAATACTGTCCGTCAAAGGATAGATTTTTTTCTGGGGTGAAATTAAATTGCCAAAATAGCGATCCCCTAAATCAGCAGTTTCAGATGTTTCTGGCTAAGTTTAATACTGTCCATCAAAGGATAGATTTTTTTCTGGGGTGAAATTCAATTGCCAAAATACCAATCCCCTAAATCTGGGGTTCGAGCTGTGGCTGGCCTACTTTAATCCTGTCCTTCAAAGGATAGATTTTTTCCCGGGTGAAATTAAATTGCCAAAATACCGGTGCCCTAAATCAGTGGTTTCAGCTGTGGCTGGCCAAGTGTAATATTGTCTGTCAAATGATAGATTTTTTTCTGGGGTGAAATTAAATTGCCAAAATAGCAATCCCGTAAATTAGCGGTTTCAGATGTTTCTAGCTAAATTTAATACTGTCCATCAAAGGATCGATTTTTTTTTTGGGTGAAATTAAATTGCCAAAATAGCGATCCCCTAAATCAGCGGTTTCAGATGTTTCTGGCTAAGTTTAATACTGTCCATCAAAGGATAGATTTTTTTCTGGGGTGAAATTCAATTGCCAAAATACCAATCCCCTAAATCTGGGATTCCAGCTGTGGCTGGCCAAGTGTAAAGCCTCATTCACATGTCAGTGTTTTGTTCAGTTATTTCCATCCGTGATTGTGAGCAAAAACCAGGACTGGAGCCTCCAGAGACATAAGGTATAAGGGAAAGATCTGCACCTGTTCTATGTTTAGAGCAGCACCTGGTTTTGGCTCAAAATCACTGATGGAAATGACTGACCAAAACACTGACGTGTGAATGAGGCATAATACTGTCCGTCAAAAGATAGATTTTTTTCTGGGGTGAAATTCAATTGCCAAAATAGCAATCCCCTAAATCAGCGGTTTCAGTTGTGGCTGGCCAAGTGTAATACTGTCCGTCAAATGATAGTTTTTTTCTGGGGTGAAATTCAATTGCCCAAATACCAATCCCCTAAATCTGGTGTTCCAGCTGTGGCTGGCCAAGTGTAATACTGTTCTTTAAAGGATAGATTTTTTTTCTGGGGTGAAATTCAATTGCCAAAAGAGCAATCCCCTAAATCAGCGGTTTCAGTTGTGGCTGGCTAAGTTTAATACTGTCCATCTAAGGATAGATTTTTTTCTTGGGGTTAAATTCAATTGCCAAAATACCAATCCCCTAAATATGGGGTTCGAGCTGTGGCTGGCCAACTGTAATACTGTCCGTCAAAGGATAGATTTTTTTTTCTGGGGTTAAATTCAATTGCCAAAATACCAATCCCCTAAATCTGGGGTTCCAGATGTGGCTGTCCAAATGTAATACTGTCCGTAAAAGGATAGATTTTTTTCTGGGGTGAAAATGAAATGCCAAATTACTAATCCCCTAAATCTGGGGTTCAAGATGTGGCTGGCCAACTTTAATACTGTCCTTCAAAGGATAGATTTTTTTTCTGGGGTTAAATTCAATTGCCAAAATACAAATCCCCTAAATTAGTGGTTTTAGCTGTGGCTGGCCAAGTGCAATACTGTCCGTAAAAGGAAAGATTTTTTCCTGAGGTGAAATTCAATTGCCAAAATACCAATCCCCTAAATCTGGGGTTCCAGCTGTGGCTGGCCAAGTGTAATACTGTCCGTCAAAGGATATATATTTTTATGGGGTGAAATTCAATTCCAAAAATATCAATCCCCTATATCAGTGGTTTCAGCTGTGGCTGGCCAAGTGTAATACTGTCCGTCAAAGGATAGATTTTTTTTTTGGGGTGAAATTCAATTGCCAAAATACCAATATCCTAAATCTGGTGTTCCAGCTGTGTCTGGACAAGTGTAATACTGTCAAGTAAAAGGATAGATTTTTTTTCTAGGGTGAAATTTAATTGCCAAAATACCAATCCCCTAAATCTGGGGTTCCAGCTGTGGCTGTCCAAGTGTAATACTGTACATAAATGGATAGATTTTTTTTCTTGGGTAAAATTCAATTGCCAAAATACCAATCCCCTAAATCTGGTGTTCCAGCTGTGGCTGGCCAAGAATAATACTGTCCGTCAAAGGATAGATTTTTTAAGGGGTGAAATTCAATTGCCAAAATACCAATCACCTAAATCAATGGTTTCTGCTGTTGCTGGCCAAGTGTAATACTGTCCGTCAAAGGATAAAATTTTTTCTGGGGTGAAATTAAATTGCCAAAATACCAATCCAATAAATCTGGTGTTCCAGCTTTGGCTGGCTAAGTTTAATACTGTCCTTCAAAGGATATATTTTTTTCTGGGGTGAAATTCAATTGCCAAAAGAGCAATCCCCTAAATCAGCGGTTTCAGTTGTGGCTGGCTAAGTTTAATACTGTCCATCTAAGGATACATTTTTTTCTGGGGTTAAATTCAATTGCCAAAATACCAATCCACTAAATCTGAGGTTCCAGCTGTGGCTGGCCAAGTGTAATACTGTCCGTCAAAGGATAGATTTTTTTCTGGGGTGAAATTAAATTGCCAAAATAGCAATCCCCTAAATCAGCAGTTTCAGATGTTTCTGGCTAAGTTTAATACTGTCCATCAAAGGATAGATTTTTTTCTGGGGTGAAATTCAATTGCCAAAATACCAATCCCCTAAATCTGGGGTTCGAGCTGTGGCTGGCCTACTTTAATACTGTCCTTCAAAGGATAGATTTTTTCCCGGGTGAAATTAAATTGCCAAAATACCGGTGCCCTAAATCAGTGGTTTCAGCTGTGGCTGGCCAAGTGTAATATTGTCTGTCAAATGATAGATTTTTTTCTGGGGTGAAATTAAATTGCCAAAATAGCAATCCCGTAAATTAGCGGTTTCAGATGTTTCTAGCTAAATTTAATACTGTCCATCAAAGGATAGATTTTTTTTTTGGGTGAAATTAAATTGCCAAAATAGCGATCCCCTAAATCAGCGGTTTCAGATGTTTCTGGCTAAGTTTAATACTGTCCATCAAAGGATAGATTTTTTTCTGGGGTGAAATTCAATTGCCAAAATACCAATCCCCTAAATCTGGGATTCCAGCTGTGGCTGGCCAAGTGTAAAGCCTCATTCACATGTCAGTGTTTTGTTCAGTTATTTCCATCCGTGATTGTGAGCCAAAACCAGGACTGGAGCCTCCAGAGACATAAGGTATAAGGGAAAGATCTGCACCTGTTCTATGTTTAGAGCAGCACCTGGTTTTGGCTCAAAGGATAGATTTTTTCCCGGGTGAAAATGACTGACCAAAACACTGACGTGTGAATGAGGCATAATACTGTCCGTCAAAAGATAGATTTTTTTCCTGGGGTGAAATTCAATTGCCAAAATAGCAATCCCCTAAATCAGCGGTTTCAGTTGTGGCTGGCCAAGTGTAATACTGTCCGTCAAATGATAGTTTTTTTCTGGGGTGAAATTCAATTGCCCAAATACCAATCCCCTAAATCTGGTGTTCCAGCTGTGGCTGGCCAAGTGTAATACTGTTCTTTAAAGGATAGATTTTTTTTCTGGGGTGAAATTCAATTGCCAAAAGAGCAATCCCCTAAATCAGCGGTTTCAGTTGTGGCTGGCTAAGTTTAATACTGTCCATCTAAGGATAGATTTTTTTCTGGGGTTAAATTCAATTGCCAAAATACCAATCCCCTAAATATGGGGTTCGAGCTGTGGCTGGCCAACTGTAATACTGTCCGTCAAAGGATAGATTTTTTTTTCTGGGGTTAAATTCAATTGCCAAAATACCAATCACCTAAATCTGGGGTTCTAGCTGTGGCTGTACAAGTGTAATACTGTCAAGTAAAAGGATAGATTTTTTTTCTGGGGTGAAATTTAATTGCCAAAATACCAATCCCCTAAATCTGAGGTTCCAGCTGTGGCTGGCCAAGCGTAATACTGTCCGTCAAAGGATAGATTTTTTTTCTGGGGTGAAATTAAATTGCCAAAATAGCAATCCCCTAAATCAGCGGTTTCAAATGTTTCTGGCTAAGTTTAATACTGTCCATCAAAGGATAGATTATTTTCTGGGGTGAAATTCAATTGCCAAAATACAAATCCCCTAAATTAGTGGTTTTAGCTGTGGCTGGCCAAGTGTAATACTGTCCATGAAAGGATAGATTTTTTTCTTGGGTGAAATTCAATTACCAAAATACTAATCCCCTAAATCTGGGATTCCACCTGTGGCTGACCAAGTGTAAAGCCTCATTCACACGTCAGTGTTTTGTTCAGTTATTTCCATCCATGATTGTGAGCCAAAACCAGGACTGGAGCCTCCAGAGACATAAGGTATAAGGGAAAGATCTGCACCTGTTCTATGTTTAGAGCAGCACCTGGTTTTGGCTCAAAATCACTGATGGAAATCACTGACCAATACACTGACGTGTGAATGAGGCATAAAACTGTCCGTCAAAGGATTGATTTTTTTCTGGAGTGAAATTAAATTGCCAAAATAGCAATCCCCTAAATCAGCGGTTTCAGTTGTGGCTGGCCAAGTGTAATACTGTCCGTCAAAGGATAGATCTTTTTTTCTGGGGTTAAATTCAATTGCCAAAATACCAATCCCCTAAATCTGGGGTTCCAGATGTGGCTGTCCAAATGTAATACTGTCCGTAAAAGGATAGATTTTTTTCTGGGGTGAAAATGAAATGCCAAATTACTAATCCCCTAAATCTGGGGTTCAAGATGTGGCTGGCCAACTTTAATACTGTCCTTCAAAGGATAGATTTTTTTTCTGGGGTTAAATTCAATTGCCAAAATACAAATCCCCTAAATTAGTGGTTTTAGCTGTGGCTGGCCAAGTGTAATACTGTCCGTAAAAGGAAAGATTTTTTCCTGAGGTGAAATTCAATTGCCAAAATACCAATCCCCTAAATCTGGGGTTCCAGCTGTGGCTGGCCAAGTGTAATACTGTCCGTCAAAGGATATATATTTTTATGGGGTGAAATTCAATTCCAAAAATATCAATCCCCTAAATCAGTGGTTTCAGCTGTGGCTGGCCAAGTGTAATACTGTCCGTCAAAGGATAGATCTTTTTTTCTGGGGTGAAATTCAATTGCCAAAATACCAATCCCCTAAATCTGGGGTTCCATCTGTGGCTGTCCAAATGTAATACTGTCCGTAAACGGATAGATTTTTTTCTGGGGTGAAAATGACATGCCAAATAACCAATCCCCTAAATCTGGGGTTCACGCTGTGGCTGGCCAAGTGTAATACTGTCCATCAAAGGATAGATTTTTTTCTGTGGTTAAATAAAATCCCTGAAATAGAAATCCTAAACATCTGTGCTTTCCGCTGTTCCTCTTCAAGTGTAATTATGTCCGTAATAGGGTATATTACACTCAGCGTGTCATCGTCTAAATACAAGGCCTGAAAAATAAATCCTCTATATTTGCGCACAATGCTGTGCATCTCCAAGTGTATTTCTGTCCGTAAAAGTGTATATTACACTAAGTGTCTAAATACAAGTGCTGAAAGCGTAATCCTCTATATTTGCACATGCTACTGTGTATCTCCTTGTGTATTCCTGTCCGTAAAAGGGTATTTCACACTAAGTGTCTAACTACAAGGGCTGAAAGCTAAATCCTCTATAATTGCACACGCTATTTTGCATCTACAAGTGTAATTCTGTCCATAAAAGGATATCTTTCAGCCAGTGCCTAAATACTAGGCCTAAAATTGATATTCCCATAAATCTGTGGTTTCTGCTCTGCCTGTATTAGTGTAATACGGTATATAAATAGATAGCTAGATAGTGTTAGGTGCCTGTAAAAAAAACGCCTCAATTTTAACTCTATACATTGGGCCAAATAAGTTTTTCCTTATTGTGGTGAACGGTAACAATGAGGAAAACATCTGATAAAGGACGCGGACATGGTCGTGGTGGTGTTAGTGGACCCTCTTGTTCTGGGAGGGGATGTGGCTGTTCTGCCACAGCTACACGTCCTAGTAAACCAACTACCTCAGGTCGCCAGAATCTACAGCGATATTTGGTCGAGCCTAATGCCGTTCTAAGGATGGTAAGGCCTGAGCAAGTACAGGCGCTAGTCGATTGGGTGGCCAACAGTGGATCCAGCAGGTTCACATTATCTCCCACCCAGTCTTCTGCAGAAAGAGCACAGGTGTTGCCTGAAAACCAAGCCCATCAGTCTGTCACATCACCCCTATGCATATTAGGGAACCTGTCTGAGCCTCAAGTCAGGCTCTCTTATGCTGTTTGAAGAATCTGCTGGCAGGGTTTCCCAAGGACATCCACCTAGCCCTTCCCCAGCGGTGAAAGACATAGAATGCACTGACGCACAACCCCTTATGTTTCCTGATGAGGACATGGGAATACCACCTCAGCAAAGTCAGCATATCTCTGATGATGATGAAACACAGGTGCCAACTGCTGTGTCTTTCTGCAGTGTGCAGACCGAACAGGAGGTCAGGGAGGAAGACTGTGTGGAAGGCGACGATGAGGTCCTAGACCCCACATGGAATAAAGGTCGTGCCACTGACTTTCAGAGTTCAGAGGAAGAGGCAGTGGTGAGACCGAGCCAACAGCGTAGCAAAAGAGGGAGCAGGGTGCAAAAGCAGAACAGCCGTCGCCTAGAGAGTTCGTCTGCTACTGGCCACCACCACCAGGTACCGAGGACACCAAAGGCAGCTTCAAGGAGTTCCCTGGCATGGCACTTCTTCACACAATGTGCTGAAGACAAGACCCGAGTGGTTTACATGCTGTGCCATCAGAGCCTGAAGTGAGGCATTAATGTTCTGACCCTTAGCAAAACCTGCATGACCAGGCATCTACATGCGAGACACGGGCTGCAGTAGAGTAAGCACCTTCAAAACCAAGAAAGGGCTCAGGTCCCTCCTGCTCCCTCTTCTGCTGCTCCCTAGGCCTCTTCCTTCGCCTCTGGAGGAATGTTGGCACCTGCCGCCCAGCAAAAAGAGAATGTGCCACCATCACCACCACCTCCATCACCAAGCATCTCCACCGTGTTACACGGCAGCATTTATCTCTCCATCTCACAAACCTTGGAGAGAAAGCGTAAATTCCCACCTACCCACCCTCGATCCCTGGCCCTGAATTCCAGCATTTCTAAACTACTGGCCTTTGAAATGCTGTCATTCAGGCTGGTGGACATGGACAGCTTCAAACAGCTGATGGCGGTGGCTGTCCCACAGTACATCCTTCCCAGCCGCCACTACTTCTCCAAGAGAGCTGTGCCTTCCCTGCACAACCAAGTATCGGATAAAATCAAGTGTGCACTGCGCAACGCCATCTGTGGCAAGGTCCACCTAACCACAGATACATGGACTAGTAAGCACCGCCAGGGACGCTATATCTCCCTAACTGCACACTGGGTAAATGTAGTGGCGGCCCCAGGTGTAGAGTTCTTTGGCGCACGTCCTTCCACCGCCAAGGATCGCAGGGCATCATTCTCCTCCTCTTCTTCCACCTGCTCATCCGGTCAGCCACAGCCCCTCAGCACCAACTTCATGACAGCCCGGGGTAAACGTCAGCAGGCTGTTCTGAAACTCATGTGTTCGGGAGACTGGCCCCACACCGCGCAGGAGTTGTGGTTGGTTATAGAACAACAGACCGACGAGTGGTTGCTGCCGGTGGGCCTCAAGCCCGGCCTGGTGGTGTGCGATAATGGGCTAAATCTCATTGCAGCTCTGGGAATAGCCGGTTTGACGCACATTGCATGGAGCATGTGCTGAATTTGGTGGTGCAGAAATTCATTCACAACTACCCCGACATGTCAGAGCTGCTGCAGAAAGTGTAGGCCGTCTGTGCTCGTTTCTGGCATTCTTATCCTGCCGCTGCTCGCCTGTCTGTGCTACAGCATAACTTTGGCCTTCCCGTTCAACGCCTCATATGCGACATGCCCACCAGGTGGAACTCCACCTTGCGTATGATGAAGAGACTGTGCGAGATGCAGCAGGCCATAGTGGATTTTCAGCTGCAGAACGCACAGGTGAGTCACACTGCGGAACAGCACCACTTCACCACCAATAACTGGGGTTCCATGCAAGACCTGTGTGCCCTGTTGCGCTGTTTCGAGTACTTCACCAACATGGCCAGTGGCGATGACACCGTTATCAGCGTTACAATATCACTTCTATGTCTCCTTGAGAAAACACTTAGGGCGATGATGGAAGAGGATTTGGCCCAGGAGGAGGAGGAAGAGGGGTCATTTCTAACACTTTCGGGCCAGTCTTTTAGAAGTGGCTCAGAGGGAGGTATTTTGCAACAGCAGAGGCCAAGTACAAATGTGGCCAGCCAGCGCCTACTACTGGCGGACGAGGATGATGAGGAGGAGGAGGAGGATGAAAATGAAGCAGGTTCACGGCGGGGTGGCACCCAACACAGCTCAGGCCCATCACTGGTGCGTGGCTGGGGGGATACGGAGGACGATGACGATACGCCTCCCACAGAGGACAGCTTGTCCTTACCTCTGGGCAGCCTGGCACACATGAGCGACTACATGCTGCAGTGCCTGCGCAACGACAGCAGAGTTGTCCACATTTTAACGTGTGCTGACTACTGGGTGGCCACCCTGCTGGATCCCCGGTACAAAGACAATGTGCCCACCTTACTTACTGTACTGGAGCGTGATAGGAAGATGCGCTAGTACAAGCGCACACTGGTAGACGCGCTCCTGAGAGCATTCCCAAATGTCACAGGGGAACAGGTGGAAGCCCAAGGCGAAGGCAGAGGAGGAGCAAGCGATCGCCAACGCAGCTGTGTCACGGCTAGCTCCTCTGAAGGCAGGGTTAGCATGGCTGAGATGTGGAACGTTTTATTACAGCGCCACAGCTAACTGCACCACCAGCTGATAGGGAATGTGTTAGCAGGAGGCAGCATTTCAACAACATGGTGGAGCAGTACGTGTGCACATGCCTCCACATTCTGAGTGATGGTTCACATGGCCAGAGCTACAGTAGCCTTTTATGCCTTGGAGGTGCTGGCCTGCCCTGCGGTCAGTGTATTGCCTGAATGTGTATTTAGCACGGCAGAGAGCGTCAATACAGACAAACGCAGCTCCCTTTCCATAGCCAACGTGGACAAACTGACTTTCATAAAAATGAACCAGGCATGGATCCCACAGGACCTGTCTATCCCTTCTGCAGAATAGACATTTATAATTGCCTCGCCCTAAACCATACATTCTTGTACTCCAGGGCACTTCTTTATTGAATCCTCATTTTTTTAATTGTACCATTATTTTGCGGGCAACACCAAGTTGAATGAATCTCTCCTCTGTCTGGGTGCCAGGGGCCTAAATAACTGAAAGGTAACATGATGCCTGTTTTCTGCTATGGGACCTCTCTCCTCTGTCTGGGTGCTGGAGCTTAAATTACGGAAAGTGGCCTGTTCCAATTGTGGGTAACATGATGCCTCTTTTGCTGCTATGGGTCCTCTCTCCTCTGTCTGGGTGCCAGGGGCCTACATTTCAGATAATTTTCTGTTGCTTTGGTGGGTGACATTATCCTCTTTTTGATGTCAAATGACCTCTACTCTGTCTGGGTGTCAGGGGCCTATATTTCGTTTAATTGCTTGCTGTCTTGGTGGGAGTCATTTAACTCTTTTTACTGTCAAATGACTGCCCATTGTGTGGGTGTCAGGGGCCTATATTTCGTTTAATCATTTGTTGTCTTTGTGGGAGAGATTAAACTCTTTTTACTGTCAAATGACCGCCCCTTTGTGTGGGTGTCAGGGGCCTATATTTTGTTTACTTGCTTGCTGTCTTGGTGGGAGACATTTAACTCTTTTTATTGTCAAATGACTGCCCTATTGTGTGGGTGTCAGGGGCCTATATGTCGTTTAATCATTTGTTGTCTTGGTGGCAGATAGTAAACTATTTTTACTGTCAAATGAACACCCCATTGTGTGGGTGTCATGGGCCTATATGTTGTTTAATCATTTTTTGCTTTGTTGGGTGACATTTTCCTCTTTATACATTTAAATAACCTCTACATTGTCTGGTTGTCAGGGGCCTCTATTTTGTTTCATCGCCTGCTGTATTGGTGGGAGACATTAACCTCTTATTACTGTCAAATGACCGCTCAATTGTCTGGTTGTCAGGGGCCTATATTTCATTTCATCGCTTGATGCATTAGTGGGACATATTAAACTCTTTATACTGTCAAATGACCTCTAAATTGTCTGGTTGTCAGGGGCCTATATTTCGTTTAATCGCTTCCTGCATTGGTGGGAGACATTAAACTCTTTTTACTGTCAAATGACCGCCCCATTCTGTGGGTGTCAGGGGCCTATATTTAGTTAAATTGCTTGCTGTCTTGGTGGGAGATATTAAGCTCTTTTTGCTGTCAAATGACCTCTCCTCTGTCTGGGTGTCAGGGGCCTACATAAATGATAGTGGGCTGTTCCATTGTAGGTTGACCTAAGGCCTGTGTTGCTGTTACAGGACCGCTCTCCTCTTTGCGGGTGCCATGGTCCTCCTGAATTAGTAAATGAGGCCTGTCACACTGCTGGGTGAAATCAATACTGATGTGGCATGATTGTAACTCTCCTCTTTGCGGGTGCCATGGGTCTGAATCTGTGAATGAGGCCTGTGGCATTGCGGTGTGAAATCAATACTGTCTTGGCGTGATTTTAACTCTCCTCTTTGTGGGTCCCGTGGGCCTGAATGTTTAAATGAGGCCTGTGGCCCTGCAGGCAGACATGATTCCTTCTTGGCTGTGATGACAACTTCAACTCCCATGTATGGTTGCATTGGCCTGAGTCTGTGAGTGAGGCCTGTCACACTGCTGGCAGAAATGAATCCTTTTTGGCTGTGATGTGAACTTCAACTCCCATGTATGGTTGACATGGCCCTGAGTCTGTAAATGAGGCCTGTGGCACTGCAGGCAGACATGAATCTTTTTTGGCTGTGATGAGAATTTCAACTCCCATAGCATTCCCACCTGATGGAACCCCAACCTCCTATTCCACCTCCTCCTCCAAGTTGCCAATTGATATTGGTTAATTTTTATTTATTTCAATTTAATTTAAGTCATTTCCATATCCACATTTGTTTGCATCGGATTTACCAACATGTTGATGCCTTTTGCAGCCCTCTAGCACTTTCCTGGGCTATTTTACAGCTTTTTTATTGCCCAAAAGTTCGGGTCCCCGTTGACTTCAATGGGGTTCGGGTTCGGGGTCAAGTTCGGGTCGAGTTCGGATCCCGAACCCGAACATTATTATGAAGTTCAGCCGAACTTCTGGAACCCGAACATCCAGGGTCAACTCTATCTACCAGCTCATCAGGGGGGATGTGAAATTTTAACATGTAAAGGCTGTAGTTTACATTAACATGGTCTATAAAGTAAGTCCTTGTCACAAATCTCCTGCAGGCTAAGCTAATAGAGTCCCAAGTGTAAGACCTAGCAGTATGTGATGTCTGGGGTCCCTGCATGATGCCTTACAGTGTCCAAATAATAGGCAAGACCTATAGTAGAAATTCAAATACCTTTTCCAGAAACTAACCAGTTACTGCTATCAGAGCATGGGTTAATTAGTGATGAGCGGCATAGGCAATATTCAATTTTGTCCGAATATTTGCCATAAATTAGCAAATTCGAGAATTCGGGATCTCCAGCCATTATTTACTTGATTGCGAAAATTGGCGATGTAATATATTAGCGATAAAAATTTGCAATTAGAATATTCGCGTTTAACACTAAGGAGTAGGCAACTTTCCTATTGGTTGCTAGGGATGTTGCTAAGTGCGGATATTCGCAATAAATTCACAATTAGAATATTTGCGATCAACGCTATTCGTGAATACAAATATATACCACTATATTCTAAATATTCATGAATTCTCAAAGTGGCATTATTCGCGATAAAAATACGCGATTCGAATATTCACGCTCAACACGAGTGTTAACATAGTTACGTAGATGCACATTTATTAAGACCGGCGTTTTAGACGTCAGTCTTAATAAAGCCCCATAGCTGGCGGTGATTCCACCAAAGTTATGAAGAGTCGCCGACCTCTCCATAACTTCTGTGCATCCTGCACCAGTTGTAAATGTAACACAGCTTCCGAGCCGTCTTACATTTTGACCTTTTCCTAAGCCTGAACCAGGTGTAGAAAATGGTAAATCAGATGGGCCTGCCGTCTCGCCCCGTCACTGCACGTACCACGCGCACTTTTTTTAGACCTGGCGTGAGCAAGGAAAAGTCACAGATTGCAGCACTACTAACCGTTGCGCCGTCATCTGCCCTGAAATATTCCTAATTTAGGCATATTTCAGAATAACATAGTAACATAGTATATACTGTAAGACCGAAAAAAGACATTTGTCCATCCAGTTCGGCCTGTTTCCTACAAGTTGATCCAGAGGAAGGCAAAAAAAACCTGTGAGGCAGAAGCCAATTTTCCCCACTTAAGGGGAAAAAAATTCCTTCCCGACTCCAATCAGGCAATCAGAATAACTCCCTGGATCAACGACCCCTCTCTAGTAGCTGTAGCCTGTAATATTATTACACTCCAGAAATACATCCAGGCCCCTCTTGAATTCCTTTATTGTACTCACCATCACCACCTCCTCAGGCAGAGAGTTCCATAGTCTCACTGCTCTTACCGTAAAGAATCCTTTTCTATGTTTGTGTACAAACATTCTTTCCTCCAGACACAGAGGATGTCCCCTCGTCACAGTCACAGTCCTGGGGATAAATAGATGATGGGACAGATCTCTGTACTGACCCCTGATATATTTATACATAGTTATTAGATCTCCCCTCAGTCGTCTTTTTTCTAAAGTGAATAACCCTAATTTTGATAACCTTTCAGGGTACTGTAGTTCCCCATTCCAGTTATTACTTTAGTTGCCCTCCTCTAAACCCTCTCCAGCTCTGCTATGTCTGCCATGTTCACAGGAGCCCAGAACTGTACACTGTACTCCATGTGTGGTCTGACTAGTGATGTGTAAAGTGGTAGGACTATGTTCTCATCACGGGCGTCTATGCCCCTTTTGATGCAACCCATTATCTTATTGGCCTTGGCAGTAGCTGCCTGACACTGTTTTTTGTTTTTTGCAGCTTAGTTTGCTGTTTATTAAAATTCCTAGATCCTTTTCCATGTCAGTGTTACCGAGTGTTTTACCATTTAATATGTACGGGTGACTTGCATTATTCCTTCCCATGTGCATAACTTTACATTTATCAGTGTTAAACCTCATCTGCCATTTCTCTGCCCAAGCCTCCTATTTTACTGTGTAGGCCTTCTACAGATCCTTAATAAATATGTTGAAAAGAATAGGGCCCAATACTGACCCCTGAGGTACCCCACTGGTGATAGTGACCCCTCCAATACTGACCCCTGAGGTACCCCACTAGTGACAGTGACCCCTCCAGTACTGACCCCTGAGGTACCCCACTAGTGACAGTGACCCAATCTGAGTATCTACCGTTAATAACCACCCTCTGTTTTCTGTCACTCAGCCAGTTACTTACCCACATACAGACATTTTCTCCCAGTCCGAGCATCCTCATTCTATATACTAACCTTTTATGAGGTACAGTGTCAAATGCTTTGGAGAAGTCCAGATATATGACATCCATTGTTGTAACCCCTAAAAAGGATTTAGTAGGTCTATGTGACCTTTTTGTAAATAAATGTGTAGTATCTTGAGGGTACAACGAAGGCATTGGTGTGGTTTGTTATGGTTTCAGAGGAACCAACCGATTCCTCGTTGTGTGTATCTGTTGTTGTCAGAGATGATGTTGAAGACCGAGTCAACCATTCAGTACAGCTGGATTGTTGGTCAAAACAGGACCGCTGGATGACGCTGGCAGCTCTGGCCTGTTGCTGCAGATACTGCTACCCTGCCCCCCCCCCCGTCCTTCTTCTGCTGCTACCTCTGCCAGTTACAGCATCATTTTTGCCACTGCTTATTCCTTTGGAGGGCCCTGGCACCTGTCTGTCAGACATACTGTACAGTAACTGAATCAGTAACATAACAGATTAAGTATGAATGGTGCAGCAGATAGACTAGAAAAAAGCACCTATATATTAGACCGGCTGTTGACAATGAGTCTAATGTATAACTGTACAGATTAATTATTAATGGTGCAGCAACTAGCTACATACGCCTATATATTAGACTGGCTGTTAAGACTAACGGGGTCATTTACTAACAGAAATATGTCTATGTTAGGCTTATTTCTGGCACAGATTGCGGCGTAAAGGTTCTTTGCGCCACAATCTGTGACTTTTTCCCATGCACACCAGGTCTAAAAAGTAGTAGTGGTGTGGGAGGGGAAAGGGGATGGGGCGATAGGCCCGTCTCATCCATCATTTTCTATGCCTGTTTGGTCTAAATCTACACCAACAAGGTAGCTACTATAGCATAGCATAAGAAGGGGTGTTGGATCTGCCAAAGTTATGTAGAGGCCAGTGCCTCTACTTAACTTTGGCGGTTCCACCACCAGCGCAGGGCCTGGACGCCGGTCTTAATAAATGAACCTCTATGTCTGATGCACAGTCAGTCTATGTAGAAGACAACAGATTAAGTACAAATGTTGCAACAAGTGAACTAGATCAATGTGTCAATATATTAGACGGCCTGTTGACAATGAGTCTGATGCACCGTAGGTCTATGTATAACTGAACAGATTAGTTATTAATGGCACAGCAGATTAACTATGTACACACCCCTATATATTAGACAGTATGTTGAGACTAAGTAATGATGCATTTTCAGTCTATGCATAACAGAACAGATTAAGAATTAATTGCACAGCAGTGGAGCAAGATGCACAGGGCGATTACACAGAGCCTGCACTGTCCCTGCACTGTCCCTGCAGTCTCCCTATGCTGTCCCTATGATCTCCCTACACTGTCCCTATACTATCCTTATCCAAGATTCTACAATTAAAACTTAGTTAAACTCTGTCTCTAGAACTTGGCACACCTATCCCTATGCTTTGGCTGTGCTGAATTATGGGTCATATCTCCTTCCCAAGCTTCTTATTTTCACTTTGTAACATGTGTAGCCATTTTAGGAAAAAAAATCAATTTATTGCAACGAAGTGAGTGGAAATGTGGATCAAATTCAATTTGTTTCAATTCAATTCGCTCAACACTAGCTACCACAAAGTGTGAGGAAATGTATCTATGCTGCAAATAAGATTTTTCTAAACTTTGGATCCAGTTCCACTTCAGATGCTTTGATTCGCTCAACTCTATTCATAAGACAAGCATTTCATTGTTATCAGCAGGATTTACCCTATCAGGAAGAATGATCAGCTTCAGGGGTGCACCACCAATGAGGCCAGGTGAGGCGAACGCCTCAGGCAGCACCAGGTAGGAACAAGAGGGGGCAGCGGAAGGACCATGGGCAATGAGCTCTTTCATTGCAGCAAAGGGGTTACCTTAAAAAAATGGCATTGGGGGGGGGGGGGGGAGCGTTTACTGTTTAAGTTTTCACCTCAGGCAGCAGAAAGGCTAGCTACACCCCTGATCAGCTTTATAAGGTTGGTCCTGGTGACAGATGCTCTTTAAAGAAAATCCTGAGCTTTAGAAGGCCATTTTTGTGCTCTAATTATTACTTACACAGCGGTAAATTGGTCAGTGTTTTACCATGATTATTTTTGGAATGCAGTATATTCTCTTGCATTAATGAAATCCTCTGTGTACTGGAGGGCCCCACAATTTATATTCCTGTCTTTTAAACAAAGGATTTTCAGTAGGACTTTCATGCACTAGTTCTCATCTATAACTTTTATGCTGTAATACCTCATGGAACTTTCTTTCATATTTAGGTTCTCTAGAGAGTATGTATCTACATTTGCATGGATCATTTGGGTTTTTTAGGGTACAAGGAGGAACCAGTGCACTCAACACTCATACAACTCGTGAGTTTAGAATTTAGCTGTCTAATATTAGAGATACACCTACAGTAAATCAGGTTTTAGAAAGGATTGACAGAAGGTAGGGTACCAGGAGAAACGTACAATGTAGATATAGCTACTATTGGCAAGAATGTTAAATGACCTCGGCTGGAATGATTCATGGACACCAAAGGACCAATTGGATTGTATCTTCTTCAGTTTCTCCATGACCTACAAGATCACATCACATATATTAACATGGTTCGGGGACATTTGTAGAAGCTTTGCTTAGAAATGTCAGGTCGGTATGAAACCTGGGAATTTTTGGACCATATTGCAAACCTTACTGCCACTTGGCTCTACTTCAGAAAGACAATATAGGGCCAATACTGTATAATCATCTTTATCATTGTGTTACACATATTTGACATTCATGATACACTTATGCATGTTTAAAGGGATTATCTAATAGTATAAATACCCCCTGCAAAATGCCCAGGAACCTCCTATAAATGATACTTACCCGATCCCTGGCACCCGCATCCCTCTGGATCTCTGCACGGCTGCTACTGCATTTCCCCATTGTGCAGATCAAACATCCGGCAACAGAGGGAGCAGCCAATAACAGACCGTGATGGTGACCAGCCTCCCTAGCATCGGCGGAGAGAGATGCAGTGACGGTCATGCAGTGATCCCGAGGGATGCGGGTGTCAATGACCAGGTAAATATCATCTATAGGAGGGCCCCGGACATTGTGGTGAATTTGGGATGTGGGGTCAATTTCTACTATTGGATAACCCCTTTAATATTTTGTATGTGATCAAACCTCACTGTTTCAGTCTATCGCTAAAATTCTACAAACATTTCTAGAACATTTCCACAGACCAGTATTACAAGGACCTTCTGACTTTCCGATTTGCCATTGATGAAATTAATCGAGATCAGTCAATTTTACCTAATGTCTCACTGAGATATACATATGTGACTCGTGCTCCAACAGCAATAAAGCTGTGAAAAGTGTCCTACAGATTCTATCAGGACCAGGAATGACCGTCCCCAATTTATCCTGTACAGGTCAGAATAACATAGTTAGTTTTATTGGAGATAAGGGTTCATCAACCACATTGTCCATGGCTCTGATACTTGCATTATTCTGATACTCACAAGTAAGTGGCATTCTCATGTCCTCAAACTCAAAATAGGGTTAGACCGGGTTCCTCTTCAAAGTGGTCATCTAGTTTGGAAAAAGAAAAAAACATATTTCATGTGCCCCATTAGGGAGCTGGTGCTGTATTCAGGCACCTCATCTCTTGTCCAGAGTAAAGAGAGGTTATTTTATCTCTAAAGAAACTGTTAGAAGAGCCAGTTAGATGATACAGGGTTATAAGTAGTGATGAGCGAGAACGAAAGTGTTTGGGTGTTGGGGTACTCGGTCCGAACACATATCAATATTCGTGCGCTCGGCCGAGCACCTAAATATAATGGAAGTCAATGGGAGACAACCAGGCCCCCCCTGCTTGGATAAGGGGAGGGTGCCTGGTCCATTGAAAAAGGTCAGAAAGTGACAGAAACACCACCGAAATGAATCTGGAACAGAATAGGGACCATGTCTGGGTGCAACTTGAACTCCAGTGTCGCTGCGGGGACTTTTACATAGCGAAAAAATCATGCCCAAAATCCCTCCACCTTCAAACAAAAATTACATTTTAGAGGTAAAATTGTTAGGAAGACATTCTTACCTGCATATTCAATTGTATATAGAGTGCAAATGCTGCCAAATATTACAAGGAAGAAGCACTCCGATACAGCCTGTATGTCACATAAAGGAGGGCATCATACACACCCTTGAAAAATTATCATTGATGGCCTATTGGTGACCCTCAAAACAATTTGGAGCAAGGGCGTGCTGGTTACCTTCTAAAACATTATAGTTGAGGGCCTGAAGGTGAACGGACCCAATAAATTTTTTTAGTGAGGGCCTAAAGCTGAGCGAACCCCATAAAACATTGCAGTGATGGCCTTCAGGTGAGCAGACCGTATAAAACATTAGAGGTGAGGGCCTGAAGCTGAGCGAACCCCATAAATCATTGCAGTAATGGTCTACAGGTGAGCAGATCGTATAAAGCATTGGAGGTGAGGGCCTGAAGCTTAGCGAACCCCATAAAACATTGCAGCAATGGCCTCCAGGTGAGCAGATCATATAAAGTATTGGAAGTGAGGGCCTGAAGCCTAGAGAACCCCACAAAACATTGCAGTGATGGGCTGCAGGTGAACAGACTATATAAAGCATTGGAGGTGAGGGCCTGAAGCCGAGCAAACCCTACAAAAGATTGTAGTAAGTGCATATATATTCTTTATGGAAGAGGAGTCGGAGGAGGAGGCGGATGAGAAAACAAGATTCAAACATATACCCATTTTTGCGGAGAAAGTGGTAAAAAATCTGACTCTTATGGATTGACTACATTATAAAGCATACATTTAAATTGCGTTTTTGTTCCTCATTAGCTCAGCTTTGCTCTGGTGGAGAGAAGTCAGGGGCAATCCAGGCCTTGTTCATTTTTATCTGAGTCAACCTGGTAGCATTGTCAGTGGACAAGCGGATACGTTGATCAGTTATAATGCCACCAGCAGCACTAAATAGACGCTCAGACAATACGCTGGTGGCAGGGCAGGCCAGCACCTCCAAGGCGTAGAGAGCAAGTTAATGCCACATGTCCATCTTGGACACCCAGTAGTTGTAAGGAACTGAGGGATCATTTAGGATGCTGACATGGTCTGCAATGTATTCCTTCACCATCTTCCAAAACTTTTCCCTCCTTGTACCACTAGGTCACGCTTCAGGATGAGGTTGCTGGTGGGGTGTCATGAATGTTTACCATGCCTTGGAAAGTGTTGCCCTGCCTCTGTTAGAACTACTGTGTGTTCCCCTTGTCTCCCTTCCTCAGTTGCCTAAGGAATTACGGACTCTGGCGGCCGCATTGTCAGATGGAAAATTTTGGAGCAATCTGTCAACAAGTACCTTCTGGTATTGCACGGTCCTCTCCACCACAGGAATGAGAGATGAGAAGTTCTCATTGTAGCGGGGGCGAGAAGGGTGAGCACCTAGTAATCTGTGTTACCTAAAATGCGTATAACGGGAGGGTCGCAGGAAAGGCAGTCTAATATGAAGTCAGCCATGTGTACCAGAGTACCAACGGGCAATATGTTGATGTCAACTTCAGGATGACTCTCCATACCCTCCTCCTCTTCCTCCTCCTCCTCCTCCTCTTCTGCCCATCCATGCTGAACAGATGGAATTAAAGTTCAATAGGTACTAACCTCTGTAGCAGAGGCAACTGTCTCCAGCTCCTCCTCCTCCTCACGGCCCAATTCGTGCTGAGAAGACAAACTGGGGAGGTCAGGCTATCACGCTATGTAGCGTCCCTTGCCACCAGCTCTTGTCCATGTGTCCATGGTGAGGTGGACCTTCCCAGTTAGTGCGTTGGTTAGGGCACGGGTAATGTTCTGGGACACATGCTGGTGTAAGGGGGGCAAGGTACATAGTGAAAAATAGCGGCGGCCGGGGCGGAGCTAGCGCCTGACCGGCATGGACGTGTGTGCTTGAGCTCTGCAGCTTCGACCCGGCTATTTCTCAGCTTAGGTTAGCTATCTGGCACATAAATGGGCAAAATCGGCCAGCAGAAAAAGGTGGACTCGTCCCTCTTCCAAAAGCATGCATCTAATTGTGGAGACATGGATAACTTTATTATAAAAGCAGCTGCCATCTGCACAGTGTGGGAAGCAAAGATGGCGCCGGAGACTTACAAGGAATCAGAGGAGAGCGAGCTGACGGAAGCGACGCTGAGGATGACAGGCACCGCAAATAACTCCCGATTTCAAGAAAATACCTTGATTCGGCACTACAAATAGCGATGAAACCGCTAGTAAGTGAAATTTCCTCCCTCAGACAAGATGTAAGGCATGTCTGTGGCAGGGTGGAAGCTTTAGTAACCAACCAGACCGCGATTCTGGACTTTCAGGCGGCCACAGCCATCAGCCTGCAGAAATGTCAATCCCACCTAAACGCTGCATCAACGCCCTGGAAGACCAGGAAAATCGAGGGAGACGAAATAACCTATGTTTTAGAGGTGTACCGGAGACAGATTCTCCCCAAGACTCTCCTGATATTGTTAAAGCGATTTGTGGCGAATGTTCTGGGCCCAGACTGCTCCGCCTCAGTGGTTATTAAAAGAGCTCACCGTGCACTGCGACCGAAACCGAGTGGCAATGATCCTTCCAGAGATATCATCTGCTGCTTCCTTCATTTCCAAGACAAGGAAGCGGTAATAGCCAAAGCCCGTCAGACAGTAGTATTGAGCGAGAATATTCGAATAACGAATTTTTATTGCGAATATCGCAAAATCGATAATTCGCAAATATTGCGAATATACCGCTATATATTCGCAATTTCGAATATTGTTTTTTTTTTTTTTTTTTAGATGTTAATCCTTGCTGCTTTCTGGTTGTCTTCCCACTTCCCAAAAGCTGTTCTTACCTGTCTGGAGGATTCCTGGCTCCCTGCCCGCTCCAGTCAATGTCCGTTGCTGCTTCTGCCGACTCCCTGTGTGCATGGGAACGCCTCCATGCTAAAATGTACTGTCGGATGTGAGAATCACGATCTCACAAATTTGACTAAGTTGCAATCGCAATACGATTAATATAACCTGAATTATTCGCATTGCGTTATTGGCCTGCTGAGATGGTTACACTGTATAACATGTAATATGCTCGACTGACCTGTATTTTGTTCTTGACATATACATGGACAGTGGAGACTTGTGTTTTCCTCCACTGTTACACCCTTGTACCGTATTGATTTGCTCAATAAAATTTGGTACAATTAAAAAAAAATAAAAAATAGCGGCGGGTGGGGTCTGCGTACCGAGGGACAGCCTCGGGGGAGATTGGTGTAACGGTTGCGGGCCTGTTTGGTGTGGGCCGACTTCTCCTTTTTGCCACCCCACTGCCTCTTCCAGACTGTTGCGGTGCTATGGATCCCTCCCCCTCTGTACTGCTGTCCACACTCGGATTTTCAACTAACCATGTTGGGTCAGTGACTTCATCGTCCACCACCTCCTCTTCCACTTCCTCACTCTGCTCATCCTTCTTACTTGACCTAACCACCACCTCAGTGATTGGCAACTGTCATCTCATCATCATCCACCTCGTGAACGAATGATTGCAGTACACCACCGTCATCTTCATGAGACTGTAAAGGCTCAAGAGGTTGGGAATCAGGGCACAATATCTCAGGTACCTCTTCAAGCATGCTTGGCAAGAGAGCCAAACCAACAGCTGGTGATGAAAATAGGCTATGTGAATATCCGAGTGTGGGATCATTTGTTTGGCCAGACACGACATGGTGGGAGGAAGAAGGATCAGAGTGAGGATTCAGTTGACCAGACTCTTGGCTACAGAGACTGGACTTCGTGGAAGAGAGGGTTGTGCTTAACCGACGGGAAGCATTATCTTCAGCAATCCAATCGACCACCTGTTCGCACTGGTCCAACTTGGACATTGTTGTCCCGGGCCGCCCAGCTAAGATGGACATGAAGCTGGGAAAGGTGGATTTTTTTGTTTTTTTCTGGTGCACTGGCAGCAGGCACAGTTTCATTGCACCCAGGGTCACGGCCTCTGCTTGCACCATCAGCATCACGCCCAGTGCCAGGGCCTCTGCTTGCACCATCAGCATCACGCCCAGTGCCAGGGCCTCTGCTTGAACCATCAGGATCACGCCCACTTCCCCCTCCCTTTGTGCTCGCCTTCTTCATATTAATGGTTTTGTCTGTAGATGTAGCGCAGATTGTTTTACTGTCCGCTAAAGACACAGTTTTCTGAGGCAAGACAGTATTGTATGCAAAAACCCACAGATTGTGGACACATTACTAGCCCCAGATTAATGGTTCATTTTCATGGTGACAGGTTCCCTTTATGTCAACCCCATAAGATAAATTGGACTTTATCCAGTGCATCACACAAAAACTCAAATGGATGAAGATCTGGGGACTTGGGAGTCAACTCACCACTCCACAACTCATTGTCATATTCCTTATTCCTGGAGATTTTCTGCAGTGTGTCTGGAGCATTGTCCTCCTGAATGAGAGCACTACTATCATAAGGGGGAACTCATCTAGGTGACCAGATAAGTCCTGGACCCATTTTCTTTTTTTTTTCTCCTCACATTCCAAGAGCCATGACATTTTTACTTTTCCGTCATATGAGGGCTTATTGCAAGTTGTATTTTTAATATCAATAACAACATTTTATTTATTTGGAAAGGGGAAAAAATTACTTTGTGGGGTGACATTTAAAAAAAATAAAAAATAACAAGGTTTTGGGGTTTTGATATTACTGTGTTCACTCTGTGCTAATAATAGCATGATATATATATATATATATATATATATATATATATATATATAGTTTTTGTGTTTCAATGTCTTTATTATATTTTTCCAAATATAAAAGAACAGCAAGTAAGAGATTCTTGGACCATTTGTTGCAACACAACGAGAGGATATCTTAACATACTAATACAACCATTCTTAATAATTTACAATTGTGTCAGTAGGGTTAAATAAAAAGGTTGCCTTTATTTGAATAATTTACCTTGTAACCAATCACCTAAGACTGCTACCCTACAAATATCTTGTTAATCACCCCAATCCTCTGCTTACTGATGAAGGGACAAGGTCCCGAAACGCGCTTGCGCACGTGGAGGATTGTATTATAAACCTAACACAATACAGCACTGATAATTTACTTGGACTCGGCTTAAATATAGAGATAACATCTTCAACTGGAACACTCCGATAAAGAAGAAAGCAGCTTCACCCAAGCAGCCGGCTGGAATCTAACCTCATGACCCACGCACGTCCATCAAGTCTAAAAGACGCGTGGGCCGCGCGCATGATCAACGAGGACGCCGAAGCCGGCAGACCTCTGCTACAAGGAGAACACCACCAGCAGCCACACAGTGAACAATCCCAGCAGACGGGTAAGTGAATCCTGAGCCAGAGATAGTGCGGGACGCCGCACCCAGGCTCAGGACACCGTCTTTCATCCTCACAGATATTACACGGCCTGATCTATCCACCGGATCCCATAGATATATATCTGGAGACAAAACAACCAAAGAAAACTTTACTATTTCACAAAGGAATCCTCCAGCCACTAACTTATAGAATTAATATTGAGACCTAATTAGTGTGGCAGTCATAAGAACTCTCTCTCTCTCTATATATATATATATATATATTGTAAGAGGGTGCAAGGTACCGTGGTCGATGGCAGGTACGTGTCACCGAGGTTCCTGGCCTCGGTGAGGTAAGAGCCGGGTTTTCGTGTGTCAGCAGCAGCTAGTGCTGTTTGACACCTTGTTTTTTAGTTTCGCTGCAAAACCAATCCGGGCCGGCTCTTACTGGGAGTAGGCAAAGAGTTGGGTGGGTGCCTATTTCCCACGGTCCAGGCCGGACTTTATCCGGGCCTTTAAAAGGCAGCCTCCTCAGCAGCTGAGTCTGATTGTCCTGGAGCTGCTGTTAGGCTGTGGAATCACTTGAGTTTGGGAGTGCTGATCCATGCTGTGCTGTGTGGAGTTCTCTGGGCTGGAAGCAAGACCCCAAGCAAGGAGGAGTGCAGACGGCCTGGAAGCCGGAGGTCGATCGCCTTGCGGCTGGACTGACAGCCAGGTGTGAACCTGCACCTAAAGCCTCCCAGGTGACTGGAACCTGTTTTTGACTATTTCGTTTTGCTGCACGTTTTCTGATGGGTGTGAATTAACACCAAGTGACTGTTTGCTGTGTATTTGCTACAAGTGTGAATTAAACACTGTTTGCTACACTTTCTGGACTCCATTTTGCCTCTATACTGCACCCGCACTGCTATCTACCAAAGCGACTCCCCACATTTGGTGTCGGATGAGGGCATGCGCAGTGAGGCTGGCGCGAACGCCGAATTGTTTATGTTTTGCTGAGCACAAGTGCATGGCATATATAAAACCGGCAAAGTTGCAAACAGGAATTTCTGGCAACATGGAGGCGGCTGTGAAAGCCCTCATGGAGGCTAACGTGCAGCAGCGGGAGACCAACCAACTACTTTTACAGCACGTGATGGCGTTACAAGCTGCAGGAGCGTCCCACCACGACCATGATGCCCGGAAAGCGGTCCGTGCGGCGATCCCAAAGATGACCCCCTCGGACGACGTGGAAACGTATCTGGCGGTCTTTGAAAAGGTGGCCGTGAGGGAGAAGTTACCCCGTGACCAGTGGGCTGAGGTGGTCGCTCCGTTCCTGGCATCCGGACCCCAACAAGTTTTTTTTGATTTAGCAGATGACCAGGCTGCTGATTACCCCACGGTGAAGGGGGAGATCCTGGCCAGGCTGGGGGTAAACGTGTTAATCCGGGCTCAACGGGTCCACCAGTGGGACTTTAAAGCGGCTGAACCCGCCCGGCCGCAGTACTATGAGTTGCTGCACAGGTTGCAAAAATGGCTGCAGCCTGATATTCTAAGTCCGACTGCTATGCTGGACTGACTGCTGGCTGACATGTTCTGGAGGGCCTTGCCTTACCCCCTTCAGCACTGGATCGGCCAGGTATCACCCACCAATGCCCTAGAAATGGTCGACCTGGTGGAGCGCTATGAGGCCACCCAAAACTTAAAAGGGGGTGTTGTTGGGAGGGGGCCGGTCAAACCCCGGAGGACTCCCATCCAGGCCCGACGACTGGTACCCGAAAAACCTGCTCGGGGTGTACCCCCTGTAGACCCGGCCCCGATAGTCTGCTGGCGGTGTCACGAGCCTGGCCACATAAGGGCCGACTGTCCACAGTGGGGAGAACCCATGGAGATTAATTATGGGTACCGGGCTTACATGTATGCCCGGAGACTGTGTGCAACCGGCACCCCCGAGACAGTAGACAATCGTCACCTGTGCCAGGTGCAAGTGGGTGATAACCTGGCAGTGGCGCTGTTGGACTCAGGGAGCCTAGTAACCCTGGTAAGTGCTGCCCTGGTATAGCCCACCCAGTATACGGGCCGGAAAGTTGGTGTGGTGTGCATACATGGAGACTTAAAGGACTATCCCACTGCTGTAATGTCTCTATCCACGGCGGCCGGCACATGGACTTGTGAAGTGGCGATCTCCACAAAGCTACCGTATGAACTAATAATTGGGAGAGACTTCCTGGTTTTCCGTCACTATGGCCTGAGATGAAAGTGACTAATAGCCCTGAGACAGGGGCAACCCTAGCAGAGTGGCCTGGTTCCAGTGGGGGCCAGAGCCCTGGGAGCCCGAGTCCGAAGGGCCTGCGGTAGGGGTGACCACCACTGCTGTGATAGAGGGGGAGACACCCCCACTGAGTGTAATGGTGGGAGACATGGAGGACTTGCCACCAGGACCTGAGTTGGCAGACCTCCACGTCTCCGGAGACAATTTTGGGACCGCCCAACACCGGGACCAAACCCTAACTAGGGCCTGGGAGAATGTGGTGGAAATTGATGGTAAACCCCAGAAGCCAGGGGCTGAGTTAATATTTCCCCGCTTTGTCGTTCACCAAGAAATGTTATATCGGTGAACCAAATCCGTGGTGAATCTGTTGAACAGTTGGTGGTGCCCACAGCGTATCGCAAGCTGGTCATGGAGCTTGCCCACCAACATGTTCTTGGGGGACACCTGGGGTGGCAGAAAACCCAAGACCGCATACTGCAGCGGTTTTATTGGCCTGGTGTGTTTAAGGAGGTAGAAGAATATTGTAAATCTTGTCCAACCTGTCAGGTAAATAGCCCCCAGCCACATTTCCGTAGTCCCCTTGTGCCTCTTCCAATCATTGAGGTCCCGTTTGAGCGCATCGCTATGGATCTAGTCGGGCCTGTACCGAAGTCTGCCAGGGGCCACCAACACATTCTGGTAGTTCTCGACTACGCCACTCGGTATCCGGAGGTGGTGCCTCTGCGACATACCTCGGCTAAGCTCATTGCCAAAGAGTTAATGGAAATGTTTTCCCGTGTGGGCCTGCCAAAAGAGATTCTGACAGACCAAGGGACCCCTTTTATGTCTAAAGTTATGAGGGAACTGTGTAAATTATTGCGTATAAAGATATTGCGGACGTCCGTTTACCATCCGCAAACGGACGGTCTTGTCGAAAGGTTTAACCAAACTCTAAAAAATATGTTAAAAAGGGTGGTGTCTAGAGATGGGAAGGACTGAGACCTGCTTCTGCCCTATCTCATGTTCGCAGTGCGAGAGGTGCCCCAGTCCTCTACTGGGTTCTCGCCCTTCGAACTGCTTTATGGCAGACACCCTCGGGGCCTGTTGGATATCGCCAAGGAAGCGTGGGAACAGCAGCCTGTCCCCCACAAAAGTGTCATTGAGTATGTCACCCAGATGCAAGACCGGATGGAAAGGGTGTTGCCGCTGGTCCGGGAGCATATGGAGGCAGCGCAACAAGCCCAGAGTAGGGTGTATAATCGTCAGGCTCGGGTACGGGACTTCAATCCGGGAGATCGGGTTTTGGTTCTGGTACCCACCCTTGACAGCAAGTTCCTAGCTAGGTGGCAGGGCCCCTATGAGGTGATTGAGAAGGTAGGGGAAGTAAATTACAAGGTACACCAGCCAGGGCGGCGCAAGCTGGAGCAGGTGTACCACGTGAATTTACTAAAGCCGTGGAAGGATAGGAACGTGACCGACGACAACAGCCCCCGGCCAGGGCTTCTGGGTGAGAAGGGTCCAGCCCCACAGTTCGAGGCCTGCGAAGCAGTAGCCACGGTAAAAATTGCAGACAGCCTGTCTTCCAAACAAGTTCAGGAAGTCAGGGAGTTCATCAGTCGGAACACGGATGTGTTCTCGGACCTCCCTGGCTGCACGTCTCTCATCCAACATGACATCGTCACTGAGCCTCAGGCCAAGATCCGGTTAAAACCATACCGGGTACCCGAGGCTCGGCGACGGGCCATCGCGGAGGAAGTGCAATTAATGTTGAAGCTTGATGTCATTGAGGAGTCGAAAAGTGAGTGGGCCAGTCCCATAGTTTTAATACCCAAGCCGGATGGGACGTTGCGGTTCTGCAACGATTTTCGCAAGTTCAATGAAGTGTCCAAGTTTGATGCGTATCCCATGCCCCGGGTAGACGAGCTTGTTGAGAATTTAGGACAAGCCCGGTATTTTTCTGTGCTAGACCTCACTAAAGGGTACTGGCAGGTACCCTTAACGGAGTCGGCCAAGGAAAAAAACGCTTTTGTTACCCCGCATGGCCTGTATCACTACAAGGTGTTACCCTTTGGCCTGCATGGCGCCCCCGCCACCTTCCAAAGGTTAATGGACATAGTGCTGCGACCTCATCGTCGGTACGCCTCGGCCTACTTAGATGATGTAATCATCCACAGCACCGACTGGGAAAGCCATTTGCCCAAAGTGCAGGCGGTAGTAGATGCCCTGAGGAAAGCTGGTCTAACCGCCAATCCAAAGAAGTGTGCAATTGGGTTGGAAGAGACTAAATATCTGGGATATGTTATTGGGCGGGGAGTCATCAAGCCGCAGGTAACTAAGGTAGAAGCCATACGTAACTGGCCCCGACCGGTCACCACCAGGCAGGTAAAGTCCTTCCTGGGAATGGTAGGGTACTACATGCGGTTTGTGCCCCACTTTGCCACAATAGCAGCGCCATTGACAGACCTGTTGAAGGGGCGAAAGTCTGGGAAGGTTAGCTGGAGTGAGAAGGCGGAGGAGGCTATCTCCGCGTTGAAGTCGGCCCTGTGTGGGTCCCCGGTTTTGGTGACACCCGACTTCAACAGGGAGTTCGTCGTACAGACCGACGCCTCGGAGGTAGGCCTCGGTGCGGTACTGTCTCAGGAGGTCAACGGGAAGAACATCCCGTTGTCTTCCTGAGCCGTAAGCTCAGTCCCGCCGAGTCCAGGTATAGTATAGTGGAGAGGGAGTGCCTGGCTATCAAGTGGGCACTCGAATCTCTCCGCTACTACCTGTTAGGGAGGAGGTTCCATCTGGTGACCGACCATTCCCTCTCAAGTGGATGAGCCAGGCAAAGGAGAGGAATGCTCGGGTCACCAGGTGGTTCCTATCCCTGCAGAACTTTAAGTTCTCTGTAGAACACAGGGCAGGCCGCTTGCAGGGTAACGCAGATGCCCTGTCCCGCGTCCACTGCCTCACATGTGTTCACCCCTCAGGGTTGAACAAAGGGGGTGTAAGAGGGTGCAAGGTACCGTGGTCGATGGCAGGTACGTGTCACCGAGGTTCCTGGCCTCGGTGAGGTAAGAGCCGGGTTTTCGTGTGTCAGCAGCAGCTAGTGCTGTTTGACACCTTGTTTTTAGTTTGGCTGCAAAGCCAATCCGGGCCGGCTCTTACTGGGAGTAGGCAAAGAGTTGGGTGGGTGCCTATTCCCCACGGTCCAGGCCGGACTTTATCCGGGCCTTTAAAAGGCAGCCTCCTCAGCAGCTGAGTCTGATTGTCCTGGAGCTGCTGTTAGGCTGTGGAATCACTTGAGTTTGGGAGTGCTGATCCATGCTGTGCTGTGTAGAGTTCTCTGGGCTGGAAGCAAGACCCCAAGCAAGGAGGAGTGCAGACGGCCTGGAAGCCGGAGGTCGATCGCCTTGCGGCTGGACTGACAGTCAGGTGCGAACCTGCACCTAAAGCCTCCCAGGTGACTGGAACCTGTTTTTGACTATTTCGTTTTGCTGCACGTTTTCTGATGGGTGTGAATTAACACCAAGTGACTGTTTGCTGTGTATTTGCTACAAGTGTGAATTAAACACTGTTTGCTACACTTTCTGGACTCCGTTTTGCCTCTATACTGCACCCGCACTGCTATCTACCAAAGCGACTCCCCACAATATATATATATATATATATATATATATATTTTTTTTTTTTTTTTTCATTTTAAAAAACTGTGACATTTTTAAGAAATTTTTAAGAAATTATTATATGATTATATTCTATTAGAACCCTTGTTACTTCTACATACAAAGAGATCACATCAAATTCTGTATTAAATTGTGACATATTCAACAATCACTACACGGAGACATTTCTCTACTATACACTATCTGGTACCAGTTCTAGCAATCACAACAGAGCCTACCTCTTATTTTCTCTTTTAAATACCTATCTCACTAATTTTCCCAACACTTATCACCATTTTCTATTGTTTAGTCTAGTATCCAATATTTTATACATTTTATTGTTTTTTATTAAATAAACATACTAATATTTTCAGCAAACCCGAAATATGAGTGTTGCCTGCTAACTCCTTTAAAATGTATACTCTCTTTCTGACTTGGTGAGCCAGACACAGCAGCCTCTGCACCTCTGTCATTGGCATTGAAAAGTTGGCCGTCTATCCTCTTAATTGCTTAGCATTTTCATATTTCCTTCGGCTGAGCTCTGTGAAGGCTTGTTTTTTTTTAGAGGAGAACTGTAGTGTTTACTACAGTTCCGATTTCAGGGTAGTTCATACTTCTTTTTGAACACATTAATTTTTATTATTATTTTTTTTGGGGGGGCACAAGGGGAACAAAAATGACAAAAATATTTTTTTAGCTCTAGGAACGAGCAAATCCCTGGAAGTTTGAGTTTACGAGGTTCGGCCGAACTTCAGGTCAAAGTTCAGATGCGGGATCGGAACTTGATCCCAAATCCCATTGATGTCATCAAGCACATTGAAGGTTCATTGGAAGATCTTTTTTTAACCCCTAAATGGCCATATTCTTTTGCATTCTGTCTTAGGAATGCTATTATTTTCTGATATAACTATGTTATAATTGAAAATAATAAAATCACCCGAACACCGAACCCAGACTTCAGTGAAAATGTCCGGGTTTGGGTCCGGGTACTCGAGCTTGTAAAGTTTGGTACGAACACAAACTTTGCAGTTCGGGTTCTCTCATCCCTTTTAACTGACCAATGGGTTTCTGAGCTTGTGCTGTCATGGTAACTGATGGGAGCCCTGAGATTTTGCTGTGGGGGCTCTGAATGGAAAACCAGAGTGAGCAACCCTTGCGCTGCCTACCCATCCTCTGGCGGCTGGGTGTCTGCTGTATTATACAACTGGCACCTGCTACTTATGGAGCTCCAAACAACCCCTTGAGCATAATGACTAGTGATGAGCGGCATAGGCAATATTCGAATTTGCGATATTTCAAAAAATTTTGGCCGCATATTTACCATAAAATCGCAAACCCGAGAATTCGTGATCCCCAGTCATTATTTACTTGATTGCAAAAATCGGCAATGAAATATATTTGTGATAAAAATTCACGATTAGAATATTCGCTATCAACACTAAGGGATAGGCAACTTTCCTATTGGTTGCTAGGGATGTTGGTAAGTGCCGATATTCGCAATAAATTTACGATAAATTCGCAATTAGAATAATGGCAATCAACACTGTTCGCAAATACAAATATATAGCACTATATTCTAAATATTCGCGAATTCTCGAAGTGGCGATATTAAAGTTCGCGATTTGAATATTCACGCTGAACACTAATCATGACGTACATGTATGTAATTCCGCATTACGGGATTAAAAATGCAATGGAAGGTCTTTTATACGAGGGTATTTCAGCTTGGGAAAAAGATGCCTTAGAGGACCATGGGACACTGGTTTCATCTGCAGCCAACCCCTAGAGAACATCCCTTGATGGAGCGCTGCTGGACTCGCCCTTCACCTTTGAAGTCAGTATTAATAACTGCACAAGCCTGTTGTGTATGTACAGTGAGCCTAATGGAGCCATTGTCCACAGAAGATACTAACAGTGCGGGCATGAGATGAGTCCAGAAGTGCACCTGCACAGAATTTCCTCTAGGGAATAGCTCATGTGGAGACCTGAAGAAGGTGGAGACAGGAAAGGATGAGGCTCAATGCAGATGAGCAGACTTGGACACCATTACACCCAGGAATCTCCCCTTGAGCTCATTCAAACTAATTTCCATATGACTAAGGCTATGAAAATGAGCAAAGAGAGCAAAAAGTACATTTGTGATACGTACAGGACACCAGGAGCTGTTTAATGCATGAAAATGTGCTGACATAAAAGAAACTATTATATCTACTAAAGTCTTATAAGCTGTTAGATGTGGATACAGGCAGCCTGCTCTTCTTCATACTGTGGTATTATTGTTCCTGTGTTACCGTATGACATCACATCTTCAGCGTCTTCCCTCCAGTAAATGTGATCTTGTATTGAGTTCAGGTCTCCACAGGATAATGTAGCATTTTGGGAAGAATATACACCCTAAGACTCCAGCACTTGAGGTCAGTATGGTGAATATCTCCACAGCCACCATGTATTTGCCTCTGGTGCTCAGATAAGCTGGGATCATGGCAATCCAGACACTGCAGAACACCAGCATGCTGAAGGTGATGTACTTGGCCTCATTAAAACTGTCCGGTAATGTCCGAGCTAAAAAAGCCATAATAAAACTAATAATCGCCAAGACCCCCATATAACCCAGGACCGAGTAGAACCCAATAACGGAGCCTTCATTACACTGCACAATGATCTTTCCCTGACTGGAGTGAGTGTCCAGCTCTGGGAAGGGAGGTGCTAGAGCCAACCAAACCAGACAGATCATTACTTGGATGGAGGAGCAGAACAACACCAGATAATTAGACCACTTGCTTCCAATCCAGCGTTTCCAGGAGCTGCCAGGCTTGGTGGCTCTGAAAGCAATGCAAACCATGATGGTTTTGCTCAAGACACAAGATACAGCTACTGAGAAAAGGATTCCAAATGAGACCTGACGTAGCATGCAAGTGAGGTCAACTGGATGTCCGAGGAACAAGAAGACACCGAGGAAGCTCAGCATGATGGAGACCAGGAGAAGGAAGCTCAGGTTTCTGTTATTGGCCTTGACAATGGCCGTGTTTTGGTGCAAAATAAAAGTAATAAGAATCATGAATGTAAGGAAAAAAAATAGAGTAGAAACCAGGGAAATAACCAGGACGATTGTGTCATTTGTGTAGGAAAGAAAATCCTGAAGTTTTGGAACACAACGATCCTTCTTCTCATTGGGCCATTCAAGGTCTGAACATTTCATGCATTTTTGACTGTCTGGAAATCATAAGAACAATCACTCATTAGACATGGCACAAAATATATCTCAAATCCCTATATAAATACATTCTTCTGTTAATCTTATAAAATATTTTTATTAATATTTCTATAACAAAAAACCTTATTAGTTAGAGCAGATTTTCAATCGATTTGCTTGTTTCTTTCTACACAGCCAATATAGTGAAAATGAAATTTACTTTCTAAATGTGACATTAAGGGGAATGGGTGAGCATAGACGTTACAGGAATGGGATGGGTTAATAGGATTTTTTTAGTACAATTAATTGTTTGGAAATGTAAACTAAGCTGCTTTGGCTTTTTCACACTGTTGGAAGTTTTAGTTTTGTTACCATAAGGATGGAGACTTTAAAATTAGTCTTCTCAGAGACATTCTGTAGTAGAGCACATTTCTGTACCAAATAACCCACATAATAAGATAATGAATATACAGTTTGTCTAAGGTTATAAAACTTGAAGCAGATGAGAAAGTACTAATGTCTTAATACCGGTGGAGTTAGAGATTTCTCCTGAGGAGCACTGGACACAGTCATAGCAGCAGGAATAGATTCTGGACTTCAAGACTTTCCAGGTTCCTGGTAAACAGTTCTCTGAACACTGAGATCTAGGGATCTAGAAAAACAATAAAGAAAACATATAGTTGATGAGTGAGCATTCAATGTCAGTAAGATATAAAGTTCCCTCCGTGAACCTCCCAAAAATACTAGATCAATCTGTAACTTCCCTCACCAGTTTCATCAGAAGGAACATGTTTATAGATTTTTTCTTATATACTGAATAAATAGTCTTGTTATTGCCACTCCTTCTTGCTTAGGGCAGAGGCCTCTTCTTTATGATTTAGAGCTGTTAGTAACAGTCGGATATTACATCAGGAGCGTTCCTGGAGCATCTAATCCCCCTCTACTGCATTGACACCAAAAGACGTCACTGAAGACTGAGGACCTGCACTGTCAAAAGATGGTGGGAGGTCATAAAAGGGGGTAGCCGATCTCAGAAATTGAAGGGCATATCAATAGGATGAACTATTGATGTCAGGTGTGGGTCCCACATCTAGAAGCGACTCCTATTTCCAGATTAAGGCCCTCCTTTCATCACTAGGGGACTTCCAAAAATAGCTGAGTGACCATGCTTTGCTGTTTTCAGTCCTGTAGCATTTAATGGAGAGTGCATCATGCACGCGAGGCCACCACACCATCCACTTATATGGGACTGCCAATGCTCGTCTGGCAGTCCCATATCAGTAGGAACTCCTATATCCAGGAACAGAGGGTCACAATGCGTGCACTGCTGCTCTCTGTTCACTTCAGGGGCCCTATTCTGGAAATAGGAGCGGGTCCCAGAGGTGAATTGTGTATTATAGCTATATACCATCACTCTCTTACCAGGTAAAACTAAAGGGGACGCTGCAAGACTGTTCACTGTCCCCACTACTAATTTTTAGTGTTGATTGAGCACCAAAGTGCTCGTGTGCTCTGGTAGAACACTTTTCGATGCTCGGGTGCTCTACAGAGCATGAACCCGGGAGAACCCGAGCATGAAACCAGGCACCCCCTGCTCTGAAGAGGGGAGGGTGTTGGGACTCTAGTTCGGCTTTGGAGTCCCTGCTCTGACTTCATATATAGCTATGTCCCTATATGGAGTCAGTGCTTGGGGACATCCAATGTATTTAAATCTAATTTAGCCTGTATTTCTGAAAAGTTTCTGGTGGGATTTCCCGAACTCAGGTTCAGTTCCAAGTGGTACCTTGGAACCGAACCCGAGTTCGGGAAATGTTTTATTTTTACAGTACAAATTAACTTATGAAGTTATTGCACGAAGTCTTGCGAGACTTCGCGAAACAATAACCTCGGCTCATCGGAGCCAATACATTCTAATACTGTACAGAGCTCCTGCTCCATACAGTATTAGAACAAAGTTTTATGCGAATCGACTTCAGATGTTTTATCCAAAGTCGATTCACTCATCCCTATTCATAAATATATAGAACTTACTGTTTTCTCAAGACCCAGAGCAGCCTCCGTCTCACCTTGTTGATGCTGTTCTTCCATACGATCCTCTCCACTTTTATATTAAATGTATGAAGATTTTGTACTGTTTTTGTAGATCCAACATATTTTAAGACAAGCGATCCATTCTGTAAGCTGAGCCAATTCATTATGGAATATTGAGTGATGAAATCTCCATTTTCATAGAAGAGACGATTTCCAGCAATATCCTTCTGGTTTCCCAGGAACCAGTGAAGCTGGAAGAATGAAAGAAGGAAATGTGTCTGGTTATTTCCAGGAAACCAGTCACATATGTGTGTAATGTCTACTGAAGAAGTGCAAGGGGTCACCAGCAAACTAGAGAGAAATTCTACATCTCTGAAGACTTGCTATAAAATTACTAATTAAGAAACTACTGGGTTATCGATGTCTTAAAATGAAGCTCATCATTGATAGAGATTAGAAGCCTATGGAGCAGGACTTTTGTATGGACACAAGTTTAGAGGTTGATATACTATATACAGTACATAGAGTGGTTTTCTGTGACAGTTCTGATCAACATCAACATAAACTGCATAATAATAATAATAATAATAATAATAATAGATAATATATTATCTTTATGTATTATCACCATATTAGTTGCATTCCCTAGCATCTGTGGACAAGGTTTTTTTCACAATGCTGTCTTCTGTTTGGGTTTTCCTACTTCTGAAGGTTCTTTGTATGATGTGTAATTTTTCTCTCACTCCACCTTTTTCATGTTGGAAATCTCTCAATCCTTGCCATCCTTAGATTTAAAAAAAAAAAATTATTACCTTAGTTCAGAGCACAGAGTCCGGTAGTCTTCATGTCCCATTCATGAATTTGGACTTTTATCTGGTGTCATCTTTCTTCACTTCTGCATACCTTTTTAGTTTTAAGTTCAAGTTAGTAAAGATTTTACTCTTCCACCAATGATTGCCGTGATTCCCCTTCACTTATCAGAAACTATTATTTTTTTTTATATAGTTAAGGTAATTTTTTACCTGAGGTCTAATATTCCTAATATCCTAAATTATCTGATAACATGGGGTCAAAATGTATGGAATGGATAGGGGCACTACATGCGTCGGCAGATCTTCATTGTGAAGATCAACTAATGCTAATTTCCATTATAAAATACTTCATCTCTTTAGCCATTTATTGTATCTTCTGCTTCATCAACTGTGCCTCCCCAAAGTCTCAATTCAGTGAGGGGCAAGATGGGGAATTTTAACTGTTGAATGATTCTATGTATCTATAATAAGAGATGCTTCTGAAGCAGCTTACTGGACATCAATTTCTCGAACAGAGTAAGGTCCATCTGTGAGTCTGACTTAGTAAGGTAAGGAGCTAGTAACAAACGTATGTGAGTGTATGAACGTATGTGAGCCCTATGCATGGAGTGTAGGGATGTGAAAGAAAGAGGCTTTCTGAACTCCTCTATGTTTGACTGATCTAGGATGGAGGAGAGAGGAAAGTTCGGATATAAGTAATCTTATGCCTCTTTCGGGGAGGTGTAAGTCTGGGAGATCTGCTAATGACATAAATGGAGAGGTTAAGTGGCTGAGAAGGTCACCCAATGAGTCCCAGAACTTAAGTGTGGCTTTGGTTAAGTCATTGTGTTTGTGGGTGTATGGTTGTTTGTCACCCCTGCACGATATGAGGGAGCACAATAGGATATCGGAAAGGTTTATGAATTATCAGTTCATAGTAACATAGTAACATAGTATATAAGACCGAAAAAAGACATTTGTCCATCCAGTTCGGCCTGTTTCCTACAAGTTGATCCAGAGGAAGGCAAAAAACCCATGTGAGGCAGAAGCCAATTTTCCCCACTTAAGGGGAAAGAAATTCCTTCCTGACTCCAATCAGGCAATCAGAATAACTCCCTGGATCAACGACCCCTCTCTAGTAGCTATAGCCTGTAATATTATTATACTCCAGAAATACTTGAATTCCTTTATTGTACTCACCATCACCACCTCCTCAGGCAGAGAGTTCCATAGTATCACTGCTCTTACAGTTAAAAATCCTTTTCTATGTTTGTGTACAAACCTTCTTTCCTCCAGACGCAGAGGATGTCCCCTCGTCACAGTCACAGTCCTGGGGATAAATAGATGATGGGAGTGATCTCTGTACTGACCCCTGATATATTTATACATAGTTATTAGATCTCCCCTCAGTCGTCTTTTTTCTAAAGTGAATAACCCTAATTTTGATAACCTTTCAGGGCACTGTAGATCCCTCATTCCAGTTATTACTTTAGTTGCCCTCCTCTGAACCCTCTCCAGCTCTGCTATGTCTGCCTTGTTTACAGGAGCCCAGAACTATACACAGTCCTCCATGTGTGGTCTGACTAGTGATGTGTAAAGTGGTAGGACTATGTTCTCATCACGGGCGTCTATACCCCTTTTGATGCAACCCATTATCTTATTAGCCTTGGCAGTAGCTGCCTGACACTGGTTTTTACAGCTTAGTTTTCTGTTTATTAAAATTCCTAGATCCTTTTCCATGTTAGTGTTACCGAGTGTTTTACCATTTAATATGTACGGGTGACTTGCATTATTCCTTCCCATGTGCATAACTTTACATTTGTCAGTGTTAAACCTCATCTGTCATTTCTCTGCCCAAGCCTCCAATCTATCCAGATCCCTCTGTAGCAGAAAACTGTCCTCTTCAGTGTTAATTACTTTACACAGTTTAGTGTCATCTGCAAAAATAGATATTTTACTATGCAAGCCTTCTACAAGATCATTATTAAATATATTGAAGAGAATAGGGCCCAATACTGAACCCTGATGTACCCCACTAGTTACAGTGACCCAATCTGAATATCTACCGTTAATAACCACCCTCTGTTTTCTGTCACTCAGCCAGTTACTTACCCACATACAGAAATTTTCTCCCAGTCCGAGCATCCTCATTTTATATACTAACCTTTTATGAGGTACAGTGTCAAATGCTTTGGAGAAGTCCAGATATACGACATCCATTGATTCGCCGCTGTCAAGTCTAGAACTTACCTCCTCATAGAAACGGAATAAATTTGTTTGGCATGACCGATCCCTCATGAAGCCATGCTGATATGGCGTTATTTGCTTATTTTCATTGAGATACTCCAAGATAGCATCTCTCAGAAACCCTTCAAACAGTTTACCAACAACAGATGTTAAACTTACCGGCCTATAATTTTCAGGCTCTGTTTTTGGACCCTTTTTGAATATTGGCACCACATTTGCTATGCGCCAATCCTGTGGAACATTCCCTGTCAGTATAGAGTCCGTAAATATCAGGAATAAAGGTCTGGCTATGACATCACTTAATTCCCTTAGGATACGGGGGTGTATGCCATCCGGTCCTGGCGATTTGTCTATTTTAATCTTTTTAAGTCGCTGTTGTACTTCTTCCTGGGTCAGACAGGGCACTTTTAATGGGGAATTTTCTTTTACATTCTGCATTTCATCTGACAGTTTATTTTCCTCAGTGAATATAGTGGAGACATTTTATTTTTATAGTTTCGCTTTATCCTCGTCGCTCTCTGCAACACCCCCCTCATTGCTATGTAGAGGGCCGACTCCTTCAGCTTTATATTTTTTACAATTTATATAATTGAAGAACATTTTAGGGTTAGTTTTACTCTCTTTGTCAATTAATCTCTCGGTCTCTAGTTTGGCAACTTTTATTAGTTTAATACATATTTTATTTTTTTCCTTATAGGTTATCAGTGCTTCCTGGCTCCCCTCCTTTTTAGTGATTTATATGCTTTCTTTTTGTTATTTATTGCTATCTTTACGGTTCTATTTATCCACATTGGTTTCTTATCGTTTCTTAGCCTTTTATTCCTGTAAGGTATGTACCTCTCACAATTAGATGTTACAATGCTTTTAAAAATCTCCCATTTTGTGGTTGCATTTTTATTTTTGAGGACTTTGTCCCAGTTAATTGGGCCTATGGCCACGCTTAGTTGGCTAAATTTTGCTTTTTTGAAGTTTGGTGTTTTTGTTCCTCCCTTTAGAAACTCTCGTTTGAAGGATAATTGGAAGGTTATTACTTTATGGTCACTATTTCCTAGGTGTCCCCCAACCTCCACATCTCTTGTTCTATCAGGTCTATTGGTTAATACTAAGTCCAGTATGGCCGTCCCTCTAGTGGGGTCCTGCACCAGTTGGGAAAGGTAATTGTCTTTGGCTATTGCCAAGAACCAGCTTTCAGTTTCCCAGTTTATATCTGGGTAGTTGAAGTCCCCCATAATAACAACTTCATTATGATTTGCCGCCTCGTCTATCTCGTTTAGTAATAGATGTTCTGTGGACTCTGGTATATAAGGTTGTTTATAATACACGCCTATTAGTAATTTATTATTGTTTTTTGCTCCATGTATTTCTACCCACAGTGACTCCACATGTTCATGTCCCTCACAGATGTATTCTAGAATTACAGGATTTAGACAGGACTTCACATAGAGGCAGACCCCTCCACCTCTCCGGTTTTGATGATCCTTTCTAAACAGATTGTAACCTTTTATATTAACTGCCCAGTCATAGCTATCATCCAGCCATGTCTCAGTTATTCCCACAATGTCATAGTCCTCCTCACACATCACTAATTATTAATCAAAAATGACTGAAATTTTTGAAAAAAATGAAATTTTTCACTATTTGTTGTAAAAAAATTTGTTAGCAAAATTTATTGTTCTACATGCCTTTGATAAAAAAAAATCCAATAAGTGTATATTTATAATAGAGGAAGTTTTAAGAGGATTTTCATCTAATTCTGAATCCGTTTTTCTTCGTTTTGCATTGCTGTACCTGGGACATACCCAAGGCATCAGAACACGGGAGAAATAAAGACCAGGGAGGTGAGCTGGAAAAGTATGCGTATGACTCAAATTTACCATTAACAAGATTTATAATGTTTCATGAGAAGACAATCTCTGAATGGCTTGGATAAGTAAAAGCGTTCCAAAGTTATTAACACATAAAGTGACACATGTCATATTTGTTAAATTGGGCCTGGTCAGGAAGGGGGCAAATATCCTGGTCTGGAAGTGGTTAAGCTGTCCCTGCTCTCTCCCTATAGTGTGGATAAAGCCTTCCTGTTATATCCCTACACTATCTCATAGCTGAGCCCGCAATGTCTCTATAGTCTGGAAAAAACCTCCTTATTTTATAGGTACAGTATACAGATGGGTGGATCTCTAGTTTACTGCGTGGTGGGTGCTCAGATCAAATTGTCTCACCCAGACAGAAAATGTTAAGATAAAATATCAGCAGCGAAGGTAAATAAAAGAAGTGGCGGCACTCACCCAAGTCCGCTGAAAGGAAGGGAATACCTTTATTGAAGGAACAACAAAATCAGAGCATGGAACTGCGCTGTAGGTGCGAGGGGGGGGGGGACAACCTCCCGTCGTGCAGTGGCGGTGACGGCCGTTGACGTACTTGCGGTCAGAAGAGCGCAAAGCCGCAAGCGGCCGTCACCGCCACTGCACGACGGGAGGTTGTTCCTCGCACCTACAGCGCAGTTCCATGCTCTGATTTTGTTGTTCCTTCAATAAGGTATTCTCCTTTCACCGGACTTGGGTGAGTGCCGCCACTTCTTTTATTTACCTTCGCTGCTGATAATATGGATGGACTTACACATCTCAGGCTGAGCAACACCACTATCTAGCCGGAATATACATGCGCTCTGCCTTGCTCTCCCTGCACTGATTCTCTGTGCTCTCTGTATGAGTTATTGCTGGACTTTTCCTGTTATATTTAGGGGTTGACAGTGCCACCGTTTTTCTTTTCTTTGTGCCTATTCAGTTAAGATAAAATACTTGAATGATCGGTACTCTCTATCTGGAGTACACACACAAGCAAACAATATTAAAATATTAAAGGGAATCTGTCACTAGCTTTTACCCTTGTCAGCTAAACATATGCTGACATTAAGGGTCTCCATAGCAGTCCTAATGTGTTTTTATTTTAGATATCCAAGGCTCTATTTTCTCAAAAAACAGGTTTTACCCACCTGTCAATCATCAGAATAAGGAGCCCAGGGGGAGGTCTGGCCATGCAGGGTGTTCGTCCGCACCCTCCCCGTCAGTGCCGCACGCCGCCTCTCAAACCTCTGCGCCGCCTCCTAAGCGCAGTGCCGCCTCTCCCTCTCCCTCCCTCCCCTCCTTCCCCGTCAAGATCCCGCGCGTGCGCTGGGGCATAGCTCTTCGCGGGCTCTGAGAGGCTGGCGCCAGGGTACAGTCATACCAGGGAGGAGGCGGAGTGCCGGCGCATGCGCGCTCGCTCCCTGAAGCCGGTTGCCGGAGTCCGTGCGGGCGCATCGCGCAGTGCCCTGTGCGCACGCGGGTTCTTGACGGGGAAGGAGGGGGAGAGGCGGCACTGCGCTTTAGGAGGCGGCGCAGAGGTTTGGAGAGGCGGCGTGCGGCACTGACGGGGGAGGGTGCGGACGAACACCCTGCATGGCCAGACCTCCCCCTGGGCTCCTTATTCTGATGATTGACAGGTGGGTAAAACCTGTTTTTTGAGAAAATAAAGCCTTGGATATCTAAAATAAAAACACATTAGGACTGCTATGGAGACCCTTAATGTCAGCATATGTTTAGCTGACAAGGGTAAAAGCTAGTGACAGATTCCCTTTAAGGCTATTTATTCACCAATGTAGAACAAACATAAAATCTATATAAAAATCAATATAAAAAAGTATTATCTACAACATTATTGCAATATGGTTCTGAAATATGGGATTAATCCATAAATATACTGTTGATAAAAAACGGTCGATAAACAGTCTTAAGGTTCGTAAATATCTGATAATTAATTTTGTTATAGGGAGAGTTCCACTATATCCATATGGCAGTGTATTATAAATCTTTGGGAATATTTGCCTTCACCTGTAATCCACCTTTCAATAATTCTTATTCCAACTGTAGCCTTAAATAGCATGCATAGAACGTTATTCAGCTGTAAATATATGTCCATTCAACATATATATAAGAGCCGTAGGCAGCGATAATTGTAACCATGAAGACAGAAGAGCCATTCACAGTGATGATTAGCAGAGAGTGTCTTGTGGCTCATATTAACTCTCTAATTCAGCTTCCCATATCATGCACTGTATACAGGGATAGTTTGTTTACCTGATGTAGTGGTTAACAGACAAACCTCCTGCAGAACTGGCCGCGGATTCCCACGTGTCAGGCTATGGAGCGGAGGAGTCTTACCTCAGGTCACGTCTCTGTTCCGTCTCATGTACTGGGATACCCGTAGTCTGTAGCCTTATCTAAATCGGTCTCTGCTTCGCTGGCTCTTGTATAGTGTTGCTCTGTTAGTCAAAATGGTAATGCGGTCAATAATGGTAACGGAGCGCTCCGCAATGTATCTTTTATCTTATCCAAGGTACATATTTCAAAAGGATGCAGTGGGGGTCCTCCGAACTAAACGCGTTTCGGGGCACTAGGCTGTCCCCTTCATAAGTGGCAGAACCCCCAAAATGTCAATTCCTGCCTTTTATGCTCTCTGTTTGTATATCCAATAGGTCATAAGGAAAATCCTGACCGGATCCATATTGACCATATTATGTTGCATATATAGAAAAAGACCATATATCCCTATCCGTCTGTAAAAAATGCTCATAAAGTATTATATGAATAAAAGTAGATAAAACAACAAAAATGAGCTTTCTCATAAATAGGATTAATCAAGGAACATATAACTGGATTCCATATTTATCTCACATTTATACTTAAGGAAATATATATTCATAAAAATAGGTAAAATAAATAGGTGAAAATAGTAAAAATAGACCACTGTCTGGTAAATATGTTTCAATAAATACAGAAACATATCATATATATATATATATATATATATATATATATATATATATATATATAGAGGAATATCCAAAGAGGGCTCACTAAATATCTTCAAGTTTGCCACAGTTTTACCTCTATCTAAAGGCAGGAGTAATTATATGGGAATAATGGAGGAATACATTGATAGTTCATAACAAAAAACGTGGTAAATGGGAGTTAAAACATAACTTTTACTCAAAGTCACTTAAAATACAATCTCTTCAATAGAACAAAAACCCAAAGGCATGGATAAATGCCAAACATACAATAAGTACTCAGGACAATAGAAATGTACCTTTGCATGCAAAACAAGTGCACGGCTGCACTATCCTCTCCTTCCCCTGTGTACATGATTCCCCTGATGATCCTACTTGATGAAACATGCATGTAGGGTCTAGCTGCACTAGGGTGTTACAGGGTCTCTAAACCGTTAAGGGAAAGGTTCCGGACGGGGTCGTTCTTTTCAGGGCGGTAGCCCTGTGGTTAGGACGGTAGTGGAAAGTGTAGCCCCTTTATCACAGGGATGTCTAGGGTTTGACATCTAATTATTGTACCCTTTGCTTCCTTTTCCTGCCTCCCTTTGTTCTACCCGTCCGATCCTACACATCAATTCCCATACTGCCAATATTGACATCGATAAGGTAGGGCTAACGGTTATTTTTCACATGGTGCCGCCGTGCACCTGTTTTGCATCCAAAAGGTAAATTTCTATTGTCCTGAGTACTTATTGTATGTTTGGCAATTATCTATGCCTTTAGGTTTTTGTTCTATTGAAGGGATTGTATTTTAAGTGACTTTGAGTAAAAGTTATGTTTTAACTCCTCCCATTTACCATGTTTTTTGTTATGCTCAAACCCACCGTGGTTGTTTAAGCCACCAGACCTACAGTCTAGATACTGTGTTTTCCATTTTAATACATTGATAGTTCACCCAATAAATCTCTCCTAATTTTTTGAAATTTTCTAAAGGAGAGACATAGATAATGGAGGGACAGGTTCACCGCCGGCAGGGGGCCAGGAGAATGTAAAAAACCTGCCTCCCCCCCCCCCCTTCCTCATAGGAAGCCCAAAATTTCCATATCTGCATTAAGTCCTCTTGGCACCAGTGAGTTGAAGTCAAACATCCATCTAGATTCCAGTCTTGACATTCGACTCACATGACACCCCCCCCCCCTTCCAATGTGTCTCCACTCTTTCTAATGCTGCAAAGAATAAGCCCGTGGGATCCTTATTATGTATTTCCTTAGAGTGGTGAGACAATGTATGTTTGTCATACCCGTTTTTGATGTTCGCAATATGCTCCAAAATTTGCTTTTTTAATGTTCTTTTAGTCCTACGTATGTACTGTCTATTACAGGGGCATTCAGCTATATAAATAACATTAGTTGAATTGCAGGTTAGATACAATGGTATGTACATGTGCTAGTTGTTGATTTAATTTTAGTTGTCATTTTTTTGGGAGGTCGTGATAGGGCAGTTGGAGCATCTTCCACATCTATAAAACCGGTAAGTTTCATCCACTTTTGAAGTAAATTTGTTTTCCTCTGTATATGTCTGACAGTAGGGGCTATCTGTAGGCTCAAATTTGGAGCTCTTGTGAACGTGATATATGGAGATGCTGGTAATGAAGGGCCTATCATTTTATCATTCCTCATGTGGTGCCAATGTCTATTGATAATTTTAAGTGTCTCCTTATGTTTTGCATTATATGGCAGGACAAGACATATGCAGTCGTCTTCCTGTTTTATTGCTTTTGTATCCACCAAAAAATCTTGTCTTTTTAGTTTATGAACTCCATCTAGAGCGTTGTTTATTGTTGATATGGGATATTGTTTATCAAGAAACTGTTGTTTCATTTTGATTGCTTCAGTTTCAAAATCATTTTCTTTTGTATAGTTTCTTTTAATACGTCGGAACTGGCCAAATGGAGTGTTGAGAAGCCAGTTAGGTAAGTGACAACTAGAAAAGGATATATAACTGTTCTTATTGATCCGATTTTTGGAATTTCTTACAGATAAGTATATTACTTTCCATTATTATTTGGAGGTCCAGGAACTTAACCGATGTCTTGCTAGTGGACGAGGTAAAGCGTAAATTTCTATAGTTGTTATTTTCTCTCAAGAAATCTTCCAATTCCCACTCTCCTTTTCTCCAGATGAAAACAATGTCATCTATATATCTTTGCCAGAGCACCAGATCTGCCCCCAGACGTGGTGTTATAACATCACATTCCCAGTCAGCCATAAATAAATTTGCATAACTTGGGGCAAATCCGGTGCCCATGGCTGTTCCCTGAATTTGGAGATAGTATTCCCTGTCAAAGTAAAAATAGTTATAGGAAAGGATGTAAGTAACATAGTAACATAGTATATAAGACCGAAAAAAGACATTTGTCCATCGAGTTCGGCCTGTTTCCAACAAGTTGATCCAGAGGAAGGCAAAAAACCCCTGTGAGGCAGAAGCCAATTTTCCTCACTTAAGGGGAAAAAATTCCTTCCCGACTCCAATCAGGCAATCAGAATAACTCCCTGGATTAACGACCCCTCTCTAGTAGCTATAACCTGTAATATTATTACACTCCAGAAATACATCCAGGCCCCTCTTGAATTCCTTTATTGTACTTACCATGTAAGTACACTGCCTATACTATGAAGTTAATTTGTTCTGGCGGCATGAACTATTAATTGTCAATTGTTTCTTTATGGCTTCTACACCCTGCTTGTGGTCAATAATGGTGTACATTGATTGTACATCCAAAGTACCAATAATCTATTCTGGTTCAACATTTACATTTTCAACTATCTTAATTATGTGCGTCGTATCCTTAACCGCTACAGGACCGCCTAACGCAGGGATGCGTCCTGCGGGCGGTCCTGTAGCTCTGAGATGACGCGTCGGCGCGTCATCTCGTGAGAGCCGAGACTTCCTTTGAAAGCGCGCGCGCGTGTTCACATAGAAGCGCGTCTCGGCAGTTAGGCTACAGCCTGCCAGCGATGATTTATCGCTGGCAGGCTGTAGATGCGAATTAAATCTCATCAAACAGCTATATCAGACGCTGTTTTGTGAACAGCGTCTGATATAGCTGCTACCTGGTCCTCTGGTGGTCCCATTTGCTGGGATCGACCACCAGAGGACCAGGTAACACTGTAAAGTTGCACCAAACACTACACTAACCCCCCCCACCCCCCCTCACCTATTAACCCCTTGATCACCCCATCTAGACCCCCTGATCACCCCCCTGTCATTGATCACACCCCTTGTATGGCTCCATTCAGACGTCCATATGTGTTTTGCGGATCCGTGGATTATCGGATCCGCGGATCCAATCCGCAGATCCAATCCGCAGATCCGATCCGCAGATCCGATCCGCAGATCCGATCCGCAGATCCGATCCGCAGATCCGATCCGCAGATCCTCAAAACACGGACACCGGCAATGTGCTTTCCGCATTTTGCAGATACGCACATTGCTCGAACTATATAGAAAATGCTTTTTCTTGTCCGCAATTGCGGACAAGAATAGGACATGTTCTATATTTTTGCGGAACGGAAGTGCAGACCCGGAAGCGCGGATCCGTAATTCCGGATCCGAGCGGGACAAAGTCTGTCCCCATAGAAATGAATGGGTCCACAATTCCTTTCCGCAAACAGAATTTCGGACGTGTGAATGGGGCATAAGGGTCCCTTATCACCGCCAGTTAGTTAGCTACTTGTTAGGTAGCTAGCGCCCAGCCCACCGCACCGCAGTCACTGATTTTGGCAGAGATTTTTTCATCCACATTGACCGATGCGAATGAAAAAATCTGTGCCGTTCATTTTTTTTTTTTCAGCGCAGAGGCTGAACGGAAAAAAAATATCTCATTACCCGTATGCTCAATATAAGGAGAATCGCAGAAACTCCTAATTCTGGCCATACGTGTAATGATTGCGGAGACCCTCAAATGCCAGGGCAGTACAAACACCCCACATGTGACCCCATTTTAGAAAGAAGACACCCCAAGGTATTCTGTGAGGGGTATGGCGAGTTCATGTAAAATTCTATTTTTTGTCACAAGTTAGTGGAATATGAGACTGTAAAAAAAAAAGAATCAATTTCCGCTAACTTGTGCCAAATTTTTTTTTTTTGTGAACTCGCTATACCCCTCACAGAATACCTTGGGGTGTCTTCTTTCCACAATGGGGTCACTTGTGGGGTTTTTATACTGCCCTGGCATTTTAGGGGTCCTAAAGCGTGAGAATCCAAATGTGTAAAAATGGCCTGTGAAATCCTAAAGGTACTCATTGGTTTTAGGGCCCCTTTGCGCATCTTGGCTGCAAAAAAGTGTCACTCATGTGGTATCGCCGTACTCAGGAGAAGTAGGGCAATGTGTTTTGGGGTGTATTTTTATATATACCCATACTTTGTGTGAAAAATATCTCTGTAAACGACAACTTTTAAAAAATGTTATACAAAGTTGACAATTTACAGAGATATTTCTCTCACCCAACATGGATATATAAACAATACACCCCAAAACACATTGCCCTACTTCTCCTGAGTACGGCGATACCACATAAGTGACACTTTTTTGCAGCCTGGGTGCGCAAAGGGGCCCAAATTCCAACGAGTACCTTTAGGTTTTACATGGCGGCTCACAATTTAGCCCCGCCCAAAATGCCAGAACAGAAACACACCCCACAAATGACCCCATTTCGGAAAGTAGACACCCCAAGGTATTCACTGAGCGGCATAGTGAGTCCGTCTGAGATTTTTTTTTTTGCCAGAAGTTATCAGAAATTGAAACTTTTTTTTTTTTTTCCTCAGAAAGTGTCATTTTCCGCTAACTTGTGAAAAAACAATGAAATGATACATGAACTCACCATGCCCCTCCGCGAATACTTTGGGTGTCTTCTATCTAAAATGGTGTGATTTGGGGGGTATTTATACTATCCTGACATTCTAGCACCTGAAGAAATATGACAGGCGCTCAGAAAGTCAGAGCTGCTTCAAAATGCCGAAATTCACTTTTTTGCACCATAGTTTGTAAACGCTATAACTTTTACCCAAACCAATAAATATACAATTATTGGACTTTTTTTTATCAAAGACATGTAGAACAATAAATTTAGAGAAAAATTTATATAGAAATGTAGTTTTTTTAAAAAAAATTTACAACAGAAAGTGAAAAATGTCATTTTTTTTGCAAAAATGCCGTTAAATTTGTATTAATGGCAAAAAAAGTCAGCAACAATGAAATACCACCAAATGAAAGCTCTATTAGTGAGAAGAAAAGGAGGTAAAATTCATTTGGGTGGTAAGTTGCATGACGGAGCAATAAACGGTGAAAGTAGTGTAGTGCGGAATTGTAAAAAGTGGCCTGGTCATTAAGGGTGTTTAAGCTAGGGGGGCTGAAGTGGTTAATATAATATTGGGTTTTTTTAACAACTGGTTGCAGATTTTTATCAATATATTCTGAAAGGTTGGTTGTTAGAGAGTTGATACCAGAAATGATCGGACGGCATGGAGGGTTCACGGGATCTTTGTTCATTTTCGGCAAAGAATAAAAAACAGGAAGCCTTTGTTGTGTGTTGGTTATATATGAAGCGTCTATTTTTACTATTTTCACCTATTTATTTTACCTATTATTATGAATATATATTTCCTTAAGTATAAATGGGAGATAAATATGGAATCCAGTTATATGTTCCTTGATTAATCCTATTTATTAGAAAACTCATTTTTTGTTGTTTTATCTACTTTTATTCATATAATACTTTATGAGCATTTTTTACAGATGGATAGGGATATATGGTCTTTAGAGATATCCCGAACTATTCGCCGGCGAACAGTTCCCAGCGAACAACGCATGTTCACGTTCACCGCGGCAGGCGAACATATGCAATGTTCGGTCCGCCCCCAATATGTCATCATTGAGCAAACTTTGACCCTGTACCTCGCGGTCAGCAGACACATTCCAGCCAATCAGCATACCCTCCCTCCCAGACCCTCCCACCTCATATCAAAAAGCAAGGACAGCATCCATCTTAGATTCATTCTGAAGATGCAGTGTTAGTTAGAGCAGGGAGAGTGCAGCTGCTGCTGAATTAATAGGGAAAGCGTTGGCTAGGCCAGTGTTCTTTGTCCACTCCAGTCCTCAAAGACTCATCTGCTGTAAGGACAGCGTCCTGACAGCACCCCAAAAAGCCCTTTATAGGGCTGGTACATCAGTCTGCTTTTATTTATTTTTTTCTATATATATATATTGCAGTTGCCTGCCCGTGTGTGAGAGGCCGCAGGCCCACAGACTGTACTGTGCCCACTGCCCACCACTCATATAGGGTGGCACAGTACCTTGCAGATTAAAAAGTCATTTAATTTTTACCCTTTAATATAATTGCAGTTGCCTGCCAGTGAGTGTCAGGTCCACAGACTGTACTGTGCCCACTGCCTACCACTTATACAGTATAGGGTGGCACAGTACATTGCACGGCGCACGCACAGTGACCTAAAATTCAAACAAAGCGGACTGAGCATGGGTCTTTTTCCATCTCCCGGTTCCACAAATCTATTCACTACACCGGCACTGGCCCTGATAAGGGACAAAACAGAGATTAAACTGATAGGAATAGTACTTAGTTAACACTAGTTGCATTGGTGGCAAATTCCATAGCAAGTTACCAAAATTAGAAGGAAGCGGACAGAGCAAGCTTTTTCTCTATCTCCCCATGCAAGGATTTAATTCAATACACGTCCCCTGATAGGGGACTTAACAAAGATTAAAATGGTAAGAATAGTAGTTCACACTATTTGTATTGGTGGTACAATACATTGCGCGGCGCACGCGCAGTGCCCCAAATTGGACGTGAGAGGACCGACCAATCATCTTTTTCCATCTCCCTTTTCCTAAAATCTATTCGATACACATCCCCTAATAGGGGATGTTACAGGGATTAAACTGATATGAATAGTACTACTTAACACACCACTCATATAGTGTGGCACAGTACATTGCACGGCGTATGCCAGTGCCACAAATTGGAAGGAACAGGACCGACCAACCATTTTTTTTCATCTCCCGGTTCCTAAAATCTATTCTATACACCGGCCCCTGGTAGGGGACAAAACAGAGATTAAACTGGAAAGAACAGATTTTTTTTTAATTAAAAAAAAAAGGGGACAGCCTCTGGGTATTTTTTGGCCGCATTACTGAACGCTCATGCACAATGGCTGTAGGCTTATGGGTCCTTTTGCGGAGGTGACAAACCTGGTTAGTCAAACCCAAGGCAACATCATCGACCTCATCCCATATGCGTTTTTTTCTGGAGCATGCCCTGCGAAGAGTGTTGGATCAGGCCGTAGATGAGCATGAAGAGGAAGAGTTCTGATCACCATCACCACCAGAAGCAGCCTTGTCGTTGTCGATTGCTGGACCTGTGGCAACGCAGAGAGAGGAGTCTGAAGAAGAGGAGTCAGAGAAGGAAGGTGGCTTTGAGGAGGTGGAAGACCAACCACAGCAGGCGTCCCAGGGGGCTTGTTGTCACCTTTCGGGGACCCTTGGTGTTGTACATGGCTGGGTGGAGGAAGAGACCTTTATGACGTCAGTGAGGACAAGGAACGGGACATGGCTAGCTTGGTATCCAACCTTGTGCAAATGGGGAGTTTGCGGTTGTGCAAATGGACTGTTTGCAGTTGTTTGCGGTGCGTTAAACTGGGAGTTTGGTCTGTCAGAGTTTGGTCTGTCACTGTGAAGCGGGCATAACCCTTACACTACTTGATTGATACAACATCATACCTGATCGTATACACACACTGGATGTTTTAAAGCATGTTATTCCAAACAACTTAGGATTGCTAGGTGATTTATGCCCTTTGTGGATTAAATCCCGACTCTGCGTCAACTACGTAATTTTCCATTGGAGTTTTGCCATGGATCCCCCTCCGGCATGCCACAGTCCAGGTGTTATTCCCCTTGAAACAACTTTTCCATCACTATTGTGGCCAGAAAGAGTCCCTGTGGGTTTTAAAATTCGCCTGCCTTTTGAAGTCTATGGCGGTTCGACCAGTTCGCCCGTTCGTGAACATTTGCGTAAATTCGCGTTCGCTTTTTGCCAACGGAAAATTTTATGTTCGCAATATCTCTATTGGTCTTTTTCTCGAGTTTTGTTCAAAATTATTCAACTCCCAATGCTGTAAAGGGTTTTAGGGAATTCAGTGTACATTTGTAATTGTGTTCAGAATGAAATCTTACAAGTACTTTTTAAAGAACCAAATGCAACTAAAATGACATCAATTGTTTTTGTAATACAGTATTAAATGTTTTTTTGTGATTTCTTCATTGAGACAATTATTCAACCCCTTAAAGACGACCACTCTTAAGAACAGAGGTTCATTCAAGTGTTTTCGATCAGGTATTGAAAACACCTGTGGATGTCAAGGAGCAGCAATCAAGCAGAATAAGCCCCAATTAGGCAGATGTAAAATGACTGTGATACTCGGCTCCTTCTAGACATTTACTGGTGTGTTTACAGACATGGTGAAGTCAAGAGAATGGTCCAGGACAGGCATCAGCAACCTTCGGCTCCCAGATGTTGTGAAACTACAATTCCCAGCATGCTCCATTCATTTCTATGTAAGTTCTTAGAAGAACAGAGCAACTATGCATGTTGGGAGTTGTAGTTTCAAAACAGCTGGGAGCCAAAGGTTGCCTACCCCTGGTCCAGGAAGACAAGAGAAGAGGTTATTTCTCTTCACAGGAAGGGCAATGGCTATAAGAAGATTGCAAAGATGTTAAACATACCAAGAGACACCATAGGAAGCATCATTCGCAAATTCAAGGCAAAGGGCACTGTTGAAACGCTACCTGGTCGTGGCAGAAAGAAGATGCTGACTTCCACTGCCGTGCACTACCTGAAGCGCAAAGTGGAGAAAAGTCCCCGTGTGACTGCTGAGGAACTGAAAAAAGATTTGTCAGATGCGGGCACTGAAGTTTCAGCTCAGACAATAAGGCGCACACTGCGTAATGAAGGCCTCCATGCCAGAACTCCCAGGCGCACCCCCTTGCTGTCTCCAAAGAATAAGAAGAGTCGACTGCAGTATGCCAAAAGTCATGTGGACAAACCACAAAAGTTTTGGGATAGTGTTCTGTGGACTGATGAAACAAAATTAGAACTGTTTGGGCCCGTGGATCAACGCTATGTTTGGAGGAGGAAGAACAAGGCCTATGAAGAAAAGAACACCTTGCCTACTGTGAAGCATGGCGAGGTGTCAATCATGCTTTGGGGCTGTTTTGCTTCTACAGGTACAGGGAAGCTTCAGCGTGTGCAATGTACCATGAATTCTCTTCAGTACCAGGAGATATTGGATGAAAATGTGAAGCAGTCCGTCACAAACCTGAGGCTTGGGAGATGTTGGACCTTTCAACAGGACAATGATCCCAAGCATACCTCCAAGTCCACTAGAGCAGTGTTTCCCAACCAGTGTGCCTCCAGCTGTTGCAAAACTACAACTCCCAGCATGACTGCACAGCCAAAGGCTGTCCGGGCATGCTGGGAGTTGTAGTTTTGCAACAGCTGGAGGCACACTGGTTGGGAAACACTGCACTAGAGCATGGTTGCAGATTAAAGGCTGGGACATTTTGAAGTGGCCATCGCAATCACCTGACTTAAATCCGATTGAGAACCTCTGGTGGGACTTAAAGAAAGCAGTTGCAGCTCGCAAGCCTAAGAATGTGACTGAACTGGAGGCTTTTGCCCATGAAGAATGGGCGAAGATACCCGTAGATCGCTGCAAGACCCTTGTGTCAAGCTATGCTTCACGTGTAAAAGCTGTTATAACTGGAAAAGGATGTTGTACTAAGTACTAAGATTGAATGTCACTTGGGGGTTGAATAAAACTGATAATGATGTGAGCACAGAAAAGACATTTGTGGTTATTTCATTATAAATGTTATGTTATATTTGTCTGACTTACAAGGGCCTCTTTGATTTAATTGTAAACAAGAAGACTGAAATGATCAAAATCAATGTCAAACTGGCCAAAACACTCAATTTCAACTGTCAAATTGAGCAGGGTTAGCCACTGATCGGCTTGTGACCGCAGAGCTGAAAGCAGTGCAGGACCGGTGTGGCTCTTGACTTCCAGGCACAACAGCCGCAGCACAGCATGGCAACGTCTCACCTGGGATGTTGAATAGGTTCTGAGGAGCTTGGGGGGGCGCAGCGGAAAAGGAGGAGTCAGCTGAGGAGACGGAGGATGGAGTAGGAGGAGAAGCAGAAGTAGGCCTGTATGCAATCCTTGGCGGTAACACCAAATCCACATGGGAGCCACAGGTTACATGCTTGTTAACTGCAGAAGGTTCACCCAGTGGACAGTAAAAGTTATTTACCTTCCCTGCCCGTGTTTGCTAGACAATGTGTTTGTGGTCAGATGTATCTTTGCACCGACAGTGTGTGCCAGAGATATATTCACTTGCCGCTGAACGTGGCCATATAGCTCTGGGATGCCCTTCTGGGAGAAATATTTCCTTCCAGGGACCTTCCATTGTGGTGTGCCAAAGGCCACAAATTTTCGAAAGTCCTCCGAGTCCCCCAGTTTATATGGCAGTAGTTGGTGGGCTAGCAAGAGGGTTATCCGGTGTCATCCACTTTTTGTGCTCGAACATTTGGGCCACGGAAGCCTCCCTTCTGCCAGATAAACGCGACGGCACGATGGAAGGTGGAGTGGAGGACAAATGGGAGGAGAAGAAGAGGAGAAGAGGCAGGATGTGGAGCACCGGGAGTGTGGCTTTGTGGGTTCTGACGGCGTTGCTCTCACTGGTCTCGGTGATGGGAGGCCAGGTGCCCTCTTAAGGCAGTCGTCCCTAGGTGAGTGTTGGGCTTACCGCGACTTATGCGTTGACAGCTCAGGCTGCAGATAGCAACACTATTGTCAGCAGCTGACATGTTAAAAAAAGCCCACACTGCGGAGCCATGTGTCGGCATCCTAGGAGCACCAGAAGTGACAGTGCATGGTGAATAGCTTGTTCCAGATACATTTGCAGTCTGATTTTTGCCTCCTGTGCCCGGCAAGCTCTGTGTCTCTTTTGGGCACCCACGTGACGTCCATCGACACATCATCATCGTCAACTTCACCACCACTGACATTTGAGATCTCGGAGTGGGCAGCAACAGCGGGGACCTCCTTCCTTGGGCTGATCTGGATACTGTTGTCAGACCGAAGGGTGGCGGCCATTGCTACCTCCTCTTCCTCATCCATTGTCAAGAATGGCTGTGCATCGGTTAGCTCTGGGGATGGATGGGAAAATAATTCCTCGAGTGGATGGGCTATGGTGGTGGTGGCCTCTCCTTCTTCCCCTTAGTGCCAGTACATAATGCTCTCCTTCTCCCCCTTAGTGAAATTATAATATAATGCTCCTTTGTGCCTCCCCCTCTTAGTGCCAGTATATAATGCTCCTGTGTGCTCCTCACTCTGTTCCCCCAATGCTGTCTGCACTGCAAGCCACAGACCTCTTCTGATCTGTAGCCTGTGTTGCCGTGATCACATCATCGCGTAAGATCTGGTGCAGGAGCAGGGATGTCATGTTGACCACCTGCGCCAGGTCTTGCGTAGCCTCTTGAGCCATTCTAATCCCTCATAGGCTTTAGGCCAAATGCTGCCATGATTGCGCCATCATCATTGGTAGTGAGGGGTCGCCATACCCCTTGTCGTGGCCCTGCCTACAGGTAGATAGATATTTGTAAAAGGCTACATTGACTCATAGATGTACACACGTGCTAACCTATACACTCCGAATGCAGCACCGCGTCTGTTAGAGGAATTTAGAGAAGGTCTGACTATAGTGCAGGTGACTTTAATGTCTTCTTAGAACCATCATTATATTCCTCTGCAGGAAAAACCGCAGCCCCTTATAAAGTATTGGCAGGTATTAAAAGTTGATTAGGAATAGCTACTTATTTCATTCACTATTCAGGTCCACATAACTCATATCATCGCCTGCATTATGTGTTTTTCTCCACTCCCCACCTGCAGTTATGCACTGAAGTCTTCATTGGCTCTATGATAAATCCAGATCATTCCCCAGTTTTATTTCTTTTAACACACTCAATCCACACCCCAAGTCATTCCAGTGAAGATTAAATGAAACAATTCTAGACAAACGAGATTTAAAAGAAAGTAGAAGACAAGCTGCGCAAGTTCTTTTCTTCAAACAATTCCTTAGAAATCACCCCCCAACTATTATGGGAATCCGATCTACGTCTGTAATTAGAGAAGAATTCATCTCAATAGCCTTTAACCACAACAAACTTAGACAAAAGCAGGTAACAGAACCCAGAGAAACTGAAGAGCCTTCACAGGAAATATTTTAGATTCCCACCTCAACCTCTTAGAGAAAAGCTTAGACAGATATTAAATCCCTCCTCTGCAAAACTCTATATCACTCAGACAAAAATGTTTGCCCATGGCAATAGACCAAAAAAGTTTATGATAGGCATGATCAAACAATGCAAATGGAAATCGTGGATCTCCACCATTACACAACATGATAACACCTTGGTGGCAGATGACACCTGTATAGCTGACTCCTTCCACAAATATTACTCAGCATTGTAAAGTATAGATGACCAGGGTTCGGAGGCGATGTAAACGGTGTAAAGTGGATCTCACAAAAACTTTCCTAGACAATATTACACCTCCATTCTTGTAAATTTAAGTTTATTTAGTTATAGCAAGTATAATCACAATAATAACATCAAGAACTGTATTACATACAGACAGGTTCACAGTCTAAGGTATAGTGCCAACCTTTATAAAGCGTCACATCGAATCTTTTTAGAAGACGAGAGTCCATAGATTGTTATCTTCTTCTGTTAATATCAGAGTCCTTTTTTTGTCATTGAAAAGGATCAAATTATCTATGAGCATTCTACTACAATAGAAATTAAGTAGTGCCAGAAAACCTTCACATACAGTATTACCTTCTCATGGTGAGGAATCCATGCAAGTAGAAATGAACCCGTCGTATAAGGGTAGATGGGGGGGGGGCATAAGGGGGGGAAGGGGGTGGGGGGGAGGATGGGGAGGATAGTGGGACATAGGAAATAAACAAACTGTTGAAAAAATTAACAGAGAACAATTGGTACTATGTCACATGTTAATACTTATTTCTATTCCTTATCCAGAAGAATAATGTCACTCATGTATCTAGATATTTCACTATCTTGTCCGATTGTATATAATCAGTCCACTTTGACCAAATCTCCAAATATTTTTTATGTTTCCCTAGAGTAGACCATTTAAGACTTTCAAAACTGCTAGCTAAATTTATTTCTGATAGCCAATCATTGATTGTCGGTATATAATCGCTCATCCAATGTTTTGGAATCAGAGCTTTGAAGGTCGTTAGCAGGAAGGAAAATAGTTTGACATTTAGTAAATGTGAGTCTTGGGTATACAGTCCCAACAATATCATTTCTTCCGTCAGTTTGACAGGAAAACCATAAATCTCAGATAATATGTGGCTAAATTTATCCCAAGTTGGGGTGATTTTAGAGCAAGAAACCCAAATGTGCGAAAGAGAACCCTTCTGAGTCCCACATCTCCAACAATCTGGAGAAATATTACTGTTGATTCGATTTAATAATACTGGCGTGCGATACCTCCTCGTGAGTAACTTATAGTGTACCTCTTGCAACCTAACGGAGGTAATTTTAGGAATTGCAGAGGTCAGGATAATTTGCTTCTCCCTCTCGTTAAAGGATTTTCCTAACTCTTTAGCCCAGCCATCTAGGTATGCTGGGTGCGTTCTATCTTCACGTAATAGGGAGTACATTACTGAGATGCAATGTGGGATTCTATTGGGATTCTATTCTTGACATTTGTTTGATATAGTTTCCTCCTTGCCAATGTTGGTCTACCTTTTCCAATGCCATGAAAGTTGTGTTAGATGGATCGTTGTTATGGGTATCTCGGTAATGTTTAGACAGGCAATGCTTGTCATACCCCTTTCTTAAATTGGCTATGTGCTCAGCCAATCCTATTTTTAATGCGCGTTTGGTTTGTCCAATGTATTGTTTCCTACATGGACATTGGATAAGGTAGATGACTCCGGAGGTATTACTTGTCAAGCAGTCTTTAATCTCCCATAAAAGGTTGTTTTGGGTAGAAGTAACGGTTGTCGTTTTACGGGGTGTGGCATTAATATTACAAGCCATACATTTCCCGCATTTGTAAAATCCCTTTAGACTCATCCATGTCCCCAATACCGATTTCCCGTTATTTCTCATCTTTGGTGTTCTAATGGAAGGGGCAACTTTGATACCTAGACTTGGTGATTTTGTGAAGGTCACTAGTGGAGTTGTTGGTAGTAAATGGCCTATCATCTAGTCATTTAGCATGTGGTGCCAGTGTGTATTTACTATTTTTTGTATTTTCTTATAGTTATTGCTGAATGGAAGAATCAGCCTGGTGTTGATATTCTTTGAATTTGGAGGCTAATATACAAATAGTGCCCAGATCTAAAAACCGCTATGAAAACGCAGAAGGAACATGGGCTGATTTAGCACCCAGTGTCCATGAACTGGTTTGAGGATATAAAAGATGGAGGTGGGCAGGTGCAACGTTACCACTGAGGAAGGGATAGAGAAGTATCCCGAAATGCGTCTGGTCTGGATCGTGCAACTGTCAGATAACCTCCTTTATATATAGCATGGCCATGCTACAAAGCTTTCGTGCATTCTAACCCAGTTATAACCCAGGTATATCGAACCCCTTAATCAGTATTTTACGGAAGCAGGTATATTGCAGGCCTCAATCGATATTTGGTGGAAGCAGGTATATCGCACCATTCAATTATTTTTTTTGACACAACAATTATATCACACCACCCTGTTTATTTGGGGCAACAGGTATATCGCAGCCCTCAATCAGTATTTTGTGGAAGAAGGTATACCACACCCCTCAATCATTTTTTGGGGGGCAACAGGTATACCACACCCGTTGTAATTAGTTGTTCCAATAGCGCTTGTCCCTCTATATAGCTGCGGTATTGCAGCAGAACCGCACACAACTGCTGCACAATACAAATGCACTATAATATACTTTCTATGTTAGACAGTATTATTTAAGTATATCACACACCTCAGTATATCACACCTATCAATAGCACACCTATACCAGTCCTTAAAACGGCTTTTGTGGCACTATAAGCTATCGTTTGGTGTCACTAACAGTCTGTCCCTGCTCCACAATGCAACCTCTCCTTACACTGGCAAAACACAGAATGTAAAATGGCTGCCAGATCGGGTTCTGTTATAGGGTGGGGGTGTGTCCATGTGCTGAAACGTCTCAATTGGCTGTCCTGTCCCACCTGATGGATGTGTCAAAGATTGGCACAATGCAAAAGAATATGGCGCTGGCGGACATCTCCCTATGTTCGCATGTTCAGTGAATCGCGAACTGTCAAAGTTCGACGCAAAATGACCATCTGGCGAAACGCAAGGCCATCTCTATTAGTACTTAAGCCTCTCCTTCTTCCCCTTAGTGCCAGTACATAATGCTCTCCTTCTCCCCCTTAGTGAAATTATAATATAATGCTCCTTTGTGCCTCCCCCTCTTAGTGCCAGTATATAATGCTCCTGTGTGCTCCTCACTCTGTTCCCCCAATGCTGTCTGCACTGCAAGCCACAGACCTCTTCTGATCTGTAGCCTGTGTTTTGCCGTGATCACATCATCGCGTAAGATCTTGCGTAGCCTCTTGAGCCATTCTAATCCCTCATAGGCTTTAGGCCAAATGCTGCCATGATTGCGCCATCATCATGGGTAGTGAGGGGGCGCCGTACCCTCGTCGTGGCCCTGCCTACAGGTAGATAGATATTTGTAAAAGGCTACATTGACTCATAGATGTACACACGTGCTAACCTATACACTCCGAATGCAGCACCTCGTCTGTTAGAGGAATTTAGAGAAGGTCTGACTATAGTGGCAGGTGACTTTAATGTCTTTTTAGAACCATCATTATATTCCTCTGCGGGAAAAACCGCAGTCCCTTATAAAGTATTGGCAGGTATTAAAAGTTGATTAGGAGTTGCTACTTATTTCATTCACTATTTGGCTCCACATAACTCATATCATCGCCTGCATTATGTGTTTTTCTCCACTCCCCACCTGCAGTTATGCACTGAAGTCTTCATTGGCTCTATGATAAATCCAGATCATTCCCCAGTTTTTTTTTCTTTTAACACACTTACTCCACACCCCAAGTCATTCCAGTGAAGATTAAATGAAACAATTCTAGACAAACGAGATTTAAAAGAAAGTAGAAGACAAGCTGCGCAAGTTCTTTTCTTCAAACAATTCCTTAGAAATCACCCCCCAACAATTATGGGAATCCGATCTAAGTCTGTAATTAGAGAATAATTCATCTCAATAGCCTTTAACCACAACAAACTTAGACACAAGCAGGTAACAGAACCCAGAGAAACTGAAGAGCCTTCACAGGAAATATTTTAGATTCCCACCTCAACCTCTTAGAGAAAAGCTTAGACAGATATTAAATCCCTCCTCTGCAAAACTCTATATCACTCAGACAAAAATGTTTGCCCATGGCAATAGACCAAAAAAGTTTATTATAGCCATGATCAAACAATGCAAATGGAAATCGTGAATCTCCACCATTACACAACATGATAACACCTTGGTGGCAGATGACACCTGTATAGCTGACTCCTTCCACAAATATTACTCAGCATTGTAAAGTATAGATGACCAGGATTCGGAGGCAATGTAAACGGTGTAAAGTGGATCCCCCAAAAACTTTCCTAGACAATATCACACCTCCATTCTATTTCTCCAGATCAGGTTTCACACTTCTGCGACCCCATTTCAGCTAAGGATCTACTCAAATCCCTGAAATCTATGGTGGGGGGGAGGGCTCCTGGACCTGACTGTCTTCCACTTCACTACTACAATACCTTTTATGAGGTCCTCTCGCCCTTTCTGCTCAAAGCCTTTAACTCCTCCATGAATATCTCCTCTTTTTTGCCTCATTACTTAATAATGTGATGGAACGCCTGGCACCCCGACTGGGTGCCTCCGTCGACCGATACTCTTAGTGCCTGCCAAGGACCATCAGCACTGCACTCGACACCAGAACCACCGCAAACCCCACGAACTGCCGCAGCTTGGTTTGGGTTTTCGCCGTACTTCACCCACCCTGGACCCAAGACCGGGCTTCAGCTTCCAGCAGATGGACCTCTCCTTAGTCCAGAGAGCAAAACAGGAACAGGAACAGCTCTCACAAGAGCTAGCGAATATACTCGGAAGAGTATAATGATTATAGCAATCCCCAGAGTGTAGTTCTGCCATCCCCCAAATATAAGCCCAGACTTTATGAAGGGTAGAACAGGACACCTTAATGCCAGCCAGCACTCACAATGTATACAATTCCACAGGCCAGAGACGCACCCCCTCTGCCTCTGATACAGTTAACTAAGACAATGGACTAACTTAATATACATACAGAGTTATGGGGGTCTAACATCATAACTTAATCAAACAGACATCCCCCCAGTTTCTTAATGAAAGAATAGGAAGAGAGGAGACACATGTGATGGAATTATCTCCTGAGTGTATCAGAGGGTGATTAATCCCATCACTAGCACAACAGAACAAAGGCACAAATGAACCAACACCTTCCTTGGGAGCCTCAGTGCAGAGTTAACCCTTTTTGTGTTGCTGGGTTCACCCCTGCACCTTTAATGGACAATAGGAACGATATGGCCTGTAACTCCACTCATAATTCCGGGTTCATAGTTCCTTGTAACCCCCAAGAGGTCTGAGGGGGTCTCCATAGTTCTGGGTCCAGAGGCTAGCCCTCAGGCTTCTCCAGCAGCCCCAGTGATGGTTCAGTCCGTCACAATAGCCCAAATTACTTTAATACATAAACCACAAAACGTCCAGACTTCATGTTCTAATTATCACCCAATCTCTTTATTGAATCTAGAAATGAAGATCTATGCTAAAATGTTGGCCTCAAGAATAACACCCCTTTTGCCCAATTTGATACATCCAGACAAAATGGGTTTCATCCCAGTGAGAAAAAGCAAGTATAATACCTACAACGTAATCAACTTCATAGTTTTTGACAAAGAAACAAAATTATCTGCTCGTCCTTATAGGAACCAACATGGAGAAAGCATTTGATAGGACAGCATGGTCCTTTATACACAATACTTTGCATAGGTTTGATTTTCCCTCATAATTCATACAAGGTATATTTTTCATGTAGCATGGATATAAGAGTTAATAATTGGGTTTCCCCTGCAGTTAAGATCAGTAATGAAACTAGGTAAGGATGCTCTTTATCCCCAGTAATGTTTATTCTTACCCTAGAACCTTTATGGCAACTGATCAGATAGACGCTTGAGCTCCGAGGTTTGATCTGTTCTGGACTGAAAGTCAAACAAGCAGCTTATGATAATATCCAACCCAGAGTGAGCAATCCATGTTACATAGTATATAAGGCCGAAAAAAAGACATTTGTCCGTCCAGTTCGGCCTGTCATCCTGCAAATTGATCTAGAGGAAGGCAAAAAAAAAAAACCTGTGAGGCAGAAGCCAATTTTCACAACTTAAGGGGCATAAAAAATTCCTTCCCGACTCCAATCAGGCATCAGAATAGCTCCCTGGATCAAGGACCCCTCTCTAGTAGCTATAAATTTTGCTAAAATAACTGTGGTTCACTGTAGATGGATTATGGAACAGGTGCTACAAGCCCACAAAGAGTGATACCTACCCTCAGGGTATAGAATAGTCTGAAAATAAAGCTTCTGAGCGAGCACTCAGCACTTGGTAAAAATATAAAGTGAATTTTTATTGTACTAGATAAAATGCAATCCAATAAAATATCAAGTAAAATGAATCTGAACAATATACAATTCTTCAATAGAACATAAGCTCAATAGAGAAACATTCAAGAAGGAGGGTCTACACATACATAGTATCCCCCTAAAGAAATCCAATTCAATTCTTATTGCAAATGAGTGAGTAGTAAAGCCCTATTTTTGTATCACTCGTGCTAACCAAACAGTTCGGTGGGGTTAGTAGTGATCCCGATATATACTCTGTTGATGATAAGTCCGAGAGTTACATTGATACTATGTTCTGTGATATAATACCGTGTGGAAGTTCTCAATTAGCATCCTGTGTTTGTTGCACTGTTTAAGGATAAATAGTGCTCAAAAGAAATCCAGGGGCTGCACTGATAGTGTGTCCCATAGTTCTTTAATCACAGTGCCGTACAGACATTATCTTAGGTTTTAATTCACAGTCAATAATATGCAGAGTAGTGGTTCCTCTGCTTACCTCTCGTTCCGCATTCTGTCTCCTTCCGTGGCTTACCGAGGGGCGAGCGGTGCGGGACAAAGCCGGCGTCTCGGGTCGCACTCCTCAAGCCGATGACGTGGAAGTCCCGTTCTCTCGCGAGATTTGGAGCGTATTGTGTATTACCTGGATCACGTATAGAGAGGCAATTTCATCGCTTATTTTCGGTCTTTAGCAAACTGGGTTAGAATGCACGAAAGCTTTGTAGCATGGCCATGCTATATATAAAGGAGGTTATCTGACAGGGGCACGATCCAGCCCAGACGCGTTTCGGGATACTTCTCTATCCCTTCCTCAGTGGTAACGTTGCACCTGCCCACCTCCATCTTTTATATCCTCAGGGTCAAACCAGTTCATGGACACTGGGTCCTAAATCAGCCCATGTTCCTTCTGCGTTTTCATAGCGGTTTTTAGATCTGGGCACTATTTGTATATTAGCCTCCAAATTCAAATTAATTGATCCAATGTCCTTTTTCTTATTTGATAGGAAGAGTATATATGAAGTAGGGTGTTATAAAACAACAGTGTACATGATCATATAATAATAATGATAGTACTTAGCACAAAAGCAATATAAATAACATTAAATATATATAAATTTATGAGTACATATAATATATCTAAACATTTTTGTTGATACAGAACCCTTAAAAGTACATAAAAAAATATATAAAAAATATAAAATATAAAATGTAAAGATATATAATCTTGTGGGATATAGAGTGCTTCGTAGGGATTTAGATTAATTGTAGCATATAGGATGGGTGTCTCAGGTCGAGTCGACGTCGCAGTGCCGATAAACTGCCAGGAGTCGATCCGGAGGCTCCCATCCTAAAGGAACCCGAAGATTTCTAGTTCAGAATTAAGGCCTGCTGGTAATAGTGTTCCAAATTCATAAATTCGTCGGGATTCTATTCTTGACATTTGTTTGATATAGTTTCCTCCTTGCCAATGTTGGTCTACCTTTTCCAATGCCATGAAAGTTGTTTTAGATGGATCGTTGTTATGGGTATCTCGGTAATGTTTAGACAGGCAATGCTTGTCATACCCCTTTCTTAAATTGGCTATGTGCTCAGCCAATCCTATTTTTAATGCGCGTTTGGTTTGTCCAATGTATTGTTTCCTACATGGACATTGGATAAGGTAGATGTCTCCGGAGGTATTACTTGTCAAGCAGTCTTTAATCTCCCATAAAAGGTTGTTTTGGGTAGAAGTAATGGTTGTTGTTTTACAGGGTGTGGCATTAATTTTACAAGCCATACATTTCCCGCATTTGTAAAATCCCTTTAGACTCATCCATGTCCCCAATACCGATTTCCCGTTATTTCTTATCTTTGGTGTTCTAATGAAAGGGGCAACTTTGATACCTAGACTTGGTGCTTTTGTGAAGGTCACTAGTGGAGTTGTTGGTAGTAAATGGCCTATCATCTTGTCATTTAGCATGTGGTGCCAGTGTGTATTTACTATTTTTTGTATTTTCTTATAGTTATTGCTGAATGGAAGAATCAGCCTGGTGTTGATATTCTTTGAATTTGGAGGCTAATATACAAATAGTGCCCAGATCTAAAAACCGCTATGAAAACGCAGAAGGAACATGGGCTGATTTAGGACCCAGTGTCCATGAACTGGTTTGAGGATATAAAAGATGGAGGTGGGCAGGTGCAACGTTACCACTGAGGAAGGGATAGAGAAGTATCCCGAAACGCGTCTGGGCTGGATCGTGCACCTGTCAGATAACCTCCTTTATATATAGCATGGCCATGCTACAAAGCTTTCGTGCATTCTAACCCAGTTTGCTAAAGACCGAAAATAAGCGATGAAATTGCCTCTCTATACGTGATCCAGGCAATACACAATACGCTCCAAATCTCGCGAGAGAACGGGACTTCCACGCCATCGGCTTGAGGAGTGCGACCCGAGACGCCGGCTTTGTCCCGCACCGCTCGTCCCTCGGTAAGCCATGGAAGGAGACAGAACGCGGAACGAGAGGTAAGCAGAGGAACCACTACTCTGCATATTATTGACTGTGAATTAAAACCTAAGATAATGTCTGTACGGCACTGTGACTAAAGGACTATGGGACACACTATCAGTGCAGCCCCTGGATTTCTTTTGAGCACTATTTATCCTTAAACAGTGCAACAAACACAGGATGCTAATTGAGAACTTCCACACGGCATTATATCACAGAACATAGTATCAATGTAACTCTCGGACTTATCATCAACAGAGTATATATCGGGATCACTACTAACCCCACCGAACTGTTTGATTAGCACGAGTGATACAAAAATAGGGCTTTACTACTCACTCATTTGCAATAAGAATTGAATTGGATTTCTTTACGGGGGTACTATGTATGTGTAGACCCTCCTTCTTGAATGTTTCTCCATTGAGCTTATGTTCTATTGAAGCATTGTATATTGTTTAGATTCATTTTACTTGATATTTTATTGGATTGCATTTTATCTAGGACAATAAAAATTCACTTTATTCTTACCCTAGTGTTGAGTGCTCGCTCAATTAGAAGCTTTATTTTCAGACTATTCTAGTAGCTATAGCCTGTAATATTATTACACTCCAGAAATACATCCGGGTCCCTCTTGAATTCCTTTATTGTACTCACCATCACCACCTCCTCAGGCAGAGAGTTCCATAGTCTCACTGCTCTTACTGTAAAGAATCCTTTTCTATGTTTGTGTACAAACCTTCTTTCCTCCAGACGCAGAGGATATCCCCTCGTCACAGTCACAGTCCTGGGGATAAATAGATGATGGGAGAGATCTCTGTACTGACCCCTGATATATTTATACATAGGTATTAGATCTCCCTCAGTCGTCTTTTTTCTAAAGGGAATAACCCTAATTTTGATACCCTTTCAGGGTACTGTAGTTGCCCCATTCCAGTTATTACTTTAGTTGCCCTCCTCTGAACCCTCTCCAGCTCTTCTATGTCTGCCATGTTCACAGGAGCCCAGAACTGTACACTGTACTCCATGTGTGGTCTGACTAGTGATTTGTAAAGTGGTAGGACTATGTTCTCATCACGGGCGTCTATACCACTTTTGATGCAACCCATTATCTTATTGGCCTTGGCAGTAGCTGCCTGACACTGGTTTTTACAGCTTAGTTTGCTGTTTATTAAAATTCCTAGATCCTTTTCCATGTCAGTGTTACCGAGTGTTTTACCATTTAGTATGTACGGGTGACTTGCATTATTCCTTCCCATGTGCATAAACTTACATTTGTCATTGTTAAACCTCATCTGCCATTTCTCTGCCCAAGCCTCCAATCTATCCAGATCCCTCTGTAGCAGAAAACTGTCCTCTTCAGTGTTAATTACTCTACACATTTTTGTGTAATTAGGTTAGGAGAAGGGAAAATATTATAGAGAAGTTGATCACGCACTATGCAAAATAATTATGAAAATAGTGATCTGGAAATGGCTAGTTAAAACTTAGCTTTTAATATAACAGGGACTTAGGGTAATATAGGGAACGATAGCCCCAGGGAGAGGTTCCGGACGGGGGCCCAGCTAGTGGGATACTCCGTGGGCAGGTCTCTAGGGCTAGACCCAGGGATAGGTTCCGGACGGGGGCCCAGCTAGTGGGATACTCTGTGGTTAGCTCCTCTAGGGTGATTGGTGGATTGTAGGGTAACTAGGGATTTTGATACCATCCCCCCTCCTCATCCATACCTTCATCGCCCCACAGTAAGCCGAACTACTACAAGCACCGGGACCCTCCCAGGGCTTATTGCCAAGAAGATATACGAGCTGGCGCATTTCCATAATCCTCCTGTCAACATTGCGGTAGGACCTTTGGTTATGGTGCCGCCGAGCACCCTTACACCCTCCATCATTATTGGGTGGAATAGCACGTACCATAGTGTATTTATTTCTGGTGTGTTTTCTTTTCTTCTATTGATGCCTTATTACAGAAATATTGTGCACCAATTTTTTTACCATCCCTCCTCTTTTTCATTTTAAGAGTTTTGAGGGTGTTTTTGTCTATGTGTCTTGTGTTTTGTGTAGGATGTTTGTGTGGTGCTTGTGGTTCGCGCCGGCATCCTCCATTGTATGCAATTTTTGCTGGGGATAGCCGTTCGCTGCGAACCACATGCGGAGGAACTGCCCCCCCAGTTAGAAACACGCCACAGTGTTTGGGGTCTGGAGCAGTCCCACCCATTTAGGCCACGTTTATTTTTGTGATTCTTGTTTTATATGTATTGAATGTGCCATTGCATATGGCTTGTAAACATTCTGTTGCACCTGGAAGCCGGTGTCACATGGTCTGTTGTAGGTGTAGCTTGCGGCCTCATGTGTTCCCCATTGCATTGTTGGTCCTGCAGTGCAGGTGAGTGGGATGGGGCTGTAGGCTACTTAATACCTGTTCAGACCTTGTTCACACACCATAGGTAGTCTAGTGGTAGGACCCCATGTCATGCTGAGATACCGTGTAGTGGTGCCTAAAGGGGGCTCCGATATGTTCCTGATTGGAAATATTGGCGAATCTCTCAGCTTTTTAACACCAGAGTGAGGGATTAGCCAGTGTTGTCAGTTGCTTATCCATGTGGTGCATCTTTTTCTGTGAGTTATGTGTTTATATATTTTCATCCGCACATGTTTTATTTTGTGTAGGATGTTTGTGTGGTGCTTGTGGTTCGCGCGGCATCCTCCATTGTATGCAATTTTTGCTGGGGATAGCCGTTCGCTGCGAACCACATGCGGAGGAACTGCCCCCAGTTAGAAACACGCCACAGTGTTTGGGGTCTGGAGCAGTCCCACCCATTTAGGCCACGTTTATTTTTGTGATTCTTGTTTTATATGTATTGAATGTGCCATTGCATATGGCTTGTAAACATTCTGTTGCACCTGGAAGCCGGTGTCACATGGTCTGTTGTAGGTGTAGCTTGCGGCCTCATGTGTTCCCATTGCATTGTTGGTCCTGCAGTGCAGGTGAGTGGGATGGGGCTGTAGGCTACTTAATACCTGTTCAGACCTTGTTCACACACCATAGGTAGTCTAGTGGTAGGACCCCATGTCATGCTGAGATACCGTGTAGTGGTGCCTAAAGGGGCTCCGATATGTTCCTGATTGGAAATATTGGCGAATCTCTCAGCTTTTAACACCAGAGTGAGGGATTAGCCAGTGTTGTCAGTTGCTTATCCATGTGGTGCATCTTTTTTCTGTGAGTTATGTGTTTATATATTTTCATCCGCACATGTTTTATTTTGTGTAGGATGTTTGTGTGGTGCTTGTGGTTCGCGCCGGCATCCTCCATTGTATGCAATTTTTGCTGGGGATAGCCGTTCGCTGCGAACCACATGCGGAGGAACTGCCCCCCCAGTTAGAAACACGCCACAGTGTTTGGGGTCTGGAGCAGTCCCACCCATTTAGGCCACGTTTATTTTTGTGATTCGTGTTTTTGTCTATGTCTATGTTTATGTTTACAGTTGCCTTTTTCTTTCAGTAAATTGAATTGAAAATCGGTAACTGGCCGTCCTTAGTACCAGACTAATTAGGGAAACACTATCCCCGCTAGCTGATACGAGTATCCCATATAATAATGGGATCCGAGGACTAACTGTGATATCTTTATTATCAATGGGACTATCTCTTAGTATTGTTATATTAAAAGCTAAGTTTTAACTAGCCATTTCCAGATCACTATTTTCATAATTACATTTTTGTGTAATCTGCAAAAATTTATATTTTACTATGCAAGCCTTCTACAAGATCATTAATAAATATATTGAAAAGAATAGGGCCCAATACTGAACCCTGAGGTACCCCACTAGTGACAGTGACCCAATCTGAGTATCTACCGTCAATAACCACCCTCTGTTTTCTGTCACTCAGCCAGTTACTTACCCATTTACAGACATTTTTTCCGAGCATTCTCATTTTATATACTAACCTTTTATGTGGTACAGTGTCAAATGCTTTGGAGAAGTCCAGATATACGAAATCCATTGCTTCGCCGCTGTCAAGTCTAGAACTTACCTCCTCATAGAAACGGATTAAATTTGTTTGGCATGACCGATCCCTCATGAAGCCATTCTGATATGGCGTTATTCGCTTATTTTCATTGAGATACTCCAAGATACAGTTACCCGCGACAGATGTTAAACTTACCGGCCTATAGTTTCCGGACTCTGTTTTTGGACCCTTTTTGAATATTGGCACCACATTTGCTATGCGCCAATCCTGTGGAACATTCTCTGTCAGTATAGAGTCCGCAAATATCAGAAATAATGGTCTGGCTATGACATTACTTAATTCCCTTAGGATACAGGGGTGTATGCCATGTTATATCTCTAATTTAAGATTACTATCTTAAAGTCACAAGCTCTTAACATTAATATTCCTATTATCACCAAGAATAGGCTTCAAACTGATTTCCTCTTCAACTGGTCCCCAGAGTCAATAAAATTTCTAGGTATAACTATCGCCTTGGACCTTGGATGCCTACACAATCTGAACTAACAGCCCATATTAATCTTCATTCATCCAATGGAGTAGCTATATCAGTCACAATTGCGATTGGGCCCTGCTGACCATGGGGGCCCATAGGGCCCCCATAGTCAGCGGTGCACAGCCAATTACCATATTTATTACTTTATAGGACACATGTTTGTATCTAGTACCATCGCCCAACCTAAATACCACTTCTCTATCCACACCTCCTCCCTCCCCCGCTTTCCTGCCCGAACGTCGTTCATGTTTTGACTTCAGTCATGTTGTTTGAGTTAGTAGAATTTGCTTATAAGATAAAGTGTCATAGAGATCCTGTACAGATACTGTATGTTCTTACCAAGAATGAACCAGATTACTGTATGTTTGGTCAGCACAACTATGTTGCTTTCCAGGCTGTATTCCTGTTTTTCTTCATGAGCATTGTATTCATACCCAATATCTCATTGTGTGGGATCCTGACCCCAGGATATGCTAATGTATTTTGTGTTAAAATCAATAAAAAGTTTAAGATTGTTACTTGCACTTAATAGTCATTGGCCCTTACTTGTTCAGTATAATCCCCTCCTTCCCTTCATTAAATACTATGACGTTTATCATAGACCTTCATCAGGATTGTACCATACATTGGATAAACTAGACTACATACACCCCTGTTCTCCACACAGATGATATAGAAATTGTGGACATAAAAGCTTCCATCCATAAGGGAATTAATAGCAAATAATAATTATAACTAATAACCCATGATTCAGAAGACAGAAGGTTTACCCGCACACATAAGAACCAACCACTATACAACATAAGGCACTCTGGGCTCCATGATGTTGAGACCCATGCTTACTGACTAGTGACGTAACCGCCTGAGTTATTGTATAGTTATACCTTGTTCGGGGAACCTTCATTCTACTGTGTTATGTAGAGATGTCATAGTATACAATCATCCAGAGTCATTCTTTGTGTATTGTCCATTGCTCCCCCATATCAGATCATTTCTAGACAGATTTATTATTTTGAGTGGAACATTTGTTGGTAGAGTTCTGTATGAATTGGAATTGTTTTCTTGACAGCGCTTACCTGGTGCCTGTGTCTATGGAGAAAAGTCATCTTCTCAGGAGATTGTCTATTCTTAGACATGTATAGATCATGTAGAGCCTGAGCCATTAAGTGAACAGCTTTATACACTCGGTCAGAAAGTCCTCTGCCATGAAAGTTATAAAAGTCTGTGACCCGTTCTGTCCCAGTACAGTTATGTAGAGATATATTGTATACGAATTGATGGATTGTATTCATTTGAGGATTTCTAGATAAACAGTGCAGGTTTAATAAAAAAATATGAGCCAGTAACATGTCTTCTGAATGACTGATGGTCTGGAAACTTTCAAAGAAGCTTCTCATATCTGGTATAGGCAGTTTAGAGGGCTTAAGAGCCAGACTTCCATTAAATGTCTCTCTGTGATGCTCCACAAGACTCAGGAGTGAAGCAAATGCAGGACCGAAGACAAGAGTCTTATCACGGATAACACCTCGTATTGCATTTAACCGATCTGCAAGGTGTGGAGAATACGTCCCGCAGAGTATTATAACTTGGGCTGAGGACTTTCTGATAATTTCCATGTTTTTTATTTCAACATCATCTAAAATACTTAAGCTCACAAATTTCACTTTGATGGTGTAGGCCACGCAGATTCCATGGATGGTCAGATATCGTGTCAGAATCTGAATCTCCTCATTACCACTGTCATCATCTGAAGATACAATCCCAACCCATGTCCATCCAAAGAACTTAATCACCTTAGATAACACCAAATAACAGATCTGGACACTTTGAATAATTTTATAAAAAGTTGGGTAGTAGTTACGATCATTTAGAACAGCACTTGTTGCCCCATAGCTGATCTGTAAAAAATATAGATGTAGATAGACATTATAGAATAAGTATACACTGTATAAGCAGGGACAAGTCAGAATTCATTAAAATATCAGGAGGCTCTGACTAATACAAACAGGGACATACTGTATAAATGACAATACTGGCCAATATAAAGCCTGCCCTCCATAACCCAGCAATTCAGCAACCAATATATCATATGCATTTCTAAAATGCACTCAAGATGGCTGCCTATAGTGGAAAAGTAGAACCTGAGAAAGAGGGACATAATATATAAATGACAATAATCGCCAATATGAAGCTTGTCCTCCGTCGCCCAGCAATTCGGCAGCCATTATTCCAGATGCATTTCTAAATTTCCCTCAAGATGGCTGCCTAAAGTGGTAAAATATAGCCTGAGGAACTGCAGACCCACTGTGTCACTTGAACAGATTGGCTTGGGGATACTCCCAAATATGTTATCTAAGGGGCCCCCAGGAAATGAACTGAAATATATTGATCAGACACATTTCTACAGAGGAAGGTGCCTAAAATAGCCCTGGATGACCAGTCATTGGCTGCAGAAGATTAGGCACCCTATGGGAAGCAAGAGGTGGTGCTGACAGAAAGCAGGCTATAGATTGCAAGAGGAAAAAAGGAACTACTCCAGTGGTTTACCCTACCAGGAAGGAAGAGGAAAAGACCTATGGGTCTGGGCTGCTAGAATGCAGGAGAAGATGAGGAGTATGGTGGCTCTGCCTGCCAAGGAGTGCTGGGTGGTGGCTGGTATGGTCTGCCGTCATAACTATGATTTCTTTGCTGTTCACCTACTTGTGCGTATCGGTATAATGCCAGGATCTGAGCCATGGACACTGTGGTTGATGAACCCTGATCTCCAATAAAACCAACCACGTTCCTCCACCCTGTACAGCAATAATTGGGGATGGTCATTCCTGGTCCTGATAGAATCTGTAAGACACTTTTCACAGCTTTATTACTGTCGGAGCACGAATCATATATGTGATATCCCAGAGAGACATTAGGTAGAATTCTCTGATCTCGGTTAATTTCCTCAATGGCAAAACGGAAAGTCAGAAGATCCTTGTAATACTGAGGTATTGGTCTGTGGAGAGGAGATAAAATGTCAGTTATGAGTGGTGACTGTGCTGGTAATAATGTGAGCAGGGGCTGCTGCTGACCTTGTCTGTGCTGAGGGCATGCCATTTGACCCAGATGGCTTATCTGCTCCTACACTGTTACACATACATGAGGTATACAATTTTATATGAGCGTTTTCCCAACAATGGTTTAGCTGGGCTGGAGCAATGTTTCTTTATTCTCAGTGTCCTCAAGATGCAGCAACCTGTTTTTTTTTAACTTTACTGTGCAGATCCCAGCTGAGTGGTGCACAAATGTCAATTCAATTCTCTGAAGTTTCTAGCAGCAAGTGGCAGAATGCAGGCTGAGGACAGCATGTATAGATGTACAAAGTATATATCTTCAAGTAATCTTTCTATAACATCGCTGCATTCCAAAAGCGTTTCGGAAGAAAGGAAGAAGGAACATTTTTAGTTCCGAAACGCGTTTGGCATGCAGTGATGTTATAGAAAGATTACCTGAAGATATATACATCTGTACATGCTGTCCTCAGCCTCTATACGAGTACAACTGCCCTGATTAACCCTGAGTCCGTAATAGTTATGTTTTATGTTTTAGGCTTCCCTAAAGTCTCTTTCAACCATATTAATCCCTGTTTCAGCTGCACAGCTAGATGCATTTCACTCAGAAGGTCTGAGGTATAGGTCTGTGGAGAGGAGAAAAAATGTCAGTAATGAGTGGTGACTTTGTTGGTAATAATGTGAGCAGGGGCTGCTGCTGACCTTGTCTATGCCGAGGGGATATAACTCACAGAAAAAAGATGCACCACATGGATAAGCAACTGACAACACTGGCTAATCCCTCACTCTGGTGTTAAAAGCTGAGAGATTCGCCAATATTTCCAATCAGGAACATATCGGAGCCCCTTTAGGCACCACTACACGGTATCTCAGCATGACATGGGGTCCTACCACTAGACTACCTATGGTGTGTGAACAAGGTCTGAACAGGTATTAAGTAGCCTACAGCCCCATCCCACTCACCTGCACTGCAGGACCAACAATGCAATGGGGAACACATGAGGCCGCAAGCTACACCTACAACAGACCATGTGACACCGGCTTCCTGGTGCAACAGAATGTTTACAAGCCATATGCAATGGCACATTCAATACATATAAAACAAGAATCACAAAAATAAACGTGGCCTAAATGGGTGGGACTGCTCCAGACCCCAAACACTGTGGCGTGTTTCTAACTGGGGGCAGTTCCTCCGCATGTGGTTCGCAGCGAACGGCTATCCCCAGCAAAAATTGCATACAATGGAGGATGCCGGCGCGAACCACAAGCACCACACAAACATCCTACACAAAATAAAACATGTGCGGATGAAAATATATAAACACATAACTCACAGAAAAAAAGATGCACCACATGGATAAGCAACTGACAACACTGGCTAATCCCTCACTCTGGTGTTAAAAGCTGAGAGATTCGCCAATATTTCCAATCAGGAACATATCGGAGCCCCTTTAGGCACCACTACACGGTATCTCAGCATGACATGGGGTCCTACCACTAGACTACCTATGGTGTGTGAACAAGGTCTGAACAGGTATTAAGTAGCCTACAGCCCCATCCCACTCACCTGCACTGCAGGACCAACAATGCAATGGGGGAACACATGAGGCCTAAGCTACACCTACAACAGACCATGTGACACCGGCTTCCTGGTGCAACAGAATGTTTACAAGCCATATGCAATGGCACATTCAATACATATAAAACAAGAATCACAAAAATAAACGTGGCCTAAATGGGTGGGACTGCTCCAGACCCCAAACACTGTGGCGTGTTGTCTAACTCAGGGCAGTTCCTCCGCATGTGGTTCGCATAGGTAGTCTAGTGGTAGGACCCCATGTCATGCTGAGATACCGTGTAGTGGTGCCTAAAGGCTCCGATATGTTCCTGATTGGAAATATTGGCGAATCTCTCAGCTTTTAACACCAGAGTGAGGGATTAGCCAGTGTTGTCAGTTGCTTATCCATGTGGTGCATCTTTTTCTGTGAGTTATGTGTTTATATATTTTCATCCGCTTATGTTTTATTTGTGTAGGATGTTTGTGTGGTGCTTGTGATTCGCGCCGGCATCCTCCATTGTATGCAATTTTTGCTGGGGATAGCCGTTCGCTGCGAACCACATGCGGAGGAACTGCCCCCCCAGTTAGAAACACGCCACAGTGTTTGGGGTCTGGAGCAGTCCCACCCATTTAGGCCACGTTTATTTTTGTGATTCTTATGCCGAGGGGATGCCATTTGACCCAGATGGCTTATCTCCTCCTACACTGTTACACATACATGAGGTATACAATTGTATATAAGAGTTTCCCCAACAATGGTTTAGCTGGGCTGGAGCAATGTCTCTTGCTTCTCAGTGTCCTCAGAATGCAGAAGACTTAGTCCACAAGATGAGTCCAGTAATCTATGCTTTCTCCTCACAGAATACTATCCATTACACCCTCATTAAACCGAACACACTGGTCAGGAAGCATAGGTTCAAAATTAGCTTAGCTCTGCCATCTTTTCAGAAATATCTAAATAAGCAAAATAGAAATTTGTTCCAGTAGGGAGAAATTGTTAGTGGCTCAACCTACTGGGTAGAATAGGAATTGGTGCTCACTCTGCAACACACCCTTTGTTGCTGAGAAGAGGGAGAATTTTATATAGTAATAGGAGGGCACACACAATATTTGGTGTCACATGGACAATGTAGAATTCCCATTATTAAAACATACAAAAAGTTAAAAATCAATAAAAAGTTAAAATAGAGAATAAAATGTTAGAGCGATAGTATTGCTCTAATAGAGTCCAGAAAATATATCCAGATATCTCAATCACTATAAAAAACATATCCCACTGAATTTGTCAGCCTTCGGGTTATGGATCTTATTATCAGATCTCTATACATAGTCCTTAAACTCAGTCTTAAACAAATATGCTCTCCAGTAAGGTATCTAAATGTCAATTCCTCATTGTATTTATTCTGTGCCAAAATTGGAGGTGTGTCCTATTTCGGCATCAGTAATGATACCATAGATAAGTTCATATTAGTAATGGTTAGTCTACTGATGTTATACAGCTGAAACCAGAGACATGCTCTTATAGTTAGTGGAATATTAGAGTTCACTTATTCCATACAATTTGCTGGCAATATGTAGCTCATATGTTTTGGCTAGATGCCGTACATTACCAGTCCTGCGCCCGTTCCTGCACCTGTCTTTGTGCCCCTTCTCCGTCCACGTTGTTTATTCAGGTCATGTTTGCCTCTCTAAGGTTGTTTTGCACTTCAAAAATATACTATATCTCCAGTAAGTATGGCCACCATGGAAGAAAACTGAACAAATTAGGCTGGGTTCACATCACCCTTTTGCCATCCGTTTAATGTACAGTATGAACAAAAGCATGCATACAGTGGCATCTATTCACTACAAAGTTCTATTAGAGAAAAAAATATACATTCATTTGTTTTTTTTACCAGGCCCTGAAGGATAGAAAAGTGTGGTGTGCAATGCTTTTTTATCCTTTTTTTCCCCAATGTGATGTGAACCCACCGTAACGCAGACTGATTTCTCTCTGGCATTCTGAATTTATTAAGGAACACACCAAAGTCTACCTAAATCAGAATGCATTTCCATGCTCAGATCCAGAATACACAGCACACACATCGAGGGAAGTTATCATGGATATGGAAGATGTATTGGCCCCTGGTCCTCCTACTGATATATGTAAATATCATCAGAAAATTGTGTGTAATCTTTTTGCTGTGGTGGATTGGCCATAGACACTACAGGAAAATTTTCCGGTGGGCCCATGCCTAGGACGGCCACCCAAGTCCTCCTCCTGGCCACTAGATTTAGGTTTATAATGAACTGATTCTCTCTTAAGCACCTGGCCAGCAGCCGCAGGTGATCTCCTGAATTCAACCCTATTGACACCTCTGGACAGAGATACAGTTGAATACTGTGGACCAGATGGCTGTTTATTGTGCTGCACTGTAGTATTTGGTTCAGCTGGGGCGGTATATTGCTCTGCACTATGGTATTGCTGTCCCTGCCAACTTCTGTTAGCCCGTCTTCTGTCAATTTGGACCCGCCTGAAACGTGGGGCCAGTTTTACCTTTTTTTTCCAGGGCCACTTTTAGTTCTCAGTAGAGATGAGCGAACATTAAAAAAAAGTCAGTTGTTCGGCGTTCGGGTGGTGGTAAGTCGCGCATCCCGTTATGGATTCCTCTATAGCGGCATATGGAATCCATAAGGGGCGGCTGCCACCAACCCGAACTGTTGAACAACCGAAGGACCTGGGGTGACGTCACTCTCATGTGATCAGTGCAGGGGGCGTGGCTCAGCACGGGATCAAATAATTGCCAGGGATTTTGTCATAGTGACCACTTATAAAAGAGACATTTTATGGGACTCTTTGTAGGAGAGACATTTTGTATTCTAATTATCTCTTTAGAAGCCTTAAACATTAACTGCCTAAAAGTTTTGCCCCAGTTTTACTTAGGCTTTGAGAAATGTATTTGAAGGGATTGTCTGCTTTATTTATATTGATGACATATCCTCAGGATACAGTAGGTTATCAATATCAGATCGGTGGGGGTCCGACTCCTGTCACCACCATGAATCAGCTTATTTACCTGCCCAGTGTCACAACTGCAGTAATGAGCAGGTGTAATTACTAAGCCATCACATTCAGTTCAATGGGACATTCTCCTTTATGGATTAGTAGTAGCTAAATATATGGTTAGTGATATTGGAAGCTGACATCCTGGCTTTCATTCAAGACCAGAATCACAGCTTTATCTCCATTACATTAGGAGATATAGCAATTTAAATTTGAGTGAAAGCTGTAAAACCTGCTTTTGCTTTCATTTCCAGCTGCATTCACTGCCAACCTTATTTCTAACAGCCATATCTTCAGATGTAGTGGGGATTATGCATGCTTGGATTGTCAGCTTTCAAACATGACCAGGCCTATATCTCTAGCTGCTACCAATCCAGGCATATAAGCTGCTACAGAAGCCACCCCCCCTTCAATCTGGAGGATAAGGGTGGGAAACTGGGGGATGTTGGTGTCAGTTGGGAAGCTGACAGCCTGCAGTGAGAAAACAAATTGAGATGAGCAACCCTATCGAGGAGTTTGGTTTGATTCAGGTTTGCTGAATTTTTTCAAAATTTTGCATTAGACCCGAATCGATTTAGGCCAAACCAACGTGGATCCAATTGCCCTGGAAACTGATATATAACACCTTCTAGTCATCTAGGACTCCCCAAGCTCTTAAATGCAATGACAGCAATTGTAAATTATGTACAAGTGACACTGACATACATAGCTATGGGTTAAAGCGTGTTTGATGGCATTAATATACACCGTGTTTCAAAAACGCCATACCATCACATGTGTTATGCTTTTTTATCTTCCAAAGCTTACAAAAATTGTACCTTATTGGGGGCAGATGGTGTTTAAACACACACTGTGTTAGGAAGAAAAACAGTGGCATGTTTGAGGACCAAGCATCCAAAAGTTTTGTCTTAACAGGGACAGAATGCCTGCCCATACGACACGTACAAGTATTAATTGGCAGAAGAAAAAGCGGCTTGTTGTGAACAAGCCTATAAAAATTTTACCTTTAAATTGGGAGGAGCAGCAGTGCAGTGTGGATGTGAAAAGGATAGGGTAATAAGAGGCATATGGCTGAAATTGTAGGGGAAACAGAAGTAGCATAGCATGGGACATACAGTAGGTCAGCTGTCTATGATTAGTAGCAGTAATAGTAGTAATAGAAGTGATGGTGGTAATGGTGGCAGATGTGTAGCGTTAACCACTACAGGACCGCCTAACGCACGGATGCGTCCGGCGGGCAGTCCTGTAGCTCTGAGTGGGCGCATCGGCGCGTCATGTCGCGAGACGCAAGATTTCCTGTGAACGCGTGCGCACGCGCGTTCACAGTACCGAGTGTCTCAGGAGTTTAACTACAGCCTGCCAGCGATGATCAATCACTGGCAGGCTGTAGATGCGAAATAATTTGCATCAAACAGGTATATCAGACGCTGTTTTGTTAACAGCGTCTGATATATCTGCTACCTGGTCCTTTGGTTCCATTTGCTGGGATCGACCACGAGAGGACCAGATAGCTATGTAAAGTTGCACCAAACACTACACTAACCCCCCCCCCCACCCCCATCCTTACTTATTAACCCCTTGATCACCCCATCTAGATTCCCTGATCACCCCCCTGTCACTGATTACCCCCCTGTCATTGATCACACCCCTTGTAAGGCTCCATTCAGACGTCCATATGTGTTTTGCGAATCCGCAGATCTGATTCACGGATCCGCAGATCCTCAAAACACGGACACCGGCAATGTGCTTTCCGCATTTTGCAGATCCGCACATTGCCAGAACTATATAGAAAATGCTTTTTATTGTCCGCAATTGCGGACAAGAATAGGACATGTTCTGTATTTTTGCGGAACGGAAGTGCAGACCCGGAAGCGCGGATCCGTAATTCTGGATCCGAGCGGGACAAAGTCTGTCCCCATAGAAATGAATGGGTCCGCAATTCCGTTCCGCAAACAGAATTGCGGACGTGTGAATGGAGCATAAGGGTCCCTTATCACCGCCAGTTAGTTAGCTACTTGTTAGTTAGGTAGCGCCCAGCCCACCGCACCGCAGTCACTGATTTTGGCAGAGATTTTTTCATCCACATTGATCGATGCGAATAAAAAAATCTGTGCCAATCATTTTTTTTTTTTCAGCCCAGAGGCTGAACGGAAAAGAAAAATCTCATTACCCGTCTGCTCAATATAAGGAGAATAGCAGAAACACCTAATGCTGGTCATACGTGTAATGATTGCGGAGACCCTCAAATGCCAGGACAGTATAAATACCCCACATGTGACCCCATTTTGGAAAGAAGACACCCCAAGGTATTCTGTGAGGGGTATGGTGAGTTCATATAAAATATTATTTTTTGTCACAAGTTAGTGGAATATGAGACTTTGTAAAAACAAAAATAAAAAATAAAAATATCAATTTTCGCTAACTTGTGCCAAAAAAAAAACTTCTGTGAACTCGCCATGCCCCTCACTGGAATACCTTGGGGTGTCTTCTTTCAAAATGGGGTCACATGTGAGGTATTTATGCTGCCCTGGCATTTTAGGGGCCCTAAAGCGTGAGAATCCAAATGCGTAAAAATGCCCTCTGAAATCGAAAGGTACTCATTGGATTTAGGGCCCCTTACGCATCTTGGCTGCAAAAAGTGGCACACATGTGGTATCGCCGTCCTCAGAGAAGTAGGGCGATGTGTTTTGGGGTGTATTTACATATATCCATGCTGGGTGAGAGAAATATCTCTGTAAATTGACAACTTTGAAATCCTAAGGTACTCATTGGATTAGATAGTGCTTTGCAGGCTGCAAAAGTGTCACACATGTGTGTATCGCCGTACCAGGAGAACTAGAGGCAATGGGGCTTGGGGTGTATTTATATATACCCACACTTTGTGTGAGAAATATCTCTGTAAACGACAACTTTTTAAATTTTTTATACAAAGTTGACAGATTTACAGACATATTTCTCTCACCCAGCATGGGTTTATGTAAAAATACACCGCAAAACACATTGCCCTACTTCTCCTGAGTACGGCGATACCACATGAGTGACACTTTTTTGCAGCCTAGGTGTGCAAAGGGGCCCAAATTCCAACGAGTATCTTTAGCTTTTACATGGCTGCTCACAATTCAGCCCCGCCCAAAATGCCAGAACAGTAAACACACCCCACAAATGACCCCATTTCGGAAAGTAGACACCCCAAGGTATTCACTGAGGGGCATAGTGAGTGAGTCCGTCTGAGATTATATTTTTTTGCCAGAAGTTAGCAGAAATGGAAACTTTATTTATTTTTTTCCTCAGAAAGTGTCATTTTCCGCTAACTTGTGAAAAAAAATGAAATGATACATGAACTCACCATGCCCCTCCGCGAATACTTTGGGGTGTCTTCTTTCTAAAATGGTGTCATTTGGGGGGTATTTATACTTTCCTGACATTCTAGCATCTGAAGAAACATGACAGGCGCTCAGAAAGTCAGAGCTGCTTCAAAATGCCGAAATTTACTTTTTTGCACCATAGTTTGTAAACGCTATAACGTTTGCCCAAACCAATACATAAACACTTATTGGATTTTTTTTTTTTATCAAAGACATGTAGCACAATACATTTATAGAAAAATTTATATAGAAATGTAGTTTTAAAAAAAAAAAAAATTACAACAGAAAGTGAAAAATGTCATTTTTTTTGCAAAAATGTCGTTAAATTTTTATTAATAGCAAAAAAAGTAAAAATGTCAGTAGCAATGAAATACCACAAAATGAAAGCTCTATTAGTGAGAAGAAAAGGAGGTAAAATTCATTTGGGTGGTAAGTTGTATGACGGAGCAATAAACGGTGAAAGTAGTGTAGTGCGGAATTGTAAAAAGTGGCCTGGTCATTGAAGGTGTTTAAGCTAGGGGGGCTGAGGTGGTTAATAGTGATGTCAGTAGAGGATCAGCAGCGAGAAACGGCGGCCATATACGGTAGTTCATGTTCGCAGTCAGCAGCAGTCTTACGGAAGATGATAGTAGTTAGGCCGCAATAGTGGCTTGATGGAGGCAGTAGAATGATGAAGGCAGCAGCAGCCATATTGAACATGATGGTAGCCAGGAGGGAAGGCAGGTAGAAAGCAACAGTGGCAAGATGGGGCTCCACTAACAAGTCAGAGGAGTGTAAAAATACTCCTGAATCCAGGCTTCATTTTGGTTAATTTTGACAAAAGTCATGTGTTGGGTACTGGCAGAGGAACATTTGGTCCATTTCGGTGTCACCCCACCCCTGTGGCAATGAAAGCCTTCTTGAGATGACACTGGACACTGAGCATGAAAGAGAGGGTGCTGTGCCAGTTTGGGACACTTTTCCAGTCTGCCTACTCAAAAAACCATGGGGTCAGGGAACGGAGTATGCATTAGAGACTGGCCAGATTTTAGGTAGTTAGTCAGAGCACCTTCACCAGTGCAAAACGTAACATTTACTGATAATATTTAAAATGAACCCAAAAAGTGCCAATACAATGTCACGGAAGGGGAGGGAAAGCGTGCACCTACTGTCTGCCACCCACGCCTATGTCCCTACCTACTTGCACTTGCCCGTCCTAGGTAACGGAGCGCAACTGGGCGACGGTCCCTGACCTGGATAAGTGCGGAGGACAGGAAGGACGTCGACAGGCGGACAGAAGGAAGAAGTAAACAGACACTGCAGGAACAGCGAACACAACCAAAACAAGCCAAGGGTTCAAAGCGAGGAGGTAGCCTAGTAACAGTAGGGGTCTCACAAAACGTAGTCAGATAACAAGCCGAAGTTCAAAACCAGGAGGTCACATCAAATCCAAGGGGAAACAGAGAAGTCGGAATACAAGCCGGGTCAAACCAAGAAGTCACGTCAAATCCAAAGGAGCAGGCAGGAGCAAAGCGGGAGTCAAATACGGGTCAAAACCAAACACACACAGGAATAGTAGCAGCAGTAGCCCTTGACAGTAAATAATCACAGGCAACCTGTGGCCAGCAGATTGCCTGTATTTATAGTGGCAAGTGAGGGTCATGTGACGTGGCCAGCGTCACATGACGGACAGACAGACGAGTCGAGCACTGAGTGATCAGCTCGGCGCTCAAGGTGGACCTAGGAGCAGGGAGACTCCCAGCTAGCAAAGCTGCCCTGGGAACGAGGCTGAGCACAGATCTTCGCTCCCGAAGCTAAGCACAGGTCTGCAGCTGATGGGAGACCGAGTTTGCCTTCAGCACCCTGTTACATACAATGGGTAGGCAATTTTCCTATTAGTTGCTAGGGATGTTGCTAAGTGCCGATTTCAGATAAATTCACAATAAATTCGGGATTAGAATATTCACAATTAACACTATTAGCGAATACGAATATATAGCACTATGTTCTAAATATTTGCGAATACTCGAAGTGGCAATATTAGCGATTAAATATTTTTTTTTTTATTTATTATTTATTATTAGTCGCGCTCAACACTACAAGGGAAGTACAAATGTATTTTTTCTTCCTGGGTATATTATACAGATATGCTTTTTTGATCATTAGCTGGTCTGTATGCAATTTTCATCACAAGTATTGATATCTAAACAATTTGTTATACATTTAACTGGCATATCAGACCGACTACAGGTAATGTTTTTTTGGTTTGTGGGACAAAATCTGGTATAATCATTTTTGGGCAGTATTGAAACGTGTTCACATGTTTCAATAACGTGAACAATATCCTTCTCCCAGTTTTATTTTTGAGGCTGAGGTGATTTATGTTAATTTGGTCCCCTGATGAACTAATTCTATTAAACGGATCAGATAAACGCGTCGGTAAAGTTTATTATCTGGGACATATTATGCGTGCTCCAATTCCCTATTGGTAATCATAATACCTTGATGCTGTTGGAGGTTCAGCGGCATACAGAATAGGTATGAGTTTACCAGTGATTTCTTTTGTTGTTTTTGATATATATCTTGACCACTGACAAATAATACTGGACAGTAATTACGGGAAGTCTCTCTTTGGGTGGTGGTATCTATTCTTTGTCAGGGACATATAGGGCTATTAGGAGGTTCCTGACACAGGATCGCCCCAATCGGGGTGTCCATTCTGTTTTTGTAGGCAAGGACATCAGTCTATAGTGCAAGTGTGAGGGGTAGTAATTTCTCTTATCCTCAGTATACCCAGCCTACCAGATAACGAAAATATTATCAATACAGGTTACGTTTTACACTGATGAAGGTGCTCTGTGACTACGGATATAATTAAATTACATTAGTGACTGACTTGGATTTCTGATGTCCTCATAGAACTGTGATTTATTTCAGATTTTAGGTAGGCCTGAACCTGGGCACTGAGACGGGAGCTCTCGGCTTGCTGAGTGCGGTACGTGGAAAAACTGCTCCATCATTTTGAGGAGACTTAGTCTGGCTGCTGCTGGGGCTTCTGCTGCTTATGTAACAGGCGTCTGCTTGCCAAAAGCTGCAGCAAGCTTCATACACAGAGTTTCCTCATAAAAACACAATTTGTGCTCCCTTTCTGCAGGAGGAAAACATTCCCCGATTTTGCTTTCATGGGAAAGGTCTAAAAGCATGGCTATCCAGTAATCAGCAGACTGTTTGATGTCAATGATACATCTGTCACTGCGTAAGCAAGCTAGGATACAGGTCACCATTGTGGCCAGTGTGCTTAGGAGCCAGTTCTTTCTTGCTCCACCCCCCACTGAGATGATTGGGTTTCCAGGTCAGTGCCATTGACATCATCATCCTCTTGCTCCACCACATCCTCCTCCTCTTGTAGTGGCAGCTCCTCATCCTCCTTTTTCTCCTCCAGGATAGTTTCTCCTTGTGGGTCCCCAATATCTACATGGTGAGCACCAAGATGTGTTAGCCCTTCTTCTTCTAAGTCAAACCCTGTTGCATGAGGGTCAGCGTCTGTTCTAAGATAAATATGAGGGGATGAGATTGTTCATGCTGCAGTTGTCCCTGCTGACAAACTTTGTGACCTTTTCTAAGGGCTTCAGCACCCGTCAGGCATCTCGAATGAGCTGCCACTGCCTGACCTCAAAACAATACAGGCTCCCTGTTTCTGAGGCGGTCTGGGTGTAAGACAACATCTTTTACAGCTTTCCACTGCTCATAATGATGCTCAAGCATGTGAAATATTGAATTAAAGTTGAACCTTTGTGGACTAAGAGGTACAGCGTCAGGCCATTCTGACGCTGCAAGTTCAGGAGAGTGTTCCTCACCACATAAGAATGGCTCCAGTCTCCAGCAAGCCAGTGTACTTATTTAAAAAGTGTTGCACGACTAGATTAATGATGTGCACCGTGCAGGGAGCATATGTTATGCCAGAAGGATGCACCCATTGTCACTGACAGTGGCGGATCACGAGCCTGGTCTCGGCAAGGGGCACGATCGTTATACCCCTGCTCCCATCACTACAGAAATATAGCGCCCCATACCTCTTACATTCAGTGACTTCTCCTTTGATGTAGATGTTCTCTTTCCTCATATTCTCCTTTCAAACCTTCAGAAAAGGCCACCATTTTTCATCTCTGCAGGTTGAAAAAAACAAAAACAAACTTTGTTTACTACTTTTCTATCATCCTCCCATCTTCTGGACAAAACATCCTACTACCCCCAATACTGTACTGCTGTGGTCCCCAATAGTGCTCCCAAAAATGTGCCAGTAAGAAGTTCCACTTATACTTACCTCCATGGCAGCGATGCGATGCAGGCCTCTTCCGGCCTGTGTCCCGCGCTGTATGGCTCAGGTTGCACAATGACGTCATTGCGCCACCTGCGCCAACCTCTGATAGGCTGTGGGCCTTGTGCCGGTAGTCTATCAGAGGAACGGGGAGGGAGACAGCACATCCATCTATATCGCTGCCCTGAGGATGGCGATACAGATGGCTATGGAGATGAATGCTTCCACAGTGGAAGCGCGCATCTCCTTGTGCCCTGCTGCCGCCGCCGCCATTGCTGCCCACATTCTCAGGGGGGGGGGCAATTCCCCTGTTGGGCCCCCCCCCCCCCCCTGGAACCGCCAGTGGTCACTGACCACCTTGCTCAGTTGGAGGTGGTGGTTTGGCAGCCAGCAGGATGTTTGCTGCTTGGTGTACTTTAGCAACTGCTCCTCTTTGTGGCTACTCTCACCCAGGACTATCAGCTCCAATATGGCAACGCTTGACTTGACACATGTAAAGGAGGAGGGAGAGTGGAAGCGACCCCGTGCCCTGCTGTTGTGGGAAAAGGTGCGTATTTATGAAGGTGGAAGAGGCAAATAAGGGCACAGTGTGGGAGCCAGGGCAGGCTGCTGACTAGCTGCTACTGCAAAAAACAATGACCCGGTGGGCTGTGAAAGATATGTGCTGTCTTTCCCTGTAAGAGCTGCTACAGGTGTCCACGGTGGTGTGAACCTAGCCACACATTGAGATTCGTAGAAAAAGTAATTCATAAAACGTCTGCTAGCCTGTGTATTATAAGACATGTATATGCTATTTTCCCAAATGTAATAGTTGGTATTTTCACTATTATACTTACCCTTGCTCTGGTACATACCTGTGGACACTATATTCTGACATTACATATTACAGTTGTGGTGTACTGCCACATGGATGTGGATTCATGTTGTTAGAAGGAGAGGGTATCGTTTCTGTTACATTGCCAGGACCCTAGGTTTTGTCCGTGGATATCTGTATATGCCTGCTGCTACTGCTGAGGATACTTTTTTAGATTTTGATTATGTGTATTTCTTAACCAATAATTTGTTACATTTTTATACGCACAAGTTCTGTGTATTAATTTCAACTACGTGGAGATGCACCAGCACGGATCTCTGCCTAGTATGTGACATGATCACTCACAGATATTATGGTCCTCTACACTGTATATTGTACGACACACAGAGTTCAGACACACAGTATTTCAGATGTTTTCACTGAGATTTCAAATGCTCTACCTATCCTCTGCATGGTAAAACACGTGTTGGACAGTTTTGAGCTTATTCCCCCTCCCCCAACACACACTGACACAAAATGTGAGAAATAAAAAGAAGAAATGTCCTTGCAGGTAGATGATCTTCATATTGTTACAGGAGCTGCTGCTGTGTTATAAGGCAGTTATAGCAGCGAGAAGGCACTACCAGCCTCAGCTCCTCACTTCTCAATCCCTGGCTGACAGCTCTTTCTGCCTGTCCATATTCTACACAATTCTTCTCTCTAGCCTTTCCCTTCAAGGTCCCTTACACTGGAATCAAAGCTTGATTGTGACTGTCCCTGGCTCCCTTAGGCTCCATTCAGATGTCCGTGTGTGTTTTACGGATCCGCAAAACACGGACACAGGCAATGTGAGTTCCGCATTTTGCGGACCGCACATCGCCGGCACTCTCATAGAAAATGCCTTTTCTTGTCCGCAATTGCGGACAAGAATAGGACATGTTCTATTTTTTTCAGGAACGCGATTGCAGATCCGGATGTGTGTCCCCATAAGAATGAATGGGTCTGCAATTCCGTTCTGCAAAATGCTGAACAGAATTGCGGATGTGTGAATGGGGCCTTAGATGGTTTTTCTGTCAGACACTGCATAGACCCACCCACCCTCATTCACAGCCCAGCACAGAATTACGTTCTTCTTGTTCTGCGGGGTCACCTCCATGCCTGCTGCAGAACTGATTGACTCATCCATGCTGTCTATCGACCTGTCAGCCAATCAGGGCAATCCCCCCCCCCCTCTTCCTCTTAGGGTCATGTGTGAACCCTTCTCATGTGCAGTAAAATTGAGCTGAGTGCTGTTTTACTGGATTCATCTGAAACAAACCTGAAAAGAATTTGAATCGGATGCCAGATAAAAATTTGCGAAGTCCGTAACATTTCGGTTTATCTTTAATATTCTGCAAGGACAGGGGTGTTAGATATTACATTTTTTGTAATATACAGTACATTATTACGGAAAATGTTTCTCTCCGAGAAAACAGGGTGTAAAGAGTCTTCTTCTCAAAGCTCTAAGAGTGTTGCTAATGAGAATATGTCTTAGTCTTCAGTCTGCAACATGCAGAGGAGTCCAGCCACCTCTTGTCATTACCTCGGTTCCTGACTAAGGACATGTAGCCTATCACAGTCCATCACACTGCCTATCTGACTTGTTACGCACAGGGACCTTCAGTGCTTAGTGAAATGCTGACGCCTGAAGCCAGACTGTCATTAGTAATGCTTGGCTAGTTTCACACAATCATTGTGAGATCAACAGGCCGTTCCAGAAGAGAGCCGCTATTTGTCCAGCTGATTCTTGGCATGTGTGCCAGGTTGTGCCTTGATCTCTGCCAGTCCCCGTTATAGATTAATGGGGCTGAATGGGAACACATTGGCTTCTGGCAATGCTAGATCCAGAGAGAACAGCCTGCCAGATCTCAGAACACTAGTGTGAAACCAGCCTTAGTAATATGGTTGCAAGCAATCTCTGGAGGGTTTAGAGCAGATAAAGATGTCTTGTAAAGATCAGATGTACTCAGCGATACATGATCGCTTCTCAATGTTAGAAGGAATCACATATTTCATATTGCACAGGTCCAAGAAAACGCAACATTTTCCACATTTTAGACTCAGATAACTGCCCGGCATCTACATAACAGGAAGACTCAGTAATACCATGAATACAGGATCAGTCCTGTCCAGAAGATGCGGACCTGAGTGCTCCTCAACATGGAGGACATTCAGACTTACCTCAAGCAAATGTGATTAGGAATAAATTTATAAATGAACATCTGATTTATAAAATAATTGATGGTGAAAACTCCTCCTATAATGACGTCTCCATCCTGGAAATATTCATAATCCTCAATGGTGTTCACGAGGTGCAGACGACAGGCTGGTGCTGGGTACTGGGCTCTACAATGTGTCACACACAGAATTAGGACAAGTAGCAGGGCCACTCTGGTGTTTACTGAGAGTAGAGGTCTCTGCATGGCTCCCCCAGATAAGGCTGTGCACCCCAATATAACACAGAGGAGGAGCAGGTGGCTGTAGAGCTCAGCATCATGAGGCATGGTGTAGACAGAGGACAATGCACTAGATGTCAGCATCTCCCCCTCCTTTATACAGTACAGTGTCATACATCTCAATGTGGTCTGGATTTAGGTGAAGACTCAGCTGTTCAAGTCTGGATTTAGGTTGAGGATCAGCTGTTCACTGACGGACATGTTCCTCCTGATTCTAAAATATGTCACGTTTCCAGTAAATCAGATTTAGCTTCTTTTGCATTTACTTCCAAAAACGACATTTTTTTTTTCAACGTCAACAATTTTGTCTTCCTACCAGGCTGCTGCAAACAGGAATTCCTCTCTGGCCTTCATGTATCCTAAATGAAAGTCTGTATATACTCACTGTTACGGCCGTGATTGTGGAACCATTGAGTTAAAAACAGATTTGCCTTAGGGCTAATCCAAAGAGCGTTATCCTGGCAGAACCTTTTGACCCCTGTACAGGGATCTGGACTTCACTGTAGTGGACCACCAGGTTGCTACCTCTTAGATTAGCCCTGGTGTGGTTGGTTGCTGCCTAATGAAGGTAAAAAACATAGATGCATAGCAACAAAGAGTCAGGCAAGTTTGTAGTTGAGGATAAGCCGAGGTCAGGACTTTGGCAACCTGCTCAGAGATAGAGATGTCACGAACATAAAATTTTCCGTTCTCGAACGGCAAGCGCGAGCTTCCGCAAATGTTCGCGAACGGGTTAACCCGGCGAACTGCCATATACTTCAATAGGCAGGCGAAACCCACAGGGACTCTTTCTGGCCACAATAGTGATGGAAAAGTTGTTTCAAGGGGAATAACACCTGGACTGTGGCATGCCAGATGGGGATCCATGGCAAAACTCCCATGGAAAATTACGTGGTTGACGCAGAGTCGGGATTTAATCCATAAAGGGCATCACCTAACATTCCTAAATTGTTTGGAATAACGTGCTTTAAAACATCCAGTGTGTGTATACGATCAGGTATGATGTTGTATCGATCAGGTAGTGTAAGGGTTACGCCCGCTTCACAGTGACAGACCAAACTCTGACAGACCAAACTCCCCGTTTAACGCACCGCAAGCAACTGCAAACAGTCCATTTGCACAGCCGCAAACTCCCCATTTGCACAAGGTTGGATACCAAGCTAGCCATGTCCCGTTCTTTGTCCTCACTGACGTCATTGAAGGTCTCTTCCTCCACCCAGCTACGTACAACAATAAGGGTCCCCGAAAGGTGACAACAAGCCCCCTGGGACGCCTGCTGGGGTTGGTCTTCCACCTCCTCAAAGCCACCTTCCTCCTCTGACTCCTCTTCTTCAGACTCCTCTCTCTGCGTTGCCGCAGGTCCAGCAATCGACGACGACAAGGATTGCTTCTGGTGGTGATGGTGACCACAACTCTTCCTCTTCATGCTCATCTACGGCCTGATACAGCACTCTTCGCAGGGCACGCTCCAGAAAAAACACATATGTGATGAGGTCGATGATGTTGCCTTGGGTTTGACTGACCAGGTTTATCACCTCCGCAAAAGGACGCATGAGCGTAAAGTCATTGTGCATGAGCGTTCAGTAACGCGGCCAAAAAATACCCAGCTCCGCAGAGGCTGTCCTCTTTTTTTTAAATAAAAAAGAATTGTTCTTACCAGTTTAATCTCTGTTTTGTCCCCTATCAGGGGCTGGTGTATGGAATAGATTTTAGGAACCGGGAGATGGAAAAAGATGGATGGTCGGTTCTCTTCCTTCCAATCTGTGGCACTGCGCGTGCGCCGTGCAATGTACTGTGCCACCCTATATGAGTGGTGCATTAAGTAGTACTATTCCTATCAGTTTAATCCCTGTTACGTCCCCTATCAGGGGACGTGTATCAAATCGATTTTAGACAACCGCAAAGAGTTGTCAATAGTTGATACACTCATGACATAAATTTTATTCCTCTATGCGTCAATCTTGGTGTAGTGATGACTGTGCTCGTGCGCACGTTTGGGAGATTGCAGGCGATGGCGGTTTTTCAAAGCCTATGGTCGTGCGGAGGTATTTCAGTGACAGTAAAGTGACCCAGAAAACAATGATTCTGCAGTGTTGTCCCATTGTTGGCCGAGTAGGCTTTAATGATCACCTTAGATGATCACAAAGAAAATTAATGTTTTTACTATGAAAAATTATCCAGCCAATCGCTTTTGGTCTGTTCACAATGAAGCAACGAACTTATCATCTGGGGTGTGCCAACATTGCCAACACACTCATAAAGGTGATCACTTCATTGTGATACACAAGCCCCTTCACTACAACAAGGTAACGCTCACGAAGGAGAATTGACACAGGTATGTGCCTTTTTTTTGTTTTGTTTTTGCAGCCACAGTGCAACAGAAAAATTAGGCATGTGCACATGCCTGAAAAATTAGGTATTGTTGCAGCCGGTGCTGTAGCAGCGGCCGGAAAAATTGTTGTTTTCCAGGCAGAAAGTGCACTAAAACATTGCGGCTTGAACCCTAGTTGGTGGCAGAGAAGTCACGCAAGTCATCCGGCATGCAGAGATTAATGCAGAGGTCCTTTCTGACAGGACACTTGAAGCAGGGCAGGACAGAAGTTCTATCGCAAACTGGGATAGCTCAGGCCACAGGTCAAGCCTACACACCCAGTAATCAAGGGGTTCATTGCTCCTCAGAGTGTCGATATTTGCGGTTAAGGTGAGGTAGTCTGCTACCTGTTGGTCGAGTCATTCTCTGAGGGTGGACCCAGAAGGGCTGTGGCGATGCGTAGGACTTAAAAAGCTCTGCATGTCCTTCATCAACAACACGTCTGTAAAGCGTCCTGTCCTTGCTGGCGTTTGGTTGTGGTAAGAAGAGGATTACTTTCACCTCTTCCCCTGTTAGATTCTCATTGTGCTGTGACATCACCCTTATACGCTGTGTAAGGCATACCTTTTAACTTGTTTTGGAAGTGTTGCATCCTTTACGACTTCCGGTAATTCGGTAACATTTCAGCCACTTTCTGCTTATACCGGGGGTCTAGTAGCGTGGCCACCCAGTACAGGTCGTTCTCCTTCAGCCTTTTTATACGAGGGTCCCTCAACAGACATGACAGTATAAAAGACCCCATTTGCACAAGGTTGGATGCCGAGCTACTCATCTCCCGTTCCTCATCCTCACTAATTTCATTGAAGGTCTGTTGTTCCCCCCAGCCACGTACAACACCACGGGTCCCAGATAGGTGACAACAACGAGCACCCTGGGATGCCTTCTGTGGTTGGTCTTCCTCCGCCTCAAAGCCACATTCCTCCTCTGACTCCTCTTCCTCAGACTCCTCTTCCAGCATTGTCGCAGGTCCAGCAAGCGATGATGATAAGGCTGGTGGTGGTGATGGTGACCACAACTCTTCCTCTTCACGCTCATCTACGGCCTGATCCAGCACTCTTTGCAGGGCACTCTCCAGGAAGAAAACAAATAGGATGAGGTCGCTGATGGTGCCTTTGGTGTGACTGACTAGGTTTGTCACCTCTTCAAAAGGACGCATGAGCCTACAGTCATTGCGCATGAGCCTCCAGTAACGTGGCAAATAAATTCCCAGCTCCGCAGAGGCAGTCCTAGCACCCCGGTCATACAAATACTCATTGACGGCTTTTTCTTGTTGGAGCAGACGGTCGAACATTAGGAGTGTTGAATTCCAACGTGTCGGGCTGTCGCAAATCAAGCGCCTCACTGGCATGTTGTTTCGCCGCTGAATGTCGAAAAAGTGCGGCATGGTCGTGTAGGAACGCCTGAAATGGCCACACACCTTCCTGGCCTGCTTGATGACGTCCTGTAAGCCTGGGTACTTACACACAAAGCATTGTACAATCAGATTCAACACATGTGCCATGCACGGCACATGTGTCAACTTGCACATATTCAATGACTCCAACAGATTGCTTCTGTTGTCACACACCACTTTGCCGATCTCCAGTTGGTGCGAGGTCAGCCACTGATCTACCTGTGCGTTCAGGGCGAACAGGATTGCTGGTCCGGTGTGACTCTCTGATTTCGGACAAGTCAACCCCAAGACGGTGTGACACTGTCGTATCCGGGATGTGGAATAGCCCCTGGGGAGCTGAGGGGGTGCACTTGATGATATATAGCAAGAATCAGCAGCAGAAGAGGACTCAGCCGAGGAGGTTAGCGAAGAGGATGGAGTAGGAGGAGGTGGCAGCAGGCCTGGCTGCAAGTCGTGGCGGTGTCATCAACTCCGCTGCAGAGCCACGCATTACATGCTTGGCAGCCGTCAGCAGGTTTACCCAATGTGCAGTGTACGTGATATACCTGCCCTGACCGTGCTTTGCAGACAAGGTATCAGTGGTCAGATGGACCCTTGCCCCAACACTGTGTGCCAGACATGCCATGACTTCCTTTTCCACAATAGAGTACAGGTTGGGGATTGTCTTTTGTGAAAAAAAAATTCGGCCGGGTACCTGCGGCTTCCACTGCGGTGTCCCAATAGCTACAAATTTTTTGAAGGCCTCAGACTCCACCAGCTTGTATGGTAAAGGTTGGCGGGCTAAGAGTTCCGACAAGCCAGCTGTCAGTCGCCGGGCAAGGGGGTGACTCTGTGACATTGGCTTTTTACGCTCAAACATTTCCTTGACAGACACCTGACTGTGGGCAGATAAGCAGGAACGGCTGAAGGTGAGAGGTGGAGTGGCGGGTGGTTGAGAGGGGGCAAGGAGGACAGCAGTGGTTGACGTGGCTGAAGATGCTGGACCAGGAGGAGCATGGTGGCTTTGAGTTTGTGTGCTGCTTGTACTCATGTGTTGATCCCATAGGCATTTGTGATGTGAGATCATGTGCCTTCGCAAAGCAGTTGTACCAAAGTGGGCTTTGGACTTCCCACGACTCAGTTTCTTTTGGCACAGGTTGCAAATGGCATCGCTGTTATCAGAGGCAGACACACAAAAAAAGTGCCGCACTGCTGAGCTTTGCAATGACGGCATTCTGGTGGTGGCAACAGCATGCGTTGATTGGCGTGCTGTCTGGCTGACCCCGGGTGCCGATACATGCTGTCTGACTGTGCCATTAACTCCTTGCGACGACCTCCCCCTGCTTCCAACTCATCTCCTCCTCCTCTCTGTCTCCCCATCTGAATTTTCCCCCTGTTTCCCCCAGCAGCGGGTACAACATCATCATCATTATCATCACACCGTATGTCCATGTGTGTAATCCTGCCTGACTGAGACATATCCCTGTTATTTACATCCTCTGGCAATAATGGTTGCGCATCACTAATTGCATCCAACTGATGTGTAAATAACTCCTCTGACGGATCAAGTGAAGCGGCTGTGGTGCCTGTGGTGGTAGTGGTGGTGGTGGCGGCGGGCGGGAGCGTGGTAACTTGAGAGAAGGTGACCGAAGCTGAGCTGGAGGAGGATGGTGCGTCAAGGTTCTTAGCGGAAGCTGTTGAAGATTGGGTGTCCTGTGTAAGCCAGTCAACTATGTCCTCAGAATTTTTCAAGTTCAGGGTATGTGGCCTCTGAACACTGGGATTTATTCTAGGGCCAAAGGAAATCACAGCACCACAGCACCACGACGGCCTCTGCCTGTAATTTTTTTTTTTTATTAGTGGTACTATGCGTGCAAGGTACTGTGCCACCCGGTATGAGTGGTGGGCACTGGCAGTGGGCACAGTACAGTCAGTGGAAGTGGGCCTGACACACACTGGCAGCAGGCAGGCAACTGAAATTAGATTAAAGTGTAAAAATGAAATGCCTTTTTTATGCAAAGTGTTGTGCCACACGGTATGAGTGGTGGGCACTGGCAGTGGGCACACTTCAGTCAGTGGAAGTGGGCCTGACACACACTGGCAGCAGGCAGGCAACTCAGGCGGGCAACTGAAATTAGATTAAATTGTAAAAATCAAATGCCTTTTTTTTATGCAAAGTCCTGTGCCACACGGTATGAGTGGTGGGCACTGGCAGTGGGCACACTACAGTCTGTGGGCCTGCAGCCTCTCACACACGGGCAGGCCAGGCAACTGCAATATATCTATGGGGAAAAAAATTAATAAAAGCAGACTAATGTAGCAGCCCTAAAAAGGGCTTTTTGTGGTGCTGTGATGCTGTTCTTACAGCAGATGAGTCTGTGGAAACAGAACACTGGCCTCGCTAGCGCTTTCCCTATGAATTCATCACCAGCACAGCAGCAGCAGCTTCATTCTCCCTGCTCTCACTAACACACTGCAGCTTCAGACTGAATCTTAAATGGCTGCCGTTTTTATAGGAGATGGGAAGCTGGAATGTGTCTGCTGACTGTGAGGTACAGGGTCAAAGTTTGATCAATGATGATGTATAGGGGTGGACCGAACATCGCATATGTTTGCCCGCCATGGCGAACGCGAACAAGCTATGTTCGCCGGGAACTGTTCGCCGGCGAATAGTTCGGGACATTACTAGTAACGGAGCAATTCAATACAATTTCTTCACTATCAATAAAAATTTGATTTTTTAAACCAACAATGTAACAGCAGAGGTTAACTGTTTAACTTGACTGTCAGAAATGCAGCGTACACCGCTAATGTCCTATCTACCACAAAACCGGTGTTTTTGCAACCAACTATGTAAATGCGGAGTTCTACAGGTTACCTAAATGACTGAAATACAGGGTAGGCCTCAGATCTGCTATGTAGCACAAAACCAGTGTTTATTGCAACAAACTACAGAAATGTAGTATATCACCCCAAAAATGATAAAACAGGTTTTTCAGTGTTGTATGCAAACGTGCTCTGTGGCACAACAGTACAGGTTTATTCCTCCAAATACAGAAATGTAGTTTTTCATTGCAAAATGTTTTTAGCGTTGTATAAAATGTGCTCTGTGGCACAACAGTACGGGATTGTTAACCCAACTACAGAAATGCACTACATCACCACAACATTTGAAAACAGCTTTTTCAGCATTGTATGCAAACATGCTCTGCGGCACAATAGTACGGATTTATAAACCCAATTACAGAAATGCAGTATGTGACTCCAAAAATTATAAAACAGGTTTTTCAGCGTTGTATGCAAACATGCTCTGTGGTACGACAGTACGGGTTTATTACAGCAACTGCAGAAATGCAGTATGTCACCCCAAAATTTTAAAATAGGTAATGTAGGGGGACTTGACCTGCCAGAAAAAAGGAATTTTTCCTCCACTGAGCTACCAAAAAATAATTAGACTGATGTCCCTGGCAGGCTGACACACATGCAGGTCACATACAGTTCCAAATTGTTTTTCAGTGTCACTGGGCTCAGGGCTAGGTACAAATATGTAGCATAGCACCCTCAATAATTACTGTAGTTTGAAGAGTTAACACCACCAAGTTCAACAGATTTCTTCCCAATATTTTCCTGAGAGCACCAGCAGCAACCTGTCCCTACACTAAGAGCAGCAGAGTGATGGGCAGCGCTACATGACTCCGGCTTAAATAGAGGCTGGGTCACATGCTGCACTTAGCCAATCACAGCCATGCCAATAGTAGGCATGGCCGTGTTGGCTTCTTAGGGAAAAGTAGTGAAACGCTTGTTGATTGGCTGCCCTGCAGCCTTTCTAAAAGCAGGAAGAAATCGCTGAACAATGAACCCGAACTCGAACTTTTACGGTAATGTTCGGGTTTGGGTATGGAAAACCATTGAGTTCAGTACGAACCCGAACTATACAGTTCGTGTTCACTCAACTCTACTGGTCAGGGGACAGGAAATGTGGCGCCTCAATCTCATGGCCACATGAGCCCTGTGGGGGCTGAACTGGAAGAGGAGGAGGAGGGGGAGGATGACATTGGAGCACAGGCCACATTCAAAGCATCCTCCTTAATTGTGAGCAACTATCGTTTGAGTAGACACAGCAGTGGGATGGTTACGCTGATAATAGCATTATCACCACTAACCATCTGTGTGGATTAATCAAAGATTGTTAAACCCTCACATAAGTCTGACATCAATGCCCACTCCTCGTTTGTTAATAGTGGCAGTTGACTGGAAAGGCGACAAACATGTTTCAGCTGGTATTCCACAACTGCCCTCTGCTGCTCAAAAAGCCTGGCCAACATGTAGAATGTAGAATTGCGTGCTCACGTCGCACAACAGCCGGTGAGCTAGAGGCCGCAAGCGCTGCTGCAGCATTGACAGGCCTGCTGAAGCTGTGGAAGACTTTAGGAAATGGGCAAAATGGGCACAAGCAGCGCATTTCACTAGTAGCTCCTGCAAATTGGGGTAGGTTTTGATAAACCGCTGAACCACTAAGTATAAGACAGGGGGTAGGTATGAAATGTGTGTCAGGTTGCCGAGCTCCAAAGCCGCCACCAAGTTACGGCCATTGTCAGGCACAACCATACCTGTTTGTAGGTTGAGCGGCGAGAGCCACAGCTCTGTCTGGTCCCTTATACCCTGCCAAAGCTCTGCGGTGGTGTGCTGTTTGTCCCCTAAACAGATCAGCTTCAGCACGGCCTGTTGACGCTTATCCACAGCAGTGCTGCACTGCTTCCAGCTAGCCACTGAGGTGGAAGTAGAGGAGGAGTCGGCGGAGGAGGAGAAGTGGGGGTTGGAGCGAGTAACATAGCTGCTAGTGGAGACCCTGATAGAGGTAGGGCCCAGAATCCTGGGGGTGGGTAGCACCTGTGCCATCCCAGGGTACGACTCACTACCGGCCTCTACAACATTCACCCAGTGTGCGGTAAGGGAAATGTAGCATCCCTGGCCACCAGCACTTGTCCATGTGTCCGTGGTGAGGTTGACCTTCCCAGTAAGTATGTTGGTCAGGGCACAGGTGATGTTCTGAGGCACATGCTGGTGTAAGGCGGGCATGGCACACCATGAACAATAGTGGCGGCTGGGGACTGCATACCAAGGGACGGCCGCTGACATCAGGCTGCTCATCCTCCTGACTTGACCTAAGCTTCACCTCAGTGATTGGCAACTGTGTCTCCTCATCTTCCACCTCGTGAACGAATTATTGCCAGTCACCACTGTCATCTTCTTGAGACTGTGAAGGCTCAAGAGGTTGGGAATCAGGGCGCAATATCTCAGGTACCTCTTCAAGTGTGCTTGGCAGGAAAGCCAAGCCAAGTATTGGCGATGAAAAGAGGTCATGTGAATAGCCGAGTTTGGGATCACTTGTTTGGCCAGATGCGACATGGTGGGAGGAAGGAGGATCAGAGTGAGGATTCGTTTGACCAGACACTTGGCTACAGAAACTAGACTTAGTGGAAGAGACAGGGAATGTTCCACAGGATTGGCGCATAGCAAATGGGGTGCCAATATTCAAAAAGGGTCCAAAAAACAGAGCCTGGAAATTATAGGCCGGTAAGTTTAACATCTGTTGTTGGTAAACTGAAGGGTTTGTAAGAGATGCTATTTTGGAGTATCTCAATGAAAATAAGCAAATAACGTCATATCAGCATGGCTTCATGAGAGATCGGTCATGCCAAACGAATTTAATCAGCTTCTATGAGGAGGTAAGTTCTAGACTTGACAGCGGCGAATCAATGGATGTCGTATATCTGGACTTCTCTAAAGTATTTGACACTGTACCTCATAAAAGGTTAGTATATAAAATGAGGATGCTCGGACTGGGAGAAAATGTCTGTATGTGGGTAAGTAACTAGCTTAATGACAGAAAACAGAGGGTGGTTATTAACGGTAGATACTCAGATTGGGTCACTGTCACTAGTGGGGTACCTCAGGGGTCAGTACTGGGGGTCACTGTCACTAGTGGGGTACCTCAGGGGTCAGTATTGGGCCCTATTCTCTTCAATATATTTATTAATGATCTTGTAGAAGGCCTGCACAGTAAAATAACTATTTTTGCAGATGACACTAAACTGTGTAAAGTAATTAATATTGAAGAGGACAGTTTTCTGCTACAGAGGGATCTGGATAGATTGGAGGCTTGGGCAGAGAAATGGCAGATGAGATTTACCACTGACAAATGTAAAGTTATGCACATGGGAAGGAATAATGCAAGTCACCCGTACATATTAAATGGTAAAACACTCGGTAACACTGACATGGAAAAGGATCTAGGAATTTTAAAAAACAGCAAATTAAGCTCCAAAAATCAGTGTCAGGCAGCTGCTGCCAAGGCCAATAAGATAATGGGTTGCATAAATAGAGGCGTAGATGCCCGTAATGAGAACCTAGTCCTACCACTTTACAAATAACTAGTCAGACCACACATGGAGTACTGTGTACAGTTCTGGGCTCCTGTGAACAAGGCAGACATAGCAGAGCTGGAGAGGGTTCAGAGGAGGGCAACTAAAGTAAAAACTGGAATGGGGCAACTACAGTACCCTGAAAGGTTATCAAAATTAGGGTTATTCACTTTAGAAAAAAGACGACTGAGGGGAGATCTAATAACTATGTATAAATATATCAGGGGTCAGTACAGAGATCTCTCCCATCATCTATTTATCCCCAGGACTTTGACTGTGACGAGGGGACATCCTCTGCATCTGGAGGAAGGAAGGTTTGAACACAAACATAGAAAATGATTCTTCACTGTAAGAGCAGTGAGACTATGGACTCTATACTGTAAGAGCAGTGAGACTATGGACTCTTTACTGTAAGAGCAGTGAGACTATGGTACTCTCTGCCTGAGGAGGTGTTGATGGTGAGTACAATAAAGGAATTCAAGAGGGGCCTGGATGTATTTCTGGAGTGTAATAATATTACAGGCTATAGCTACTAGAGAGGTGTTGTTGATCCAGGGAGTTATTCTGATTGCCTGATTGGAGTCGGGAAGGATTCTTTTTCCCCTTAAGTGGGGAAAATTGGCTTCTGCCTCACAGGTTTTTTTTTGCCTTCCTCTGGATCAACTTGGAAACAGGCCGAACTGGATGGACAAATGTCTCTTTTCAGTCTTATATACTATGTTACACTAGGCCACAGATAATTCAATTTTTACACTACACACTGAATTGGCTTGCTGTAATGTACTGGATACAGAGAAATACACATTTTTGGCACTACACTAGGCCACAGATAATGAAATTTGTACAATACACTGTATTGGCTTGCTGTAAGGTACTGAATACAGAAAAATAAAGTTTTTCTGCTGTACATTAGCCCAGAGATAATGTAATTTTTACGAAACACACTGTATTGGCTTGCTATAATGTACTGGATACAGAGAAATAAAGATTTTTGGCACTACACTAGCCCAGAGATAATGTAATTTTTACTGTTGAATATGTATTTCATATAAAATATGAAATCATAAAAATTATGAAATCATATTTTTATGAAATATGAAAAATGAAATGATGAAAAATTGAATTGGCGGACATATAAACGCCAGTTCTTTTATTGATGAGATCTAAAGTAAATTTGTGCAGCTAATGAAACAGGGTAACTTATAAACATATAAAATATAATTTATTACAGATAAATACAGTAAAATGACATTCAAAATAATACAAAGAAAGTCTGGATACTATATCAAAATTGACCACAAGATAGTGCTCCCCCATTTTCACCAGGCTCACTTAATTTACTAAAACCAAATACAATACAATGCTATTCTTTAGCAAATTAATACCAATTAATGTACTAGTTATCAAAAACATTATAATATAACGGAGAAACAATAGAAATGAATCTGTGGAAAAACCCTTATGCTCAATCAAGGAATATAGCAGTAAGAGACACCTTATAAATACGCCTATTCGCCTAAACACGGTTAATAAAATCCGATCAGAGATCTCACTCTGATAGAAATATTACATGAATTTTAATAATGTGCACGTTCATTAAAATTTCCCATAAAAGTACTGTTTTAACACTATTGACCCACTCAAAATGGGGTCTCAACTATATGCCAATTAGAGCGATTTATAATTAGTGCAAATAAAATAAATTATAAATTACCCCCGCTTTGGGATAAAGAGCTTTTAGAAGGGACCCAGCTTTCCAAGATTTAGATCGGCCAGTTTCTTTTGTAAGTCTCGGGTGTGTCCCTGGAAGAATTCCTTAGGGTGGAGGCAGCTTTCTCTTAGGTCTGGAAGTGGTGAAGATGTTCTGTGATCTGTGACGTCCTGTGATGTGTCTGTGATGTGTCCTTGATGTCCATCTCTGGTCTCCAAAAATGGATCAGATATTCTAATCCTTATCTATGTCCATCTCCTCTTGCATTAGGGATTTCCAATTAGATAAGGTGGTGTAATTTATGTTAATCATGGGGATGATGTCATTTAATTGGCATTCCTCAGAAACTTCTGTCCATCTACCCCTTGATGGCACTATTGTATCATCTATGATGTTTTTTGAAATTCAAATGTTCAGGAATGCCAAATGCATACATATCTAATCTGTTCACATGACTTTCTTAACCTTTCCCCATTATATCAACCGAAGGAGGGACTCTTTCTCATACTTTGCTCAGACCAACTGGCGGTATTAAAAGTTTCCCTAATCCTTGAATTTATGGGGCAGATATGAATACAATGGTCCTTAGAAAGTTTAACCAGTTTGTGTATCTTAGCCATCCAAATGACTGATTAATTGCCGTCTAAGATAACTGAGCTCTTCTCTAAAAGAAAATCCTCTTAGTAGAAAACCAGCTTATATGCTTCTATTGTCACGACCGCTATCCCAGCAGCAGTCGTGTCGCACCAGATGGAGGGGAAGGGGGACCCTTATCTACGGATGGGAAATAGAACCCCTGACAAACCCTACGCTGGCACCTGTCTGCCCTGATACCCTAGACGGGGTGTGAACCCGTGCGGCGAGCAGGATACCTAAACCCTGAGTCACTCTAAGAAGACTAGACTGGGGAAAGGCAGATGGGAGCACTAGTCACCATCACTCATGTCTAGGAGAACAACAGGGGAAGACAGTAACAAACAAACAATCTCCAGCAGAGATAGACTTATCCAGTCACGAGCAGAGAAGATGATCCCAACAACGACAGTCTACGCCAGACAAGGGCTCCACAGCAATACCGTCAAACGATCTCCTTTAACGGTCAGAATAGCACTGGAAGTAAGGACTATATCTGGCAATGACTGCAAGTGAAACTGAAACTAATATAGTAGCTGGGAGTGGCAGACAGCACTCACCTGAGAAGAATGCCTACAAACTCCCAGTCAGGACAAAAAGGTTCACAAGGCAAAACCAAGGCAAGCAGCCCTGTACTACTCATAAACAGCTTTGAATTATAAAATATGTTTATTATATACTAAAGAATTTTATTATTCTATTATGTTTTTTATTTTACATATACACAGTTTATATTGATATTAAATGATTATACAGTAAGATTTTTATAGCCAAATGTATTTTAAAAGAAAAAATAGCAATCAAGCTTTGTATTTCAGATTCTATACATTTTTTAATTTTTAAGTTTTTGAATTGTAGCAATCAAGTAGCATTTTTTCCTTTATTGGGTATCATTCATCACTCAAAATACACATTATATGAAAAAAACGCATGAGTATATAAAAAAACGCAACAAAACCGCATCTATACCGCAATGGATGAAAAGTAATTCCAACTCTCAAGTAGAACATCCCAATCCATCTTTTATATGTAACCGGGATGGGCTATAAATAGGAAGGTTGAATGATGGGAAAATAGCTGCCACTGAGGAAGGGGAAAGAGGTCCCCGAAACGCGTCTGGCGTTGAGCTACATTTCCCATCTAATTATAAGATCTAAGGAGGCCTCCGAATGGACTAATACATCTAATGTTCCCACATATTGGAAGAAACTAAGAACACTTTGGAAACAACTAATAGTGAACCAACTCCCGCGAGATCTGATCACGTGACACACATCGTGATCCCGCTGCAAGTCACGTGAGACGCCAGCGCTGAACCTAGAAGCGCACGAGTACAGCGGAGACAGCGGAGAGAATTCCAGGTATGCCAACCCCCTGAAAACAAGAGGAGGTAAGCGCAACCTATTGGTGTATATTACCTGAGAACTTCCAAGACGATCAGACTTTTCCTATAGGATTTTCAAGATCCAACAGAATAGAACTAACAAAAGTTTCTTTGTATATATTGAGAGTGATGAATACAAATACCAGCTACATTTACTGCGCAGTGTGAAAAAGTTTGATGATCATGTGAAAGACTGCTCCATATATATACTCAGGACTTTTTCATACGTTCTCTGCACAACTGCAGAGATTCCATTGACACCATTGCGAGTTCTATTTTAGTATTCAAATTGTTTTATATTTGCTTGTTTTATTTTAGATTGTTTTTATTTTATATAATAAATGTATACTGTCTAACCAAACCTATTGATTGCGATAACCCATATTCACACATACAGAGTGCCAGCCCATCTTAATTTTTTCCACTTATGTTACTTCTTCTGTTTGGGTGAAACAGTTTTTTCGGACTTGAGCACCTGGTCCAGACTACTCTTAGGAGTGAGCTATTCCCATTATTGTTGAAACTGAAACTAATATAGTAGCTGGGAGTGGCAGACAGCACTCACCTGAGAAGAATGCCTACAAACTCCCAGTCAGGACAAAAAGGTTCACAAGGCAAAACCCGGATGACATACCCTGAACCACGAAGCAAACTCACAAGCTATCGCGAGTAGCAAGTCGCTGCGACCTTCTCTTCCCAGACCTATCTGGATCAGTCACAGTCGTGACAGTACCCCCCTTTCTACGAGGGGCCACCGGACCCTCAAGACCAGGCCTCTCCGGGTGGGACCTATGAAAAGCCCGAATGAGTCTGTCCGCCTTTATCTCTGATGCTGGCACCCACATTCTCTCTTCGGAACCATAACCTTTCCAGTGCACCAGGTACTGAAGAGAGCGGCGAACATATTGTGAATCAACAATCTTTTCTACCTGAAACTCAAGACTGCCATCAACAACCACCGGTGGAGGCGGTAGTGGCAATGGTTCAGGAGGTTCTACATATCTCTTAAGCAGAGATCTGTGACATTATGGATCCTTAGAGTCTGAGGTAGCTTCAGATGAAAAGCCACCGGGTTAATGATCTTAATTACACTATAAGGACCAATAAATCTCGGACCTGATTTCCACGAGGGAACCTTCAACTTGATATTTCTGGTAGACAACCACACCAAGTCATTCACCCCAAGGTCCGGACCTTCAGAGCGCTTCTCATCAGCCACACGTTTGTATCTACCACCAATTCTCTTCAAACTTTCTTGCACACTCTGCCACACTGATGAAAGTGAAGACGCAAATCGTTCCTCCTCGGGAATCCCAGACGGCCCCCCCTCACTAAACGTACAAAACTGAGGATGGAAACCATACGCACCAAAAAATGGTGACTTATCGGTGGATTCTTGACGACGATTATTAATGGCAAACTTGGCTAACGGTAAATAAGATGACCATTCCTCCTGATTTTCGGAAACAAAGCATCTAAAATATGTCTCTAGGTTTTGATTGGTACGTTCAGTCTGACCGTTGGACTGTGGATGGAAAGATGAAGAAAACGACAGATGAACCCCTAAACGAGAACAAAAAGCTTTCCAAAATTTAGAGACAAATTGGGTACCACGATCCGAAACAATATCGGAAGGGACCCCGTGAAGCTTCACGATGTGGTCAATAAAAACCTGAGCCAGTGTGTTAGCATTAGGCAATGCGGTCAGAGCAATAAAGTGCACCATTTTACTGAATCTGTCAACAACAACAAGAATAACAGTCTTCCCCGCTGATACTGGTAGATCAGTAATGTAATCCATTGATAGGTGCGTCCAAGGCCTGTTGGGGATGGCCAGAGGTAAAAGACGCCCTGCCGGAGGAGTATGATCCACCTTAGAACGAGCACAGGTAGGACATGCAGACACAAAATTCAACACCTCCTGGCGCCACTTAGGCCACCAGAACCGACGAGACACTAATTCAGAGGTTGCCTTACTACCTGGGTGTCCTGCCAGTGCGGAGTTATGGTGTTCCTTTAGTATCTCCAGGCGTAAATTTTCTGGCACAAACAGTTTATCCGAGGGGCAGGAGGCTGGGGCATCCCCCTGAGCTTCCAACACCCTCCCCTCTAAACCTGAGTGTAATGCAGAGACCACCACCCCCTTTTGCAAAATAGGCACTGGAACATCATCATCACCCCCTCCAGGAAAACTTCGAGTATTTTTTGCCCCCGGGCGATAGGTTATTACAAAATTAAACCTAGTAAAAAATAACGACCACCGAGCCTGTCTAGGGGTGAGACGTTTAGCAGACTCCAGATATACTAAGTTTTTGTGATCAGTAATCACTGTGACGGGATGAACCGCCCCCTCCAAAAAATGACGCCACTCCTCTAAGGCCAACTTAATAGCCAAAAGTTCCCTGTTGCCAATGTCATAGTTCCTTTCTGCAGTAGACAATTTCTTCGAAAAGAAAGCACACGGACGCCATTCACCAGGGGACGGGCCCTGAGATAGTACCGCTCCCACCCCCACCTCTGATGCGTCAACCTCTACAATAAAAGGAAGCGAGACATCTGGCTGTACGAGAATAGGAGCCGAGGTGAATCTTTCCTTCAGAGATGTAAAGGCAGTTTTGGCTGCATGTGACCATTTGGAAAAATCGGATCCCTTTCGGGTCATGTCCGTCAGTGGTTTGACCACCAAGGAATAGTTCTTTATAAACTTTCTATAAAAATTGGCAAACCCCAGGAAGCGTTGCAATGCCTTCAGGTTCTCAGGCAGATCCCAGTCCATAATTGCCCGGACTTTCTCTGGATCCATGCGGAAACCTGAATCTGACAACACATACCCCAGAAATGGCAGTTCTTTTACGGCGAACACACATTTCTCTAATTTAGGAAACAATTTGTTGGCCCTTAATATCTGCAGCACTTGTCTCACATGGATCTTATGTGTATCCAGATCCGGAGAATAGACCAGGATGTCATCAAGATATATCACAACAAATCTCCCGATAAGGTGACTAAAAATATTGTTGACAAAATGTTGGAACACCGCAGGCGCATTAGTAAGACCAAATGGCATGACCAGATTTTCATAATGCCCTTCCGGAGTATTAAAAGCCGTCTTCCACTCATCCCCCTCTTTGATGCGAACCAGGTTATAGGCTCCTCTGAGATCCATTTTGGAGAACCATTTAGCACCAGCAACCTGATTAAAGAGGTCGGGAATGAGAGGAAGAGGATAGGGATCTCGGATAGTTATCCGGTTTAATTCCCGGAAATCCAGGCAAGGACGCAGGCCCCCATCTTTCTTTTTAACGAAAAAGAACCCTGCAGCCACCGGTGAAGAAGAGGGTCTGATGTGTCCCTTAGCCAAACTCTCCGAAATATAATCTTTCATAGCCTTCCTCTCCGGGCCGGAAAGATTGTATAAACGGGTTTTAGGTAGTTTTGCAACAGGTAACAGATTAATTGGGCAATCATATGGACGATGAGGTGGTAACCCCTGACAACCCTTCTCAGAGAACACATCCATAAAATCCGACAGAAAGGCAGGTAGAGATGTTACAGAGAGTGTTGAGCACCTACTACTCAAGCAGTTGTCCTTACAATGTTCACTCCACTCCACAATCTCCCCGGCCTGCCAATCCACCACGGGATTGTGAGTCACCAGCCAGGGAAGCCCCAATACCATAGGAGCCGGAAGACCGTCCAGGACATAACAAGAGATATGCTCTTTATGGAGGTCCCCTACCTGCAGATGGATATTATGGACGATCTGAGTTAACTCTCTCTGAGTAAGAGGGGAGGAGTCGATGGCAAAAACAGGAATAGTTCTGCGTACCGGTTCCGGAGTAAAACCCAGAGCCTGAGCAAACCGTGAATCCACCAAGTTGACCCCCGCCCCACTGTCCAAAAAGACGGAACAGATCTCAGTCTTATTGCCCGCCACAACGGTAGCGGACAACAAAAACTGAGACATGCGTATGGAGGAAGCGAATACGCCCAGACTGTTAACCTCCGCACAGTCTGGGGACTCTAGTTTTCCGGCGGCTCCTTTGTTTGTGATCTCTTGGGTTCTGAGGGACATACCTTTACAAAATGACCCCTCCCCACAACGAAAACAAACCTCTGACCTATGGCGGACCTTAGGAGGATTCACCCGTCTAGTGGCGCCCCTATTTGCATTGGTTCGACTGGATCACAACAAACCGATCCCTGCCCTATAGAGGCCTCTGTAGAATTTAATAGTCTCTCCCTGAGTCGTCTGTCGATTCTTATGGACAGAGACATAGCAGCCTCAAGAGACCCAGGGACCTCGTATACAGCCAGCGCGTCTTTTAATTTTTCAGACAACCCCTGGCAGAACTGAATCCTAAGGGCCGAGTCGTTCCATAATGTATCCGTAGCCCACCTATGGAATTCGGAACAATATAGTTCAGCTGACCGGTTCTCCTGCCGAAGTCTACGTAGCTTAGACTCAGCCAGTGAGACCCTGTCCGGGTCATCATACACGAGACCCAAGGCTTCAAAAAACTCCTCCACTGATCGTAAGGCCGGAGAGTCAGATGGTAAGGAGAAAGCACAAGCCTGCGGATCTCCTTGCAGGAGAGAAATTACAATGCCCACCCGTTGTTCCTCACCGCCGGAGGATCTAGGGCGTAACCTGAAGAACAATTTACAAGCTTCTCTGAAGGTTACAAATTGGTCTCTCCCTCCTGAGAGCCTGTCAGGAAAAGCCACTTTTGGCTCAGGAGTACCTTGGTTTCCCGTAGCAACGGTGGAACCCAAGGATTGCTGCTGCAGTACTGTTGCTTTTAATCCTGCCACTTCAAGGGATAACCCCTGTAATTGTTTCGCCAAAACCGTAACCGGATCCATAGTGGAACAGAAGAATACAAAGCAAAACAGCAGGCAAAAAAAAAAAAAGGAAATGTCACTTTTTTTTTTTTTTAAAAGGCCAGATATACTGTCACGACCGCTATCCCAGCAGCAGTCGTGTCGCACCAAATGGAGGGGAAGGGGGACCCTTATCTACGGATGGGAAATAGAACAGCCACCCCTGACAAACCCTACGCTGGCACCTGTCTGCCCTGATACCCTAGACGGGGTGTGAACCCGTGCGGCGAGCGGGATGCCTAAACCCTGAGTCACTCTAAGAAGACGAGACTGGGGAAAGGCAGATGGGAGCACTAGTCACCATCACTCATGTCTAGGAGAACAACAGGGGAAGACAGTAACAAACAAACAAACAATCTCCAGCAGAGATAGACTTATCCAGTCACGAGCAGAGAAGATGATCCCAACAACGACAGTCTACGCCAGACAAGAGCTCCACAGCAATACCGTCAAACGATCTCCTTTAACGGTCAGAATAGCACTGGAAGTAAGGACTATATCTGGCAATGACTGCAAGTGAAACTGAAACTAATATAGTAGCTGGGAGTGGCAGACAGCACTCACCTGAGAAGAATGCCTACAAACTCCCAGTCAGGACAAAAAGGTTCACAAGGCAAAACCCGGATGACATACCCTGAACCACGAAGCAAACTCACAAGCTATCACGAGTAGCAAGTCGCTGCGACCTTCTCTTCCCAGACCTATCTGGATCAGTCACAGTCGTGACATCTATAGAATATACTCTCATTGATACATACATGGCATTATATATATATTGTGGGGAGTTGCTCTGGTAGACAGCGGTGCGGGTGCAGTATAGAGGCAAAGAGAGTCCAGGTAGTGCAGCAAACAGTGTTTTATTTCACACTTGCACAAACAAAACTCAAAACAGTCACTTAGTGTTACTTCACACACATAGCAAAAACTTGAGGCAAAACAAAAGTCCAAGACGGGATCAAATCACCTGTGTGGTTTAGCTGCGTGTTCGCACCCGGCTGTCAGCCCAGCCGCAGGAAAGTCCAACCTCAGGCTTCCAGGCAGACTGCATGCCTCTTTGCAAGCTCTTGCTTCCAGCCCTGAGAGCTCCACAGAACACCAGCAGTTTCCAGGTTAATCACCTCAAATCCCAGGAACACAAAAACTCCACTGACAGTCTTTACATGGCCTGCTCTCCTGACACACAGGTCTCAGTTTTTCAGCCCAGCACAGGGCTCAGATCCCAAACACAGAGAGAGACCTTTGCACAAACCCAGCTGTCTTTTAAAGGCAGCTAGGTATTAACCCAAAAACCCGGACCGGCACCTAAAATCCGGTCCAGTATTTGCCCTCAACTGGCTGCAATCAACCCAGCAGCACAGGCTGAGAGGAACATTCCAGTTTTTTTTTACCACCAAACCTCTCACTGTGTCACATACCCCCCCCCCCTTTGTTCAACCCTGAGGGGGTGAACACACACCAGGCAGTATACCCAGAACCGGGCACTTGCATTTCCCTGTAACTGCCCTGCTCTGTGTTCCACTGAAAATCTAAAGTTCTGAAGTCACCCGAACCCTCTGGTGACCCAGGACTTTCCTTTTCCTTCTTTGTCCAGGTGGTGACAGGCTGCGGCCAACCCCATATCACTCCTTCAGAGATGGCTTGTCGCCGAGCCACGGGCACCTGGTACGGCTTTAACCAGACTTTTGCCTGGGGCTCAGTGACAATATCACGGTGAGTTATGGAAGGGCATTCAGGGAAATCATAGAACACCTCTGTGTTCCGACTAACAAACTCCTTGGCTCTCTGAGTCTGTTCAGTGGAAAAGCTGCCAGTAATTTTATCTGTGGCAGCCGCTTCCCTGTTAGCAGACAGAGGAACCGGAATCTCTTTCCCTAGATAAACCGGCCGCGGGTTGTTCTCAATATAAGTCTCTCTAACTTTCCAAGGTTTCCGTAAATTTAAATGGTAGACCGGCTCCGGCTTTTGCAGTCCTGGCTGGTGTACCTTGTAATTTGGGTCTCCAACTTTCTGTGCTTTTTTAAAGGTCCCCTTCCCCCTAGCGCTGTCCTTACTGTCCACAGATGGCCCAACAACCAAAACCAGGTCCCTTTGGCTACGGACCCCAGACACTCGATTGCAGGACCGGCTTTGGCCTGGCTGAGCCACCTTCCTATGTTTCCTACCTATCCTATTTAGGGGGACTGTCTTCCCCTCACCCACCGGACCTACTGTGGTTCCCCCTGCCTTGGGTTTCTGGGGTTCTAACACCTCACCTGGGCTAGGCCTCACTACTGGAAGTTTTCCTACCTCTCTGGGAACTGTACGTACAATGGCCGGCCACAGGGCTAGGAACAATGGAAAGTCTCTTCCTATTATCACATCATAGGGCATTCTCGTGGTTACAGCCACCTCATGGACCTGCCTGCCGGCCAGGGCTGGGACAAGGTCCACCACCAACAGAGGCTGAGCTGCCCAAGTGCCCCCCCCCCCCCTCCAACTTGTGGAGTCTTTACTAAATACTGTTGTAATCACACATAAATATGCACAGTTTAATGTATCAATTAATGACACACTGTTATGGGGGTGCTGTGGATGACATTGTTATGGGGGGGATCTATGGTTGACACTGTTATGGGGGATCTGTGGATGACACTGTTATGGGGCGGATCTATGGATGAAACTGTTATGGAGGGGATCTGTGGATGACACCGTTATGGTGTAATCTGTGGATGACACTGTTATGGGGGATCTGTGGATGACACTGTTATGGGGGATCTGTGGATGACACTGTTATGGGGGATCTGTGGATGAGAATGCTATGGGGATCTGTGAATGACACACTTATGGGGGATCTGTAGACGACACTGTTATGGGAGATCTATGGATGACAGTGTTATGGGGGATCTATGGATGACAGTGTTATGGGGGGATCTATGGATGACACTGTTATGGAGGATCTGTGGATAGCACAATGTTATGGGGGGATCTGTGGATTGCACAATGTTATGGGGGATCTGTGGATGACAGTGTTATGGGGGATCTGTGGATGACACACTGTTATGGGAGATCTGTGGATGACCCACTGTTATGGGGGATCTGTGGATGACACTGTTATGGGGGATCTGTGGATGACACTGTTATGGGGGATCTGTGGATGACGCATTGTTATGGGGGGATCTGTGGATGGCACTGTTATGGATTGTAACTCACAATGGATATTGGGGGCCAGCAAATTACAAGGAAGGCGGGGGTGGGGGATGATTGATAACATACATAACTAAATGGCTGGGGGGGTGAGGGCTTGACTTGAGCATCTACTGATCAGAGCATTAGAATAGCAGGAATAAATAACATCTAAATGTCTGGTGGGGTAGATGGGGGAAGGACAAGGGCTGATGGGGGAAGGGGGACTGGGTTAGATAATCTATACTGGCATACATATGACACACACATATATACTGGCATATATATGACAACACATATATACTGACATACATATGACACACACATATATACTGACATACATATGACACACACATATATACTGACATACATATGACACACACATATATACTGACATACATATGACACACACATATATACAGACATACATATGACACACACATATATACAGACATACATATGACACACACATATATACAGACATACATATGACACACACATATATACAGACATACATATGACACACACATACAAACTGACATACATATGACACAGACACATATATTGACTTACATATGACACACACATACTGACATAAATATGACACACATACATAAAAACACACAATATGCACATTACATTACTGCCATTCCATTCCCTTTAACCCCTTACATTTTCAGCACATACAGTCTCTGGTGACTTGGAGGGAGAGGCAGGATGCAGAGTATTCCTCCTCCTCCTCCTTCTCTGTCCCGACGCTGCTCTTCTCTCTGTGCTGCTGGGGAGGGGGTTGTGAATCTCTGGTGCACACACAGGCAGGAAGTCAGGGGCTGGGGAAGGTACGGAGCTTCAGCACACTGCACTAGACTGAGGGAGGGGGGAAGAACACCACTAGGGGGCGCAGGACCGGCTGTTACAGCAGCAGAGCGCAGAAATGGATGCTCTGCTGCTAATACAGCTACACGGCAGCAGCAGGGACTTGGTGAGAGTGGCCTGTGCCTGCTCCCTGAGGCTTGAGCGCCCTGAGACTGGAGCCTCCTCAGCCTCTGTGTCGGCCCGGCCCTGCTGCCGGCACACGTGCTTACAGACAACAGAGCAGTGGGGTATTCTTTGAAATCTCCATGAATGCTGAAAACCCCGACTCTCCGGCCTGTAAACTCTGTGGGTCGCACCAGGGAAGCCCTCACCAGGGTCACCTGACTCCCCAAATCCAGCAGAGCTGCCACTGGAGTTTCTCCCACCTCCACCCGACACAAATGTTCATCATGGATAATCTCTGACACATCGACCCTTCTGGCATACCATGACTGTCAATACCCAAAGTTTACATCCATGGGCTCACCCAGGAGGGGACAGTTGGCCCGTACACCGCCAGCAGATTATAGAGTCCCGATCCCCAAAGGGCACATCCCGTGCGGTCTTTCTCAGCTCAGGCCGCAGGGTCTGGGGAGGGGATTTTCTGGGTTTTATTACTCCCTTCCGCAGAGTTCCCCCCTTAAGTTCCTCAGTAGCCCCATAACGTTCGACCAGGTCCACCATCTCCAGGGCACTAGTAGGAGATGTCTGGCCAGCCCAGCGCTGGAGGGGTAGTGGCAATGCCCTCCAGAATTTGTCAGTTACAAAACGGTCCAGCATAGCAGTGGGACTAAGTACGTCAGGCGGTAGCCATTTTTGTAAGAGTTTTAGCAAATTGTAATACTGGGGTCGTGCTGGCTCAGCTGGGTTAAACTCCCACTGATGTACCCGCTGGGCCCTGACCAACGCATTCACCCCCAGTCTCGCCAGGATCTCACCCTTGACCACAGAGTAGTCTGCCGCTTGGTCGTCCGGTAAATCAAAGTAAACCTGTTGGGGTCCTGACGCCAAAAACGGAGCGATGACCTCCGCCCACTGGTCTCGGGGTAGTCTCTCTCTCGCCACCTTTTCGAACATCGCCAAGTAGGTTTCAACATCATCTGTCGGTGTCATCTTGGGAACGGTCGTGTGGACTGCTTTCCGGGCATCACACAGGTCTCAGTTTTTCAGCCCAACACAGGGTTCAGATCCCAAGCACAGAGAGAGAGACCTTTGCATAAACCCAGCTGTCTTTTAAAGGCAGCTAGGTATTAACCCAAAAACCCGGACCGGCATCTAAAATCCGGTCCAGTATTTGCCCTCACATGGCTGCAATCAACCCAGCAGCACAGGCTGAGAGGAACATACCTATTTTTTAAGACCAAACCTCTCACTGTGTCACTATATATAAATATATATATATATATATATATATATATACAAATGGATACAATGATACATTATTAATAACTGGATATGAATATACAAACATTATATGTACCATTGGTTAAAATACACTAAAACTTTATGCAATGACACATGAATATATACATTATACTGGTGATTATATGTAGTGTTGAGCAAACACTTCGAGCATAGTTCGGGTTCGTACCTAATTTTGGGGTGTTCGGGACACGGACCCGGACCCGAACATTTTCAAAAAAGTTTGGTTTCGGGTTCGTTGTTCGGCGATTTCTTCCTGCTTTCTGAAGGGCTGCACAGCAGCCAATCAGGTAGCGTTTTACTTCTTGCCCTAAGAGCCCATCACAGCCATGCCTACTAATGGCATGGCCGTTATTGGCCAAGTGCAGCATGTGACCCAGCCTCTATTTAAGCTGGAGTCACGTAGCGCCGCAGGTCACACTGCTCTGATTAGTGTAGGGAGAGGATGCAGCTTCTGTCAGGGCGAGATTAGGCAGGTTAAAGTCAGCAACAGCACCTAATGAACGGATCGATTTACAGCTGAGAATCATTGAACTTCTGCTAGTTACTTGCTCGCTGGTTTTTAGGCTGCACAGAGCGTTTTTTTGTCACTTATTTTCTGGGGTCATCAGCGGCCATTTTGTGACTTGTGGTGCACCAGAACAAGCTGCCACCAACTCCATCAATCCATCAATACTAGTTTTTTTTTTTGCTATATCCTACATCAGGGGCTTGGCTGTGCTTATTGTCACCCCTAGAAACTCAGGATAGAAATTTCTATATTTTATTAAGGGGTTAAATACAATTGCCCACATACCAATCCCCTAAATCTGGTGTTCCAGCTTTGGCTAGACAAGTATAATACTGTCTGCTGTCTGGCAAAGGATAGATTATTTTCTGTGGTGAAATTCAATTGCCAAAATAGCAATACCATAAATCAGTGGTTTCAGCTGTGGCTGGCAAAATAGAATAGTGTCCACCAAAACAGATATTTTGTTCTGGGGTGAAATTAAATTGCCAAAATAGCAATACCCTGAATCTGGTGTTCGAGCTGTTGCAGGCCAATTGTAAATCTGTCCATAAAAGGATACCTTTCATCCAGGGCCTAAATACTAGCCCTAAAAGAGATATTCCCCTAAATCAGTGGTTACTGCTGTGCCTGGATTAGTGTAATACGCTACATAAATAAATAAGCAGATAGTGTTAAGTGCCTGTAAAAAAAGGCCTGAATTTGAAATCAATACATTGCGGCAAATATAATTTTTCTTATTGTGGTGCTTGGTGAACGGTAACACCGAGGAAAACATCTAGTAAGGGACGCGGACGCGGTCGTGGTGGTTTTAGTGTACCCTCTGGTGCTGGGAGAGGACGTGGCCATTCTGCCACAGCCACACGTCCTAGTGAACCAACTTCCTCAGGTTCCAGTACCCACCAGAATTTACAGCGATATTTGGTGGGGCCCAATGCCTTTCTAAGGATGGTAGGGCCTGAGCAGGTACAGGCGCTAGTCAATTGGGTGGCCGACAGTGGATCCAGCACGTTCACAACATTATCTCCCACCCAGTCTTCTGCAGAAAGCGCACAGGTGGCGCCTGAAAACCAAGCCCATCAGTCTGTCACATCACCCCCATGCATATCAGGGAAACTGTCTGTGCCTCAAGGTTTACAGCAGTCTCTTATGCTGTTTGAAGACTCTGCTGGCAGAGTTTCCCAAGGGAATCCACCTAGCCCTTCCCCAGTGGTGAAAGATATAGAATGCACTGATGCACAACCACTGATGTTTCCTGATGATGAGTACATGGGAATACCATCTCATCGCAGTCCGCACGTCTCTGATGATGACGAAACACAAGTGCCAACTGCTGTGTCTTTCTGCAGTGTGCAGACCGAACAGGAGGTCAGGGAGGAAGACTGTGTGGAAGACGATGCAGGGGACGATGAGGTACTAGACCCCACACGGACCGAAGGTCGTGGCACTGAATTTCATAGTTCAGAGGAAGAGACAGTGGTGAGACCGAGGCCTCTAGCGTAGCAAAAGAGGGAGCAAGGGGCAAAAGCAGAACAGCCGCCTCCAAGAGAGTTCACATGCTACTGGCCACCGCCACCAGGGACCGAGCACCCCAAAGGCAGCTTCAAGGAGTTCCCTGGCTTGGCACTTCTTTAAACAATGTGCTGACGACAAAACCCGAGTGGTTTGCACGCTGTGCCATCAGAGCCTGAAGCGAGGCATTAACGTTCTGAACCTTAGCACAACCTGCATGACCAGGCATCTACATGCAAAGCATGAACTGCAGTGGAGTAAACACCTTAAAAGCAAGGAACTCACTCTTGCTCCCCATGCTCCCTCTTCTGCTGCTGCCTCGGCCTCTTCCTCCGCCTGGGGAGGAGTGTTGGCACCTGCCGCCCACCAAACAGAGGATGTGCCACCGACAACACCACCTGCATCACCAAGCATCTCCACCATGTCACACGGCAGCGTTCAGCTCTCCATCTCACAAACCTTGGAGAAAAAAGGTAAATTCCCACCTAGCCACCCTCGAGCCCTGGGCCTGAATGCCAGCATTTCTAAACTACTGGCCTTAGAAATGCTGTCATTCAGGCTGGTGGACACAGACAGCTTCAAACAGCTGATGTCCATGGCTGTCCCACAGTATGTGGTTCCCAGCCGCCACTACTTCTCCAAGACAGCCGTGCTTTCCCTGCACAACCAAGTATCCGATAAAATCAAGTGTGCACTGCGCAACGCCATCTGTGGCAAGGTCCACCTAACCACAGATACGTGGACCAGTAAGCACGGCCAGTGATGCTATATCTCCCTAACTGCACACTGGGTAAATGTAGTGGCGGCTGGGCCCCAGGCGGAGAGTTCCTTGGCACACGTCCTTCCGCCACCAAGGATCGCAGGGCATCATTCTTTGCCTCCTGTAGCCTCCTCCTCCTACTCGGCTTCCTCCTCCTCTGCTTCCACCAGCTCATCCAGTCAGCCACACACCTTCACCACCAACTTCAGCACAGCCCAGGGTAAACGTCAGCAGGCCATTCTGAAACTCATATGTTTGGGGGACAGGACCCACACCGCGCAGGAGTTGTGGCGGGGTATTGAACAGACCGACGAGTGGTTTCTGCCGGTGGGCCTCAAGCCCGGCCTGGTGGTGTGCGATAATGGGCGAAATCTCATTGCAGCTCTGGGACTAGCCAGTTTGACGCACATCCCTTGCCTGGCGCATGTGCTGAATTTTGTGGTGCAGAAGTTCATTCACAACTACCCCGACATGTCAGAGGTGCTGCATAAAGTGCGTGCCGTCTGTGCGCGCTTCCGGCATTCACATCCTGCCGCTGCTCGCCTGTCTGCGCTACAGCGGAACTTCGGCCTTCCCGCTCACCGCCTCATATGCGACGTGCCCACCAGGTGGAACTCCACCTTGCACATGCTGGAGAGACTGTGCGAGCAGCAGCAGGCCATAGTGGAGTTTCAGCTGCAGCACGCACGCTTCAGTCGCACTGCGGAACAGCACCACTTCACCATCAATGATTGGGCCTCCATGCGAGACCTGTGTGCCCTGTTGCGCTGTTTCGAGTACTCCACCAACATGGCCAGTGGTGATGACACCGTTATAAGCGTTACAATACCACTTCTATGTCTCCTTCAGAAAACGCTTAGGGCGATGATGGAAGAGGAGGTGGCCCAGGAGGAGGAGGAGGAGGAGGAGGATGAGGGGTCATTTTTAGCACTTTCAGGCCAGTCTGTTAGAAGTGGCTCAGAGGGAGGTTTTTTGCAACAGCAGAGGCTAGGTACAAATGTGGCCAGCCAGGGCCCACTACTGGAGGACGAGGAGGATGAGGAGGTAGTGGAGGAGGAGGAGGATGAAGCAGGTTCACAGCGGGGTGGCACCCGACACAACTCAGGCCCATCACTGGTGTGTGGCTGGCGGGATACAGAGGACGATGACGATACGCCTCCCACAGAGGACAGCTTGTCCTTACCTCTGGGCAGCCTGGCACACATGAGCGACTACATGCCACAGTGCCTGCGCATCGACAGCAGAGTTGCCCACATTTTAACGTGTGCGGACTACTGGGTTGCCACCCTGCTGGATCCCCTGTACAAAGACAATGTGCCCACTTTACTTCCTGCACTGGAGTGTGATAGGAAGATGCGCGAGTACAAGCGCACGCTGGTAGACGCTCTCCTGAGAGCATTCCCAAATGTCAAAGGGGAACAAGTGGAAGCCCAAGGTGAAGGCAGAGGAGGAGTAAGAGGTCGCCAACATAGCTGTGTCATGGCCAGCTCCTCTGAGGGCAGGGTTAGCATGGCAGAAATGTGGAAAAGTTTTGTCACCACGCCACAGCTAACTGCACCACCACCTGATACGGAACGTTTTAGCAGGAGGCAGCATTTCACTAACATGGTTGAACAGTATGTCTGCACACCCACCACGTACTGACTGATGGTTCGGCGCCATTCAATTTCTGGGTCTCTAAATTGTCCACGTGGCCAGAGCTAGCCTTTTATGCCTTGGAGGTGCTGGCCTGCCAGGCGGCCACCGTTTTATCTGAACGTGTATTCAGCACGGCAGGGGGCGTCATTACTGAAACACGCAGCCTCCTGTTCACAGCCAATGTGGACAAGCTGACGTTCATAAAAATGAACCAGGCATGGATCCCACAGGACCTGTCTATCCCTTGTACAGAATAGACATTTATAACTGCCTCCCCCTCAACCATATATTCTTGTACTCTGGGGCATTTCTTTATTAAATCCTCTCTTTTTTAATTTTACCATTATATTGCAGTGCAATCAACAGTCGAATGAACCTCTCCTTCGTCTAGGTGCCAGGGGCCTAATTATCTGAAAGTGGCCTGTTCCAGTGGTGGTTGACATGAAGCCTGATTCTCTGCTATGCGACCTCTCTCCCCCGTCCGGGAGGATCTCTCAGGAAGGCACTGGTATTCATGGTAGGATCGGAGTGGTTTGCACGGGACCCACGCTTTGGTCCACGACATGTAGCGTTCCGGGATGAGGCAGAGTTTGGGTGCTAATGCTCGAGCGGTGGCATCAGTATTGTTTGTCTGGCTTTTCAGAGGCCTGCGGGGGCCATTGCATACAGTTATCGGGGTAGCATGCGCCTAGAGTAAGTATGGTTCTATGTCTCTGATACCTGGTTACATTTGGGGTGCGTGTCTACAGTTGGCTCAAGCCATGTATGCTGTGTTTAAGTGTTGTGTATCAATGGTCATTGAGGCAAAAAAAAAAAAAAAAACACGCAGCTGCATCGTGTGCAGGCTCATTCACTCCTGGGCAGCGACAAAGTGCCAGGCGAGTGCTGACATTCACTGTAGAATCTCACTTGTGGGCACGAGACCCACACTGCGGTATGCGATCCGTAATACTCTGGCATGATGCAAAGTTGGACGCTAATGGTCAAGTGACTGTTAGTATTTTTGTCCGGCTGTTTAGGGGATTGTTGGGGGCTATTGCATACAGTTATTGGTGTTGCATGCACCTAGAGTAGGTATGGTCGCATGTTTTCTGATATCTATATCATACGAGACACGTGTCTCCAAGCTACGCAAGCTGTGTTTAAGTGATGGTATTATTTAGTTTTCTCTCTGGAAGGGTCCTGTATTAAGGGTCATAAAAAAAAAAAAAAAAAAAAAAAGAGTGCATGTTTTTCTGTCACCTGTTGTACATGTGGGGCGCACGTCCGCAGTTAGCGCCAGACATGCAAGGTGTTGGTGAATGTGTATCAGTGGCCCATATATGGGGGCACTAGCAGGTTGATCAAGGCGCCTGTATTTGAGTACTGATGCTCTGGTAAGTGTGTTTAATCTATAAACTGTATGTTTTGGGCCCGCACGTGTCAACGGTTCTGTGCTATTGTGTTGATTAATTGGCGTTGCATCAGGGTTTATGTTCAACCACGTGTATGTTTTCTTACAGGAACACGAGGTGTTGGTGGTGACCGTCATTTAAAAAAAAATAAAATCCTGCAGCATTATGTGGAGGTTCATTCGCACCTGGGCAATGGCAGAAGGGGCCAGGCGAGTGCTGGCATTCACGCTGGGATCGGACTTGGTTACACGGTCCGTGACTTGTAGCGCTCTGGGGCGAAGGGGGTTGGGCACTAATGCTAGAATGATCATGGCTAGCTTCGTTACCTGCAAAAGCTACGTCTGTGTGTCTGCATTTACATTTTGTCCTATACTCCATTCTCTACCAGAGCTGCGTTCATGCTTCTGTTGTATCACGTTAATACTCTGCTCAATTTAGATTGCATTCATACGGCTGCTTTATATCATGCTCTTCATACTCACATCCAGAGCTGCAGTCACCCACCTGTTCTTACACCATGTGTTTATACACTGCTTCCACTTTTAGCTACATTTTTCCTTTTTATTTTGTCGTATTTTATCATGGTTAACCAGTATTTTCACTAGGGCAGCCAGCACACCGCTCTGACACTGCTCTCCCGATAAATATAATAGCTGCATTCTTTTCAGGCTTGCTTATTTCCTCGTTGATTTGTTACAATCCGAAGGCCTACTTCTACACTTCTGTTCACTTCAGGTAAAAAAAAAAAAGGGGGAAAAAAGAAAATTTTTAATTTTTAATCAGTCCTGGTTTGCATTTACTTAGACTGGTCTGCTTTACTTCTGGTTCATATTCACTCAGATTGGTCTCTTGCCCTAGTTAACCAAATAGCTTCTCAGTGGTCAGTGGGCCAATAGGAGTACGTTTCCTACTATATTTTCATAAATCCTTCATTTGTCAAGATAAGGGTCTTCTCTTAGCGAACTGCAAGGCCTCTGGCTCTTTTCTCTCATCTGTTCAAATTCATGGATGGTTAATGTTTTTTTTTTTTTATGCACGTGGTTCGCTTCACTAATGTCTATGCATATCCCATCGGGTCTGGCTCACATTTAATTACTTATCGTCACTGTACAGTCATTCAGTTCAGTCTCATGGCTTTTGAGGGCCCGATGATCGCTTCGGCCTCATGGCTCCGGGGGGCCCTTTGACCATCCTTCATGTTGTTCGTTAGGGGTACCATATGGTTGTAGGCTGTTTAGTGTCTTAGATTCCCTGTCAGGGGTTCATGGTTACGCAAGTTTCCAAGACATATTGGTGCTGCATAAGTGCTTTATAAAAAAAAAAAAAAAATCTGCCATTAGTGTCTCGCATGTATGGCTCCGCCATTAGTCTCCCACGCATGGCTTCTCCGTTTATGTTTTACTCACATGACTCCGCCATTAGAGTCTCACGCATGACTTCACCAATTAAGTGTTACACATATGACTCCGCCATTATAATCTCTCAAGCAATGCTTCTCCAATTAAGTGTCCGCCATTAGAGTCCCTCATGCATGACTTCTCCGATTTAAGTGTTACACATATGACTCCGCCATTATAGTCTCTCAAGCAATGCTTCTCCAATTAAGTGTCCGCCATTAGAGTCCCTCATGCATGACTTCTCCGATTTAAGTGTTACACATATGACTCCGCCATTATAGTCTCTCAAGCAATGCTTCTCCGATTAAGTGTTTGCCATTAGAGTCCCTCATGCATGACTTCTCCGATTTAAGTGTTTGACATAAGACTTCGCCGTTAGATTCTCTCACGCATGGCCTCTCCGTTTTATGTTTTACACGCATGACTTCTCCATTATAGTCTCTAAAGCAATGCTTCTCCAATTAAGTGTCCGCCATTAGAGTCTCTCACGCATGGCTTCTCCAATTAAGTGTTACACATATGACTTCGCCATTAGAGTCTCTCACGCATGGCTTCTCCAATTAAGTGTTACACATATGACTTCGCCATTAGAGTCTCTCACGCATGGCTTCTCCGTTGTTTTACACACATGACTCCGCCATTAGAGTCTCTCACGCATGGCTTCTCCAAATAAGTGTTACACATACGACTTCGCGATTAGAGTCTCTCACGCATGGCTTCTCCGTTGTTTTACACACATGACTCCGCCATTAGAGTCTCTCACGCATGGCTTCTCCAAATAAGTGTTACACATACGACTTCGCCATTAGAGTCTCTCACGCATGGCTTCTCCGTTGTTTTACACACATGACTCCGCCATTAGAGTCTCTCACGCATGGCTTCTCCAATTAAGTGTTACACATATGACTTCGCCATTAGTCTCTCACGCATGGCCTCTCCGTTTGTTTTACACAACATGACTCCGCTATTAGAGTCTCTCACGCATTGCTTCACCAATTAGGTGTTGCACATATGACTCCGCCATTAGTCTCCCATGCATGGCTTCTCCGATTTAGTGTTACACGTATGACTCCGCCACTAGTCTCTCACGCATGGCTTCTCCAATTAAGTGTTACACATATGACTCCGCCATTAGAGTCTCTCACGCATGGCTTCTCCAATTGAGTATCCGCCATTAGAGTTTCTCACGCATGGCACTGCCATTAGAGTCTCTCACGCATGGCACTGCCATTAGAGTCTCTCACGCATGGCACTGCCATTAGAGTCTCTCACGCATGGCACTGCCATTAGAGTCTCTCACGCATGGCACTGCCATTAGAGTCTCTCACGCATGGCTTCTCTGCTTATGTTTTACACACATGAGTCCGCCATTAGTCTCTCACGCATGGCTTCTCCAATTAGGTGTTTGACATATGACTCCGCCATTAGAGCCTCACGCATGACACTGCCATTACAGTCTCTCACGCATGGCCTCTCCAATTAAGTGTTACACATATGACTCCGCCATTAGAGTCTCTCACGCATGGCTTCTCCAATTAGGTGTTTGACATATGACTTCGCCATTAGAGTCTCTCACGCATGGCACCGCCATTAGTGTCTCTCTCACGCATGGCACCGCCATTAGTGTCTCTTACGCATGGCTTCTCCGGTTAAGTGGTTTATATATGACTTCATCATTTGAGGTCGGTCACGTGGCTCCACCACAAGAAGGTTTCATGTCTTTTTCCGCCACTTGGGCTGAGGGTGTTGGTGTCGGGCCTAAGTCCTGGGTGTCAGTCCGTCTTCCAGTAGGAAGTACAGTAATAGGCGTAATTCACAATGTCTCACGTCTACAGACATGACAAGTCCTATCACGACTACAGGCGCAGCATACATAGTTATCACGACCTTAAGCTTATTTCCTGTCACTGCAGGTATGGTGTGTACGTTCTCTGTCCTTATTACAGGCAACATTAGCTCATTAATTGAAATAGCCATGTATTTGTGTTGATGGTTCCCCAGGCCTGGTGAGTTTATACATTCCACTTAATCTACTAATAGAGAAAGACGGCATACGCCATGTTTTAACTTTTTGTCCCCTTATATATAAAAGGAGTGGCCTCGGCAATAAGTAGAGGTGTAGTAGTTTACAACCAGGAACAGTTGGTGCCCGATCAGGGTCCTCGGCGAATGCTTGGAATCCAATTAGGCCTTCCAACAGTTTCACCATTGTTTGTTTCAGTCTGCAGCTCTCAGGATTCAGACCCTCTAGTCATATGTTCACACGTTGTTAGTATACATAGGAGTAAATAGTTTCTGATTACCGGCCACTCCTTCAATCGCATCAGCCACCTCCAAGAACGATGTGCCGGTTCACATGATAGAGGTAAGGTAGATGGTAGTCACTGTGGTATGTACAATATATTTCGCACCTTCATCGGAAATGTCTTTTACGTGCAAAGTGGGTGTAGCAATGGTATGTATATATTTTACATACCATGTAAAGGGGCTCTTTTTGGCCCCTTTAGGCTGCCCTTCCGCAGCAGTTATGGCACAATTCTACTGCTTGTTGTAGATGGGGTTAGATAGGTTAGGTACACCTTTCTAATAGCCGATCCGACCACAAATATAAATTAATATTATATCATATATAATTTAACAACGATAGACTTAAAGAACCATAGACGTGTGTCTGGGCGCTGCAAGTGGCGTCACAAACAGGATCACGTGTGTTCCCCTATACTGCAAGGACTATAGAGGATCTACTTTAGTGGTGCCTGTAAAACCCCCTACAAGAGACTCTATTGCATTTACTCACTGTTGGAAAGTATGAATCTGCAGCGATTGCAGCACTGTGGCAAAACAGGGGTTAATCGGCAATCTTGGATTTGGACCTCTTGTAGTGAAAGGAAGAGAGGAAAGTATCCACCCAGCAGAGGGGAGGGAACCAAAGAGCCCGCCTTAACAGAGGAACCATTCTACAGCAAAAGGAACTAAAGTGCTTAGTAAAAGTTCCCAGGAGGACAAGGAGGAAGTAAAGCGGTGGCCATCTTGGAAAAGGGCAAATGCAGGTTATTTTTCTCTGGATTCTGAGAAGCCACGTCCAGAGATCTGAGTTAGTACTACTGGGGAAAATAGCCCTGTTTAGGGCTATTATCTGTCTGCCAGAGCATTATACTCTCCAAAATAGAGCAGTTGCAGCGACTCTTAAAGGAGCCATGCACCAATTCTGTCACCATTGCCCATAGCAACGCACACTTAAATTGCAATTTAGCCTTCTTTGAGCCCTCTAATCTGGTACGGAATATCAAAAACAATGTCTAACAGCGAAGATAGCACCCATTTGGACTGCAATAATCCAACAGCGGCAGCTGCAGCAGCCTGCATTACGCCTCTTACTATGCCATATTACTTTGGAGCACCTTGGCAGGAAAACCTCATTCACTCAGGGAATTCCATGATAAAATGTTGGCTACATTTAAGCTATATCCATTATCTTAGGACCAGGTAGTGGAAATTCTGATTGGCCAGTTACAGGGAGCTGTACAAGTCTTGGCCCCAGACAGAGCAAAAAACAACTGAATAGATCTTAGACCGACTCAGTACTACCTTTGACACTAGGACCACCTCTGAACTTAAGATGCCTTTCTTTGGGAAATGGCAGCAGTCCAAGGAGACTTTAAGAGACTTTGCACTATCCCTCAAGAAGCTTTGCGTGCAGTTATCCAACTAGATCCCCATGAAGCTGAGTGACAAGATCAGACCCCAAGAGAGCAGTTTATCATAGGTGTCCTTGGCGAACCCCTCAAACGTCAGCGGAAGATATTGTCAGCTCAGCACCCGGATGTTCCGTTCTTGGATTTTAAGGAGCTTGCTACTGGCATCCTGGGGAAAGTCCCAATACTGAACCCCCCGAAGACAGGAAGGAATGGCCCATCCTCCGACCTGCTGCCCACGGCCATATAGCTGAGTATGGAGCTTAGGCACCTGTCCCAGATGCTGTAGCAGCCCTGACGGCTCAAGTCTCCCTCTTAGCTGAGAATATGTAGAGGATGAGGAAGCAGCTAGAGCGACTGGAACAGAAGTCCAAGACTGAGAAAGGGACCCTTCCACCCAGAGACCGTCTTACGTCCGGTCCAAGAGGAGATCGACACTGGCCGTCTGGTAGGTTGTCAAGCCCCAGGCATCGTAAGACCTGGAAACGCAGATGCCCGTATTGTCAGAAGTATGGACACATCGAAGAGAACTGCTAGCAGTTAAACAAATGTCCCCTGAGGCCAAGGACGGCCCCTCAGGAGGAAGAATACTAGGTCCCGAAGATCCAGCCTATATACCTAGATATGTTGGAGGCCGACCCATGATCGAAGTTAGCATCAATGGAGTAATGTTTTCTGCTTTGATTAATACCGGATCTCAAGTGACTAACATCCGTCAATTTGCATTTGAAAAATGCCAGAATGGAGTCCAGCTGACAACCCCTGAAATCCTGGATCCACATCAGAGCTACTAATGTCCAAACGGTAGCCATCTTAGGCTATTGGGAATCCACCTTACAGATCGAAGATACCAAACTCCTACACCAAGTAGTAGTCGTGATTCCCATATTTTTCTGTGAACTACCCCTGTGCTGAATATCTGACAGGGAAAATCTATTCCTTAAATCCATCTGTTAGATTCTAGGCGGACAAATTCCCTTATTTTGGCGGTCAAGTACCCCTGCAGCCTGCAGTACATACCTGGCAGTGAAAATAATTTAATTACATTAGTCTGCGACATATTTGTGTGACCTAAAGCATTTTTTTCTCTTTCTGACACCGGCACTGCATATCTGACAGTCAAATAAAAACAGTAAATACTGCTATTACATTGTCGGTTGACAAATTCCTATTTTTTGTGCTAGAAAGTAAATTTTTTGGCCTGCGCTGAATTTCTGACAGCCCAATAAAACCGTCAAATACTGCATCTACATTGCTGGTAGAAAAAAAACACACTTTTTGTGCTAGTACATTTGCGGCCTGCGCTGCATTTCTGACAGTGAAAGAAATACACTTAAATCAATCAGTTTCATTGTGTGTGAAAAAAACACCTTTTTTGGCCATAAAGTACCTTTGTGGCCTGTGCTGCATTTTTGATAGTGAAAGAAATATACTTAAATCCATCTGTATCATTGTGTGTGAAGAAAACACCTTTTTTGGGTGATAAAGTACCCAGTGCCTAGCATAGCAGACAGGGCAATAAGTTTCAAAAATTTGTCTGTTCCATTGTTGGGTGAGATTAACCCATTTTTTCCTTAAAAAAAAAACAACTCTGCAAAGGTGACAGGGAAATAAATTTCTACAATTGGTCTATTAAATTGGTGGTTCACATTTACCCAATTTGGCTATATACAAACTCCTACTCTGTAGAGGTGACAGGGACCTATATTTTTAAAAATCGCCTGTTCCATTGGTGGGTGACATTAACCCAGTTTTGCCGTATACATACCCCTGCTCTGCATTGGTGACAGGGACCTAAATTTCAAAAAATCATCTGTTCCATTGGTGGGTGACATTAACCCATGTTTTGCCATATACAAACCACCACTCTGCATAGGTGACAGGGACCTACATTTCTAAAAATCGCCTGTTACATTCTTGGGTGACATTTTACCATTTTTGCTGTATACAAACCCCTGCACTGCATAGGTGACAGAGACCTACATTTCTAAAAATCATCTGTTCCATTAGTGGGTGACAGTGAACCAATTTGCAGTATACAAACCCCTACTCTGCATAGGTGAAAGGGGCTTAAATTTCTAAAAAATCATCTGTTCCATTGGTGGGTGACGTTAACCCAGTTTTGACATATACAAACCCCTGCTCTGCATAGGTGACATGGACATAAATTTCAAAAAATCGTCTGTTCCTTTGGTAGGTGACATTACCCAAGTTCGCTGTATACAAACCCCTGCTCTGCATAGGTGACAGAGACCTAAATTTCGAAAAATCGTCTGTTCCTTTTGTGGGTGACATTAACCCAGTTTTGCCATATACAAACCCCTACTCTGCATAGGTGACAGGGACTTAAATTTCTAGAAACTGTCTGTTCCATTGGTGGGTGACATTTACCCAGTTTTGCCATGAATAAACCACTGCTCTGCATAGGTGACAGGGACCTAAATTTCTGAAATCGTCTCTTCCATTAGTGTGCGACATTAACCCAGTTTTCCCTTATACAAACCCCTGCTCTGTGTAGGTGACAGGAACCTACCGACAAGGAGGGCAGGGGTGAAGAGTGGGTGGAAGATTATGTGGAGAACCATGAGGTCCTAGACCCCACATGGAATCAAGGTCATGCGAGTGACCTGTGCAGTTCGGAGGGAGAGGTAGTGGTATCATAGAGCCACCAGCACAGCAAAAGCAGGGTGCAAAAGCAGAGTGGCCGTCCTCTAGACAGTACGCCTGCTACTGCCCACCGGACCCAGGGACCAAGCACAGCAAAGCCAGCTCCAAGGAGTTTCCTGGCGTGGCAGTTCTTCAGACAATGTGCAGACAACAAGACACAAGTGATTTGCACGCTGTGCAATCAAAGCCTGAAGCGAGGCATAAATGTTCTTAACCTGAGCACAACCTGCATGACCATGCAAAGCATGAGCTGCAGTGGAGTAAACACCTCCGAAACCAAGAACGGTCTCAGGCTCCTCCTGCTCCCTCTTCCTACACCTCTGGAGTGACAGTGGCAACGGCCCCCCCGCAAACAGAGGATGTGTCAGCAATGCCACCACGTCTGTCATCTTCAACAGGCAGTACCACAATGTCCCATGGCAGCGTTTAGCTGTCCATGTTCCAAACATTGGAGCGAAGGAGGAAGTACCCCCCTACCCACCCTCGATCACTGGCCCTGAATGCAAGCATTTTAAAATTCCTGGACTTTGAAATGCTGTCATTCTGTCTGGTGGAGACGGAGAGTTTTAAAAACCTTATGGCATTGGCGGTATGTCGTTCCCAGCCGCCACTACTTTTCCAGGCAAGCAATCCCTTACCTGCACAAAAAAGTGGGGGACAAAATCAGGTTTGCACTGCGCAACACCATTTGTGGCAAGGTCCACTTAACTACGGATACATAGACCAGTTAGCATGGGCAGGGACGTTATATCTCCCTAACTGCACACTGGGTAAATGCAGTGGCAGCTGGGCCTAAGCAGCTGTTTGGCATTTCTCTTTGCCTCTTGTTGCCTCCTCCTCCTCTTCCTCCTCTAATACCTCTTCATCCGCTCAGCGTAACACCTTCACTACTAATTTCAGCACAACCCGGGGAAAACGACAGCGGGCAGATTTGAAACTCTTCTGTTTGGGGGACAAACCCCACACAGCGCAGGAGCTGTGGACGGGCATGAAACAACAGACCGATGAGTGGTCTGGTGCTGTGCGAAAATGGGTGAAATCTCGTAGCAGCTCTGGGTCTAGCCAGTTTGACAAGCATCCCTTGCCTAGCACATGTGCTGAATTTGATGGTGCAGAAATTCCCTAAAAACTACCCCGATATGTCAGACCTGCCTCTGAAAGTGCGGGCCGTCTATGCACGCTTTTGGCGTTCTCACCCTGCTGCTTGCCTGTCTGTGCTGCAGAGTAACTTCGGCCTTCCCGCTCACCGACTCATATGCAACGTGCCCACATGCTGGAGACACTGTGCGAGCAGCAGCAGGCGATAGTGGAGTTTCAGCTGCAGCATGCACGGGTAAGTCGCTCTGCGGAACAGTACCACTTCACCGCTACTGAGTGGGCCTCCATGCGAGACCTGTGTGCCTTGTTGCGCCTTGTTTTGACAACTCCACCAACATGGCCAGTGCCGATGACACCATTCTCAGCATCACTATCCCAATTTAGGTGATGATGGCAAAGGATGTGGCACAGGAGGAAAAGGAGGAGAAAGAGGGATCACTTCCACGGTTATCAGGCCAGTCATTCACAAGTGGCTCAGAGGATGTGTTCCTGCTCCAACATAGGCCTGGTACACAATTGTCCAGCCAGGGCTTAGTTCTGGAGGATGAGGAGGAGGAGGAACTGTGTTCACAGAAGGGTAGCACCCAAAACAGCTCATGGGTATCACTTGCACATGGCTGGGGGGATACGGAGGATACAGACGATACACCTTCCACAGAGGACAGCTCTTCCTTGCCTCTGGGCAGCCTGGCACACATGTACGACTACATGCTGCAGTGCCAGCGCAATGAACGCCGAGTTGCCCACATTCTAACTTGTACTGATTACTGGGTGGCCACCCTGCTGGATCGCTGCTACAAGGACAACGTGTCATCCTTAATTCCCTCACTGGAGTGTGATCAGAAGATGCGTGACTACAAGTGCACCCTGGTAGATGTGCTGCTGATGGCATTCCCACCTGACACTGGGGGCTCAGTGGAAGCACAATGTGAAGGCAGAGGAGGAGGAAGAGGTCGCCAATGCAGCTGGGGCACCGTCAGCACCTCAGAAGGCAGGGTTAGCATGGCCGAAATGTGGAAAAGCTTTGTCACTACGACACAACAACCAGCACTACCAGCTAATACGCAACGTCTTAGCAGGAGGCAGCATTTCAGCAACATGGTGGAGCAGTATGTGTGCGCACGCCTAATCGTACAGACTGATGGGTCTGCCTCATTTATCTTCTGGGTCTCCAAAATTGGGCACATGGCCTGAGCATGCTCTTTACGCCTTGGAGGTGCTGGCCTGCCCTGCAGCCAGTGTACTGTCTGAACGTGTATTTAGCACGGCAGGGGGCATTATCACAGACAAGTGCAGCCGCCTGTCCACAGCCAATGTGGACAAGCTCACATTCATTAAAATGAACCAGGCATGGATCCCACAGTACTTGTCCGTACCTTGTGCAGAATAGACATGTATACTGGGCTCATCCAGCCTTTGTTATATTCCAGCACACTTTATCTTTCTTTTATTTTATATATTCCACAATGTTTTGTGGTCTACCCAAATTAAATAAAAAAATAATTTTTTTAAAAAAAAAGTGTTGGCTACCTTATCCTCCACCGCCGCGTCCACTTAAACAGCCACGTCCACCTACACTGCCACGTCCACAGCCTCCTCAACCTTCTACTTCATATGGACCTCCTCCTCCTAGTTCAAGATTTGTTTGCAGGGCACTTGTCATGCCCTTACCCACATTTTGCTGCCTTTTGCAGCTCTCTAGCCCTTTCCATGACTCTTTTAGAGCCATTTTATTGCCCCAAAGTGACTTCAATGGGGTTCAGGTCAAGTTCGGGTCCCGAACTCGAACTTTGCGAGGAAGTTCGGTCGAACCCGGGGAACCCGAACTTCCAGGTGTTCACTCAACTCTATTTAGGAGCCTTACTATCTCAGACTCAAGACGGAACAGAAAGAGTCATCATGGCCTATGCTAGCAGATCTTTACGAGAGCCAGAGAAGAATGACCACCGCCATTGTTTTCAGAAAGTGAAACTCTAACAGAATTGCCTTCCATGCCTGACCCCCTTCAGTGGTTACTCCAGCCTCAAATTCGAGTCACGATGCCAAGATTACACCAAATCAGACAGCTGATCCTCCAGTGCCCTTCAGTGGTTACTCCAGCCTCAAATTCGAGTCACGATGCCAAGATTACACCAAATCAGACAGCTGATCCTCCAGTGCAAGTCCAGGACTCTACTTCTTCCCCTGGAGACTCGGAACTGCCCTTGCGGAGGTCCCCATGGACCAATAAAGGTAAACCACCTGCCCGTTATCGGGAATTCTTTAAAACCAGAGACAATAGGAGTCAAGCCATGGACGCATCTTGAGAAACTTATCCCATGTTTTGTGGTTATATTTTGTTTTTTTTTCACTTTTTTGTACCTTGACTTCCTAGACTCCAACCATCAATCATACCTCATGGATTACAAATACCAGTTTTGCTACCTTATGTGGATTACAAATGACTTTTTGCATGATATGTCCCCATTTTGTAACGTTACAAGCCTGCACCCAAAGAATAGACTCAAGCGTATACCTGAGCTCTTTGTCATCGCTATCGTGATATTTTGACACTAATGTTTTAAAGTTTGAGCAATGTTCAAGCACCTTAGCCCGTTTTATTGTCTCTGTTACGGGTACAACAATGTGACCTCTTTTGCACTCTAAACGGTCTCTGGACGTTACATTGCTAGTCAAATAGTCAGCGTTTTTGCTTCATTGCTTCTATGGACTGCTGCTGAAGACTAAAAATTACTAATGGTCCTGTATTGTTTCCTTGTGTTAGCTAGATAGCTTAGGTCAGGGATGGGAAAACTGCGGCTCTCCAGCTGTTGTAAAACTACAATTCCTACCATGCCCTGCTGTAGGCTGATAACTGCAGTCTTTGCATGCTGGGAGTTGTAGTTTTGCAACAGCTGGAGAGCCGCAGTTTGCCCATCCATGGCTTAGGTAATATTTTGTATTGTATTGTTGCTGCACAGGGAGGACCAAGTGGTAAAGTCAAGAGCAGATTTAACACCATTAAGGGTAACCCGCTGCTAATCTGTGTGTTTTAAGGAAATAGTCCTCATGGAGATATTGGAGAATACCTGTTCCTCCTCCTATTTGTCTGTGTCATAAGGCCTTGCGCACCGCCTTATGGGCGTAAATGTTTAGCTACTTGTATAGTCAACAAGGTGACAAAGCGTAAAGCATCATTAGACCTTGGTGTTGGAAGGGAATACAGGATAAAGCCACCCTTCTATTTGCAGGCATTTCATTGCATAGTGGATTACATGGTGAAGTCAAAAGAGAGCCAGGAATGAGCGCTTTTTGCACACCTTTTGGTTATCTGGTTTATACCGAGCGGGAAAACAGTGATTGAATACCCTACTCATACGGGCAGAGAGACCTTTTGGTAGGTGTTGCTTTATCAATTAGTCAAAGTACATGGTTTAATGCAGGACCTTAACTATTATTTGTTAACCTTAGAATACCTCCTAAGCACAAGCCGAGGACAGCTTGCCTCTTAAGTAAGGAGGATTGTAATGCCCCGAGTTTTTCTATCTGGATATGAAATCTCAATTGCCTGTTATGCATCTGTTTATGTTCAATTGTAATGTGCCTGGTTTACCAGCAGGTGGCAGAAAATATGGCAGAGCAGTATGTAGAATAGAATGGAAACATTCGTCTTCTAATAAGGGGCACTTAATTGTCATTTCCAGCCCTCAAATAAAGTTAAATTTTCTGATGTCTGCAGTAGTCTCTGACAGAGAGGAGCATGGTGACTGTGTAATCAGACTGGATATAATGATTTGCATGTGATAAACCTTATGGACATCCCTTAACTTTTCCAACAATATATACTGTAAAATATGACATATTTGGCATAAAGTAAGGGCAGCAGTCAAGAATTTGCATCATAAAGAAAAGTGGAGCCTGGCCCTATCAAGGTGCTGCACTCTGAGATCAAGCAACCCTTCTAGCCCCAACTTTATTCTGGTGACTGAGTTCAAGCATCAACTATTGCTCCACCTGTAGTATACCACGACCTGATTCAGAACCTCACTCAGGCTCCGCAGTTATAGCCACATATTCCACTCAGTCGTATTAGTCTTATTCAAAAGGTTATTCATGAGGTATAAATAATACCCACTCTTTTGAAGCCTTGCTTGTATTTTTCAGTCCTTTTATTCACGTGACCCCCGAAACGTCGCGCAGCATGGGGTACCAATCAGTTCAGCTCTCAGGATTACTATGCATTATAGTGATTTATTTATATAGTCACAGAAAACAGCGCACTATAATAATAGATGCAAGCATAACATATGAACTAAGCCCTCACTCTATTGATAACATCTGAGACACTTAGCCAATGCTTTTTGATCAAAACACATCTGTGCCCACGTACCCAGTGCCAAGGCGATCTCAGTTCAGGCAGGTCCTACGCTAAACCTACCTATGCCCTTATACATTTATGTTTAGAAGCATGACCCTGCAAATATGGTGTGCTGCTCCCAGTTACCTCTATGTGCATCAGCAGCCAATGAGAGGGGGAGCACACACACCTATATGTACCACCTTCATTAAGGTCGCCTCTTATCAATAGAGTGAGGGCTTAATCCATATGTTATGCTTGCATCTATTATTATAGTGCACTGTTTTCTGTGACTTTATAAACCATGCACTTCCGCATATCCACTGTCTTATCGTGCTGGATGTTTTGAATTTTTTTTCAGCGATTTATTTATATGAATAAAAGGACTGAAAAATACAAGCAAAGCTTCAAAAGAATAAGTATTATTTCTACCTCACGAATAACCTTTTGAATAAGACTAATACGACTGAGTGGATTGTGTGGATATTCTAGTGACTGAGCCCACTTGCCATAAAGATAAGAAGAGAAGAGAACGACACTCGCATTTAGATAATCTTGCTGTGATTTATTGTCACATTCCAGTGACGGCGTTTTGGCAAACAGTTTGACAAAGGCAGATCAGAAGTTACAGCAAGATTATCTAAAAGCGAGTGCCGGTCTCTTCTCTTCTTATCTTTATGGGATGCTTGCCGTGAGACACGCGCATCGCTGCTCTACTTGACCGCAGTGCCGATCGACATATTTTATCACTGAGCCCACTTGCCCATCATGACCATGCAACCTGAGTACTGATACAATAATTTTCTATGGCCTTGCTCCTCTTTTCTGTCTGCTTCAGATTCGGCAAGACAAATGTCCATATGTGACCGAAACATTACATAGTAACATAGTACATAAAAAATACATTTATCCATCTAGTTCGGCCTGTTATCCTGCAAGTTGATTCAGAGGAAGGCAAAAAAAAAAAACCCTGTGAGTTAGTAGACAATTTTCCCCACTTAAGGGGAATAAAAAATTCCTTCCGGACTCCAATCAGGCATCAGAATAACTCCCTGGATCAATGACCCCTCTCTAGTAGCTATAGCCTGTAATATTATTACACTCCAGAAATAAATCCAGTCCCCTCCTGAATTCCTTTATTGTACTCACCATCACCACCTCCTCAGGCAGAGAGTTCCATAGTCTTACTGCTCTTACCGTAAAGAATCCTCTTCTATGTTTGTGTGCAAATCTTCTTTCCTCCAGACGCAGAGGATGTCCCCTCGTCACAGTCACAGTCCTGGGGATAAATAGATGATGGGAGAGATCTCTGCACTGATATATTTATACATAGTTATTAGATCTCCCCTCAGTCGTCTTTTCTCTAAAGTGAATAACCCTAATTTTGATAATCTTTCAGGGTACTATATTCGCCCCGTTCCCGTTATTACTTTAGTTGCCTCCTCTGAACCCTCTCCAGCTCTGCTATGTCTGCTTTGTTCACACTGAGCCCAGAACTGTACACAGTACTCCATGTGTGGTCTGACTAGCGATTTGTAAAGTGGTAGGACTATGTTCTCATCACGGGCATCTATGCCCCTTTTGATGCAACCCATTATCTTATTGGCCTTGACAGTAGCTGCCTGACACTGGTTTTTGCAGCTTAGTTTGCTGTTTATTAAAATTTCTAGATCCTTTTCCATGTCAGTGTTACCGAGTGTTTTACCATTTAGTATGTACGGGTGACTTGCATTATTCCATCCCATGTGCATAACTTTACATTTGTTAGTGTTAAACCTCATCTGCAACTTATCTGCCCAAGCCTCCGAATCTATCCAGATCCCTCTGTAGCAGAAAACTGTCCTCTTCAGTGTTAATTACATTACACAGTTACCACGGCAACGTTCCTCAAGCCCGATTGTATCGTCGACTACAATCGGTATATGAGAGGAGTTGATCTCTCTGATCAAGTCCTCAAGCCATATAATGCCATGCGCAAAACCCGGACATGGTACAAAAAAGTTGCGGTCTACTTGGTACAGGTTGCCTTGTACAAATCTTTTGTACTGTTCCGGAGCACTGGCAACACAGGGAAATTCCTTCAATTCTATGAGGCAGTCCTCAAGGACCTGATCTTTTCTGACCGGGAAAGAGCAGTCAGGAGTACCTCGGGAACTGGAGGCCCCCAGATCGTCCTGGCCAACACTTTCCAGGTGTGATCCCCCATACTGGAAGGAAGGGACGAACCCAAAAAAGATGCAGAGTGTGTCACAGGAGGGGGATACGAAAGGACACCACCACTCAGTGTGACACATTCCCTGATCATTAGAGATGTCCCAAACTATTCGCCGGCGAACAGTTCCCGGCGAACATCATCATTGAGCAAACTTTGACTCTGTACCTCACAGTCAGCATCCACATTCCAGCCAATCAGCATACCCTTCCTCCCAGACCCTCCCACCTCCTATCAAAAAGCAAGGACAGCATCCATCTTAGATTCATTCTGAAGCTGCAGTGTTAGTTAGAGCAGGGAGAGTGCTGCTGCTGCTGAATTAATATAGTTAATATAGTTAGCATTTTACTGTTTCCCAGGGAGCTTTGCACTTCGGATTGCTGTGTTGAGACTCTTAACTGAGGCTCTGCAGTTATTTTGTGGCTGGTCTCCCTGAGATCAGCTATTGTTTTGTTTGAGTAGTCTCCAAGACATTGCTCCCGTTTAGCCAGAATCCTACTCTACACTGATGAGGGGCAACACCCCGAAACAGCTGTCTGTGGATGGATAACTGGCTTAGGTTTTCCCCATCACATCCTTAAAGCTTGTAAAAAAGCGGGATCTTGACATAGGGGCCACTTAATATGGTGGATTTGGTCATCTCTGTAATGGAGACACCCCTTTGCACCGGTTTTCCTTCCTTTGAGGGATATCTGGCTTTCATTGTGTTGTAGACCCAATACTGGGGCTCCACAGTTATTTTGCATATTACGAATTAATATAGGGAAAGATTTAGCAAGGCCAGTGTTCTGTGTCCACTCCAGTACTCAAAGACTCATCTGCTGTAAGGATAGCGTCCTGACAGCACCCCAAAAAAAACTTTTTAGGGCTGGTACATGAGTCTGCTTTTATTATTTTTTTCCATATATATATATATTGCAGTTGCCTGCCTGTGTGTGAGAGGCCGCACACCACTCATATAGGGTGGCACAGTACCTTGCAGATAAAAAGTCATTTAATTTTTACCCTTTAATATAATTGCAGTTGCCTGCCAGTGTGTGTCAGGCCCACTGACTGTACTGTGCACACTGCCAGTGCCCACCACTCATATCAGGTGGCACAGTACCTTGCAGATAAAAAAAGTCATTTAATTTTTACCCTTTAATATAATTGCAGTTGCCTGCCAGTGTGTGTCAGGCCCACAGACTGTACTGTGCCCAATGCCCACCACTCATATCGGGTGGCACAGTACCTCGCAGATAAAAAAGTCATTACATTTTTACCCTTTAATATAATTGCAGTTACCTGCCAGTGTGTGTCAGGCCCCCAGACTATACGCGCAGTGCCCCAAATTGGAGGTAAGAGGACTGACCAATCATCTTTTTCCATCTCCCGGTTCCTAAAATCTATTCAATACACGTCCCCTAATAGGGGATGTAACAGGGATTAAACTGATAGGAATAGTACTACTTAACACACCACTCATGTAGGATGGCACAGTACATTGCACGGCGCACGCTCAGTGCCCCAAATTGGAAGGAAGAGGACCGACCAACCATCTTTTTCCATCTCCCGGTTCCTAAAATCTATTCTATACACCGGCCCCTGATAGGGGACAAAACAGAGATTAAACTGGTAAGAACAATTTTTTTTAATTTAAAAAAAAGAGGACAGCCTCTGCGGAGCTGGGTATTTTTTGGCCATGTTACTGAACGCTCATGCACAATGGCTGTAGGCTCATGCGTCCTTTTGCCGAGGTGACAAACCTGGTCAGTCAAACCCAAGGCAACATCATCGACCTCATCACATATGTGCCCTGCGAAGATTGCTGGATCAGGCCGTAGATGAGCATGAAGGGGAAGAGTTGTGGTCACCATCACCACCAGAAGCAGCCTTGTTGTCATCAATTGCTGGACCTGCGGCAACGCAGAGAGAGGAGTCTTAAGAAGAGGAGTCAGAGGAGGAAGGTGGATTTGAGGAGGTGGAAGACCAACCACAGCAGGCGTCCCAGGGGGCTTGTTGTCAACTTTCTGGGGACCCTTGGTGTTGTTCATGTCACTGGGTCACATGGTCCAATCACCTGCTTCCATCATGGAAGCAGGTGATTGGACCATGTGAACCAGTGACGTCACTGAAGGTCCTTCACCCCCCGCACAGCTGAAGACAGAACAGGAGACTGGCAGCTACGCAATCAAATGGAGTAGAAGAGTTTGTTTTTTTATTATTTTTAACCCTCTCTTGCCCTTTTTACTTTGTATTCTCTATTGAGAATGCTATTATTTTCCTTTATAACTATGTTATAAGGGAAAATAATAAAGATCGGGTCCCCATCCCGATCATCTCCTAGCAACCATGCGGGAAAATCGCACCACATCCGCACTTGCTTGCGGATGCTTGCGATTTTCCCGCAGCCCCATTCACTTCTATGTGGCCTGCGCTGCGTGAAAAACGCAGAATGTAGAACATGCTGCGATTTCCACACAACACAAAAGTGATGCGGGAAAATCACCGCTCATGTACACAGCCCCATAGAAATGAATGAGTCCGGATTCAGTGCGGGTGCAATGTGTTAAACAAAAAAAAAAGTTAAAAAAGCAGAACTTAGGTATTGCCGCGTCCGTAATAATCTGCCCTATAAACATACCCCATGACCTAAACCCTTAGATTAACACGGGGGGCGGGAGGGGGAAAGGGTGCACAATTTTTTTTTTGTCACCTTAGATAATAAACCATGTAATAGCAAGCGATCAAAAACTCAGATGCCCCCCAAAATAGTGCCATTAAAACCGTCCCCTCATCCCGCAAACAATTAGCCCATACCTAATACAATCGGCGAAAAAAAGTAAAAAAAAAAAATGACTCTTAGACTTTAAAGATACCCAAAAAATTTTGGGTGTCAAAAAGGATAATATAGTCTAACACCTAAATAATTGTAAAAAAGTAGACTTATTAGGTATTGCCTCGTCCGTAATAATCCTTACCTCAAAAAATGTAATATAGAGCAACCAAAAATCATATGTACCCTAAATATAGTTCCAACAAAATGGCCACTTTATCCCTTAGTTTCCAAAATGGGGTAACTTTTAGGGAGTTTCTACTCCAGGGGGGCATCAGGGGGGCTTGAAACAGGACACAGTGTAAATAAACCGGTGCATAAAAATCAGCCTTCCAAAAACCACATGGAGCTCCTTTCCCCCTAGGCCCCGCCGTATGGTCATTCAGTAGTGTACGACCACATATGGGGTGTTTCTGTAAACGGCAGAGTCAGGGCAATAAAGATACAGTCTTGTTTGACTGTTAACTCTTAATTTGTTACTGGAAAAAATGGGTTAAAATGGAAAATTTGGCAAAAAAAATGTAATTCTGAAATTTCATCTCCATTTGCCAATAACTCTTGTGGAGCACCTAAAGGGTTAACATAGCTTATAAGATCAGTTCTGAATACCTTGAGGGGTGTAGTTTCTTAGATGTGGTCACTTTTAGGGAGTTTATACTTTAGGGGTGCATCAGGGGGGCTTGAAATAGGACACTGTGTAAATAAACCGGTCCATAAAATCTGCCTTCCAAAAACCACACAGCGCTCCTTTCCTCTACGCCCCACCCTGTGGCCATACAGTAGTTTACAACCACATTTGGGGTGTTTCTGTAAACAACAGAGTCAGTGCAATAAAGATACAGTCTTGTTTGGCTGTTAACCCTTGCTTTGTTAGTGGACAAAATGGGTTAAAATGGAAAATTTTGCAAAACATGGAACATCTGAAATTTCATCTCCATTTGCCAATAACTCTTGTGGAGCACCTAAAGGGTTACCAACATTTGTAAAATCAGTTTTGAATACCTTGAAGGGTGTAGTTTCTAAAATGGGGTCATTTTTGATTGGTTTCTATTATGTAAGCCTCACAAAGTAACTTCAAACCTGAACTGTTACCTTAAAAAATGGGTTTCTGAAAATTTCTGAAAATTTCCAAGATTTGCTTCTAAACTTCTAAGCCTTGTAACGTCCCCTAAGAATAAAATGACATCTCCAAAATGAATCAGGCATGAAGTAGACATATGGGTTATGTAAATTAATAACAATTTTTGGAGGTATTACTATGTATTATAGAAATAAAGAAATTGAAACTTGGAAAATTGCAAATTTTTCAAAATGTTTGTTAAATTTGGTATTTTTTATAAATAACAATGAACTTTTTTTACTCCATTTTACCAGTGTCATGGAGTACAATATGTGATGAAAAAACAATCTCAGAATGGCCTGCATAAGTAAAAGCGTTTAAAAGTTTTTACCACATAAAGTGACATAAAAAATGGCTGGGTCTTTAAGGTTAAATAAGGCTGAGTCCTTAAGGGGTTAAAGGGCCGACACCATCAGATTTATACTTTTTAACATTTATATAATTGAAGAACATTTTAGGGTTAGTTTTACTCTCTTTGACAACTAATCTCTCGGTCTCTAGTTTGGCCGCTTTTATTTGTTTTTTGCATGTTCTATTTTTTTCCTTATAGTTTATCAGTGCTTCCTCGCTACCCTCCTGTTTTAGTGATTTATATGCTTTCTTCTTGTCATTTATTGCTTTCTTTACATTTCTATTTATCCACATTGGTTTCTTTTTGTTCCTTAACCTTTTATTCCCATAAGGTATGTACCTATCACAATGACATTTTAGGATGCTTTTAAAGATATCCCATTTTGTGGCTGTATTTTTATTTTTGAGGACTTTGTCCCGGTTAGTTAGGCCTATGGTCTCTCTTAGTTGGCTAAATTAAGCTTTTTTTAAGTTTTAAAAAATCTGGACTTATGACACATACTGAGAATGGTCGGTTTCTTTTATATGGATTAATCCTTTCACTATCTAATAAATGTGTCTTAATTTACATGTTCAAGAAATGTGCCACAAAGTTACTGTATCAATGATTGGGGCTAAGAGCCCTTTTGCAACCACAAAGGCGTGCTGTACCATTGATATTTGGACAAGCGTAGCAACCTGTTCCTCTGACCAATCTTTCTAATTGCCCAGAGCAAACCACACTTCAAGGGTCTGCATAGCTGTGTTTTCCTTGCCACAGCATCACCATTGTACAGCAGGACAGAAAATCGAAGCATCAAAAATTGTAACACAAACAACAAACCATAAACAAAAGCAAAAAATCAGCCTTTCTTTTAGCCATCAGCCAAAGGATGGGTTGGGTGGGAGGTTTGCGGTCTTCTGCTCTACTCTCACTCCCTTAGCTGGGTCAGACACATTAGATGTATGTTGGCCAAACCAACTGACTTCAGACTAATGTGCATGTTGGCCTCCTGATCCTCACCCGTCTGCAAATGTAAGAGGAGAAATAAATTAAATTATTAGATTTTATTATGTTGGATCCTTTTGTTCTTGGGGGATATGCTCCACAGAGGATTTTGGTAGAGACTAAAAACCTCGTTCCCACAAGTGCACAATTGTCCATACAAAACATATAGTTGAGAGAAAGTGAACAATTTTCTAGCAGTGTAATATAGAGATGAGCAAATCTCTTTAAATTTGTTTCACATCCAGTTCGATCAAGTTGGCAGATTTGGTTTGGTTAAAAATACATTTGACCAAAATAGAAAGTGTTCAGATTTCCCTAAAAAGACACTCAGGTCTCCTAGGCCTGCATCCAACCCTTTTCAAGCTCTTTAACACCAAGACAGCATTAGAAATGTCAAAGTGTCACTGACATACAGTGTATACAAGGCTATGGGTAAGTAGATGGTAGCCGGTGGTAAACTGGCAGGTTAAAAACACGCTGCACTGTCTGATTTTTTATTTTTTTTAAACACCATCCAAAAATAATCACTTTTTAGTGGCAGATGCCTTCTTATCTGTCTACTGATCTCTTACATGGTGGCCATCATTTTGAGATATTATAAACACAGATGGAATCTAGATTTTTGGTGAGTTCAAAACCAATATCATTTATTGAAAATCAATTTCCTCATCTCTAATAAAAGTAAAAAGTTAAACCATTTAGCAACTGAAGGACAAAGCTAAATGTACATAGCTAAATTATTATTTGTTGCAATGAATTCCGGAAGTGAAAAAATATATCATATATAAAATGGAGGAGAAGACAGTAAGTGTGTAGCCATTTTGCAGAAGGGTGCCAGGCAAATAATCTGATCATTGGTCAAAATTACCAAAACTTTACTTAATAATACGAGCATCTAAAGGTTTGTCGTTAGAAAGTTAATGACTTGCACAATCAAATAAATGATCTACTCGTGTAAAGGGGCCTTTACTGCATCTCCTAATGAAAGCACGTGCATGCTTGGCCAATGTATAAGATGGTCAGGAAAGATAGCTGTTGGCCAATTGAGTGTTTGGGTGACAGCTATGTAATGTGTAGGACAAATCTTACCTAAGCTTATTTTCTTCATACTTAACCCCCTAACTCCTATCTATTGTACGTCAACACCTAATGAACAAAAGATGGTAAGCATGCCTCACTCCCTTCACCTTTCTTACCGAGACATTTTAAAGCCTTAGGGCTCTTTCACTCGAGCCAATGCTGTGCGTGCAATCCGCTGCGTGAAAGAGAGCCAAGCCCCGCTCTGGACAGCAGAGACACGGAGCATTAACATAATTGATAATGCTCTGTGCCTCTCTGTAAACTTTTTGCTACAAAATCACAGTGAGATAAATATGTCACTATGGCCGATGGCTCTGAGATGTCCTCGAAAGTGCTAGTGCAGTTAACCCCTTAAAGTTCCTCAGAAACCCCATCCCTCCTCACCTAGAAGAAATATTACAGCTGCTAAAAGAAAATCTATATAGGATTTATTGGAAATAAATGCATTATACTGAAACACAAATTGTGTCATCTTCTCCATTTATATCGCATGTCCAATGTCTTGTAGATATATATAGAAATGTTATTTTACCACCAAAGATACACGGAAGTTCTTTATAATAATCAGCCAGTCCTAATTATATGGTTTGTATATGATGCCAGGGATTGGCAAATCTAACATTTTGGAAAAGTACGTCCTGCCCTGTAGCTTCTCCTCCCTACCTTCTACATCCCAATAAATGATGAGTCCTTCACCTGGATGGTTCATATCTCCAGTGTTCAGCAGAAATGGCACCGGTGACCGTCTCTCTCGTTCTTCTCATTCTGTGCTGTGCAGGCACATTAGCAGACAACAATGGCAAACCCCAACCAGGTAATCCTACTAATCATGCTGATAATTCAAAGGGATGAATGAAGAACCTTTTAAGTGGCATCTAAGGGCTGGTTCACATATTTCAGCTGTGTCTGACCAGTTTCTTGGGCTGGACACAACTGATGACCAAGCTTGGCTCCTATCTGATGTCCATACCCAGACTGAGAAACGTTGCATGCAATGGAAAAGGTCTAGCTGTGAAACTGATGCCAACAGAGACCAAAAATACCCCATGGGAAACAATAGAAGTGGTTGTGTCATAATTTATCCATTAAGGGCTTGTGCACTACTTTGAGGAAGAGTGTGGTGGATATATGAATGAGCCTTAAAAAGGTTTTCAAAGATCTTAAGAAATGTGGCCCAGAGCAGTGGCAGTAAGAAAAACCCTCTTCCTTCTTACATATCCTGCACTCTGGTCCCAGATGCTCCTCTGGTCCTGCAGTAATGACATCACATCCATTGTACACAAGAACCTTGCTGCCAATCACTAGCCTTAGTGGTCATGTGCCATTAACGCGTCTGGGATTAGAGCGTGGCTCTAAAGCTGTTGGACATACAGTATATAAGATAAGCATGGGGTTTTCATTTTATTTTACACTGCCCCTCCTCTGGGCGAAGTTTTTAAAATCTCTGTAAATCTTTGTCTAGATTATTGTCATTGTCTCCATCTCTTTGCAGTTCCTTCCTATTTTACATTTCCTTTATGTCTATTGAGCATCACAGTTCAGTAGAAGATGAAAGTATTTTTCTTGACTTGGTCAAAACTCCACTGGTTTTATGTAAATTCATGGCCAACAACCATAAGTTAGTTATCCACCATGACGGAGAGGGACTTCAGCACATTGACATGTATTCTCACCCTGTTATGTCTCCACATGTTGACCCCACCAGTCAATCTATATTTTGTCATCATGTCAGTCTCCAATAGTGAGATCAGGAATGTGGGAATCAAGTAAATACTTCTACTTCTAAATACTGAGGAACATTTGCCATGAGTATCTGACTAGTCTGACCAGTAGAGCACAATTTTACCATAGACTTGGTGATCAAGGAGTTTCTGGGGTCCCAGCAACAGTTATTTCTAGGTGACTCTTCAAAAAAAAAATAAAAAAAAAATTGTCCAAATCATACAACCCTATTAATGAATGGTAGATAAAAGATTCAAGATACTAATCTGGGAGGTTTCATCCTCACTGATCCCCTTGATGCTCCTTTTCTGACATTTACAGGTGAAACTCGAAAAATTAGAATATCGTGCAAAGTTCATTTATTTCAGTAATGAAACATAAAAGGTGAAACTAATATATGAGATAGACTCATTACATGCAAAGCGAGAGATTTCAAGCCTTTATTTGTTATAATTTGGATTATTATGGTTTACAGCTCATGAAACCCCAACGTCACAATTTTGAGGTACCCTTTGCTCAGGGGGTATGGATTCCTTAGCTGACTAGAGTGTGACACTTTGAGCGTAGAATATTAAACCTTTTCACAAAATTATAATTTTAAGCTGCATTACTGAAATAAATGGACTTTTGGACGATATTCTAATATTTAGAGTTTCACCTGTACTGATTCCACACTGGTTTCTTTTTTTTGGAACGGAAAAATGGAAAAACGGAAACGGAAAGCATACAGAGTAACTTCTGTTTTTTTGTGTGGATCTATTGAAATGAATGGTTCCGTATATGGTCTGTATACGTAACGCAAAAAAACTAAAAGAAAAAAAAAGAAAAAACAAATGTTCGTTTATGGGCTGTTTTTTGCGTTCTGTATACGGTCCATATACAGAACTATAAAAAAAACGGAATGTTCTCCGTATGCATTCCGTTTCTGTTTTTTCGTATTTTCATTCCATTCAAAGATAGAACATGTCCTATTATTGTCTGCATAACGAACAAGGATAATACTGTTCTATCAGGGGCCAGCTGTTCCGTTCCACAAAAAATGAAATGCACACGGACGTCATCTGTATTTTTTGCGGACCGCTAAATACTGAAAAAGCTATACGGTCATGTGCAATAGGCCTAAGTCATGGAGCATCTACTGCCCTAAATGTGGAAAAAAGCATCCTTCAGATTTTAGATTTTTGGTTATTACTGAAGATGAGTCAAGATATAAGAAATGTAATTCGGCTGCTTGGACGAGCTTCACAAAGGATCGCATTCCATTGTATGTAGTGGGCGCGATGATGGGGAGCAGTGAGCCTCCGTCATTGAAGCCCTCAGATGCCGCATTCATCGCTGATTGAGGCTTCTGACACTAAAATTGAGGCCTTTCAGGGGTTAATCAGGGTAAAAAAAACATACATACTCACCTTATCCATATGATCTCGCAGAGGCCGTCATGGCCATCTTGACTGAAGAAACCAAGTGAAACCTCGCGCTGTGACGTGATGACATCATCACTGGAGAAGTCACTGTGGCTGGCCAGCGAGGTGACATAGTGATTTATCACGTCTCTTCAATCAAGATGGCCGTCATGGCCTCCCTGTGAGCAAATTAATGAGGTGAGTATGACTTTTTTTTTTTTAACTGCCATTTCAGAAAAAATAGATTTATTACCACGAAGCACAAGGAACTTTGGCTTTGCGGCAAATCACATTTTTCCTGAAAATTGGATCAAAGTCAATTCGTTTGCTGATAGATATTTCTCATACTTTGAACCTGGCTGATAAGAGGTCAGCAATAGTGATGAGCGAGCATGCTCGTGTTTAGCTGAGTATTCGGCTGAACACTGCATGTGCTCGTGTGCCATTGAGCACAAGGTAAGTCAATGGGAGAACCCCAGGCACCACCTGCTCAGAAGAGGAGAGGATGTCTGGTTCCCTTAAAAACAGCCTGATTTTTCGTGAAAACTCAGATCCTATGGTATATTTTAACACAGAGTCGTTCCCATGGTGATGGGGACGCTTGAAGTTAAAATGTACCATCGCATATGAGTTCTCTCTAATCCGATGGTATATTCTAACACCGAGGTGTTCCCATGGTAATGGGGACGCTTGAAGTTAGAATATACCAACAGGCGCGTACATAGCGGCCCCCTGCTGCCAAGCCGGGTGCACCTGCGTGGATCACAGCACCCTGTCAGAGGTTGGGTGCCGGGCAGCAGCACGATTGTGAAAACTCAGATCTGAAAAAGCTGGCAGTTTCTTTGGGAACCAGACACTCTCTCCTCTTCCGAGCAGGGGGTGCCTGGGGTTCTCCCATTGACTTACATTGTGCTCGGGTGCTCGGTAGAGCATCGCGATGTGTTCGGCCAGAGCACCCGAGCACACAAGCACTTTGATACTCGTTTATCACTAGTCAGTAACTGTATGAAAAGTTTGTGACAAATCAAAATCTTTAATTACAGAGAAACCTGGAAAATGTCCACCAAATAATCCATTGATACGATGTCCTTATCCACCTCTTTATGGACAGTGCGACTCGGACAGTGACTGTCCTGGAAATCAGAAGTGCTGCAGGCCTCATTGCAATCCAAAATGCATGAATCCCATCACAGGTGAGCACATGGAGCACGTAATTAAATAGGATTTGGCACCTGGTGCAGGAGGCTGATAGTGATGTGGTGAAATAACCGGCTCTGCCTGATCTGCCAAAATCTCCTGTAAAAGCATCTGTCAGCAGATCTGTCCCTATGACACCGGCTGACCTGTTACATGTGCACGTGGCAGCTGAAGACATCTGTGTTGGTCCCATGTTCATACCTGCCCGCATTACTGGGAAAAACTGTGTTTTAATATATGTAAATTAGGTTGTCTTGATACCAAAATTTGGATTCGGTTTCAATACCATGCAAAAATAAACAACCTATAATATGTGATGTGTTAGCCCAAGTAATAAATAATCACCGAACAATAAATATAAGTTTATTAATGACAGTATTTCAAAATCAATATGCATGATGAATACAAGGTATGGTCTATAACATCCAAGGGTGGACAAATAACTGGTGAGGGGGCAAAAATGCATGGGAAGGGAAGGCAAACTGGCACTGCAAAGTATATCAATACATACTTATGTAAAGTACTAGCATTAGGGCATATCAAATCTTAAAATCAAACTACATATATAGTATTATAGACAAGTAAAGTGCAAGTGCATAGCCCAAATATAGCAGCATCACATAGTAACAGTTAATAAGGCTAGCAGACACCAAGCTACCCACCTTCCCAGTTCCCCCTCACCTACCCTACGCGTATCGCCACCAGGCTTTGTCAGGGGAAGGGCAAAAATAAAATAAAACCCCAAAAAGCCTTTTGATTCAATATAATGGGGGTGGGCTGGAGGTCTGGCCGCAGTACGGCAAACGGGCAGAGAGGCGGCCGGAAAAGGATAACGCAAGTGTGAAAGTAGCCTAAGTGGCCTGTATTCTGTAACTCACATTAACCCCATGTTGCCCATTATGTGAAATGGTACTTTGCGGGTCACTTACTAATAATGTGAGGCACATGGGGTCCAGTCCAAAAGCGTGTGTCCAGCCTGACATTAAAAATAAGTGACCCCCATCAAGTTTAAAACATTGTAGTGGCAAGATTGGGGTTATTGAGTCGCATTAACCCCAAATCTTGCTGGCTCCCTGATACATGTTTTTTGCCTGCCTTTATCGTGGGCCGGGTGCCTGCGCTGGCTATTCAGTGCACTAATGCACGCTGATGCTGGGAAGAACACAAGACTCAGGAGGAGGTGGAGGCCACCCCATTGTAAATGAGCCTCTAGGAGCAACAGGGGGCGTTGCTGTTACACCAAGAGGCTCTGCTCTCTCTACAAATGCCGCACCCTCTGCACTTTGATTGATTGGGTCGGGTGTAATGACAATTATACTGCCTGGCCCTGTCAATCAAAATGCAGAGGGTGCATCAGTTGAAAGAGAGAGCTGAGCCTCTAAGTGTAATGGTAACGCCCCCGTTGCTCCTAGAAGCTCAGCCATGCGGGCACATATGAACATAGGACCAACACAGATGTCTCCAGGTGCCAAGTGCCCATGTAGTAGGTCAGCCGGTGTCATAGGGACAGATCTGCTGACAGATGCCCTTTAATATCTAAGAGGTAATGTTCAACTTCACTGGTGGCAGAAGTAGGAAATAATGTAATAAGTATGTTTATGCTCCAAATTGTGGACCTGTGAGCACTCATCGAGTCTCATCGTATGACCCAGAAGATTCAGTGTGCTCCCTAGAAGTAATGATAGTTAAAGTATATAAGCGGGTCTGCTGTAAATCCTATTCCCCTGGCTGAACCTGTACATGCGCAAACAGTAGGGGTGACTCAGAGTGAAACCGAGGGTTTTCCCTTAGCAGTGCTTGATACTGATGGTGTCCTGGAAGTTTGATTCCCTGATTTGCCAGTCTCCAGTGACAACTTTGGGACAGCTCAACTCAAGGACCCTACACACACTCATGCACGGCAAAGTGTAAAAGTAGTCAATGGGGTGTCTCAAGAACCTGGGGTAGAGAAAATATTTCCCCATTTTGCTTTAGAGAATTAACTCTTATACAAAAAAATGGACAAGTTGTGGAGCAACTTGTGGTCCCAAAATCACATCGCCAAAAGGTGATGGATCTAGCGTATTCACATGTGCTAGGAGGGCACTTGGCCTATGAAATAACCAAAGACCAGATTTTGCAGAGGTTTTATTGGCCCGGGGTAAATAAAGAGATAAAAGAATACTGTGATTCATGCCCAGAGTGTCAGTTACACAACCCGGTGGCGACCTTTAGGAGTCCGTTAGTGCCTCTCCCGATTATTGAAACTCCCTTAGAGAGGGTTGCAATGTTTTTAATGGGAACTCTTGTTAAGTCTGCCAGAGGTCACCAATACATTTTGGTTGTCCTTGATTATTCTACCCGCTATCCAGAAGCAATACCTCTAAGGAAAACCTCTGCAAAGGTGATAGCCAAGGAGTTGTTCCAGATGTTTACTAGAGTGGGCATACCTAAAGAAATACTCACTGACCAGGGGACGCCCTTTATGTCAAAGGTTACAAAAGAGTTATGTAAACTGTTGAAAATAACTCACTTGCGTACCTCAGTTTATCATCCCCAAACGGATGGACTAGTTTAAAGGTTTAATAAAACTTTAAAACGGATGCTCAGAAAAGTGGTGGCACAAGATGGTAAAGACTGGGATTGTCTTTTACCATAACTTATGTTTTCTGTACGGGAGGTGTCTCAAGCATCTACCGGATTTTCTCCCTTCGAGCTAATGTATGGTCGGCACCCTCGGGGTCTCCTGGATATTGCCAAAGAGACCGGGGAGAGTGAGACTACACCCTACAAAAGCGAATGATTGAACACATAGCCCAAATGCAGGAAAGGATTGAAAAAGAAATGGCCATTGTAATAGAACACCTGCAGCAGGCCCAGGAGTGTAAGTCCTGGGTTGACAACAGGTCGGCTAGAGTAGGAAACTTGAACCCTGGGGATAGGGTACTAGTCCTTGTCCCCACAGTAGAAAGTTAATTCTTGGCCAAATGGCAAGGACCTCATAAAATAGTTTAGAAGGTCGGAGAAGTGAATTACTGAGTTCACCAACCAACGGAAACAGTAGGCATACAGAGTAACTTCAGTTTTTTTTGCAGATCTATTGAAATGAATGGTTCCATATACGGTCCGTATGCGGAACGCAAAAAAACAAACAGAAAAAAAAAACAAAGAAAAAATGTTCGTTTACGGGACGTTTTTTGCGCTCTGTATACGGTCCATATACGGAACCATTCATTTCAATGGGTCCACAAAAAAACGGAATGTTCTCCGTATGCATTCCGTTTCCTTTTTTCCGTAATTCCATTCAAAGATAGAACATGTCCTATTATTGGTCGCATAATGGACAAGGATAATACTGTTCTATCAGGGGCCAGCTGTTCCGTTCCACAAAAAATGGAATGCCCACAGACGTCTTCCTTATTTTTTGTGGACCGCTAAATACTGAAAAAGCCATATGGTCATGTACAATAGGCGCTGGTCATGGAGCATCTACTGCCCTAAACGTGGAAGAAAGCGACCTTCAGATTTTAGTTTTTCGGTTATAACTGGAGATGAGTGAAGATATCAAGAATTTAATTCGATGGATTTCACAAAGGATCGCATTCCATTGTATGTAGTGGGCGCGATGACGGGAAACAGTAAGCCTCCGTCATTGAACCCCTCAGATGCCGCATTCATCACTGATTGAGGCATCTGACACTAAAATTGAGGCCTTTCAGGGGTTAATCAGGGTAAAAATAACATACATACTCACCTTATCCATTTGATCTCGCAGAGGCCGTCATGGCTATCTTGACTGAAGAAACCAAGCGAAACCTCGCGCTGTGACGTGGTGACAGCATTACTGAAGATGTCACTGTGCCTGGCCAGCGAGGTGACGTGGTGATGTCACACGTCTCTTCAATCAAGATGGCCGTCATGGCCTCTCCGTGAGCAAATTAATGAGGTGAGTATGATGTTTTTTTAATGCTATTTCAGAAAAAAATGATTTATTACCACGAAGCACAAGGAAATTTGGCTTTGTGGCAAATCACATTTTTCCTGAAAATCGGATCAAAGTCAGTTTGTTTGACTTCTATTCACTCCTCTCTAATTATCTAGTTATAACTCCTTGGTTTCTTTTGGAGGAGACAATCCAACCAGGGTGCTGATAGATATTTCTCATATTTTGAACCTGGTTGATAAGAGGTCAGCAATAGTGATGAGCGAGCATGCTCGTGTTCAGCTGAGTATTCGGCCGAACACTGCATGTGCTCGTGTGCCATTGAGCACAAGGTAAGTCATTGGGAGAACCCCCGACACCCTGTACTCAGAAGAGAAGAGGGTGTCCGTTTCCCAAAAAAAACAGCCAGCTTTTTCTGGCTCATCACAGCCAGCTTTGATGCTCGCTCATCACTAGTCAGTAACTGCATGAAAAGTTTGTGACACATCAAAATCTTTAATTACAGAGAAACCTGGAAAATGTCCACCAGGTCCGGTAAGATGTCCTTATCCACCTTCTTATGGAAAGTGCAACTGGGACAGTGACTGTCCTGGAAACCAGAAGTGCTGCAGGGATCGGTGCACTTGGACATGCAGGAATCCCATCACAGGTGAGCACATGGAGCACGTTATTAAGTTGGATTTGGCACCTGGTGCAGGAGGCTGATAGTAATGTGGTGAAATAACCGGCTCTGCCTGATCTGCCAAAATCTCCTGTAAAAGCATCTGTCAGCAGATCTGTCCCTATGACACCGGCTGACCTCTTACATGTGCACGTGGCGGCCGAAGACATCTGTGTTGTTCCCTTGTTCATACCTGCCCGCATTACTGGGAAAAACTGTGTTTCAATATATGTAAATTAGGGTTGTCTCGATACCAAAATTTTGATTCGGTTTCGATACCAATACCATATTGTGATACTTGATACTATTCGATACCATGCAAAAATAAAATAAAACTCCAAAAAGCCTTTTGATTCACTATAATGGGGGCGGGCTGGAGGTCTGGCCGCAGTACGGCAAACGGGCAGAGAGGAGGCATAGCGATGCTCGAGCTGAACTGGTGTTCGGCTGAGCATGCTCACCCAACACTAGTGTACATACATTACTTATCCTGTACTGATCCTGAGTTACATCCTGCATTATACTCCAGAGCTGCACTCACTAATCTGCTGGTGCAGTCACTGTATACATACATTACATTACTTATCCTGTACTAATCCTGAGTTACATCCTGTATTATACTCCAGAGCTGCACTCACTATTCTGCTGGTGCAGTCACTGTGTACATACATTACTTATCCTGTACTGATCCTGAGTTACATCCTGTATTATACTCCAGAGCTGCACTCACTATTCTTCTGGTGGAGTCACTATGTACATACATTACATTACTTATCCTGTACTGATCCTGAGTTACATCCTGTATTTTACTCCAGAGCTGCACTCACTATTCTGCTGGAGCAGTCACTGTGTACATACATTACTTATCCTGTACTGATCCTGAGTTACATCCTGTATTATACTCCAGAGCTGCACTCACTATTCTGCTGGAGCAGTCACTGTGTACATACATTACTTATCCTGTACTGATCCTGAGTTACATCCTGTATTTTACTCCAGAGCTGCACTCACTATTCTGCTGGAGCAGTCACTGTGTACATACATTACTTATCCTGTACTGATCCTGAGTTACATGCTGTATTATACTCCAGAGCTGCACTCACTATTCTGCTGGTGGAGTCACTGTGTAAATTCATTACATTACTTATCCTGTACTGATCCTGAGTTACATCCTGTATTATAGTCCAGAGCTGCACCCACTATTCTGCTGTTGCAGTCACTGTGTACATACATTACTTATCATATACTGATCCTGAGCCATATCCTATATTATACTCCAGAGCTGCACTCGCTATTCTGCTGGTATAGTCACTGTGTAAATTCATTTAATTACTTATCCTGCACTGATCCTGAGTTACATCCTATATTATACTCCAGAGCTGCACTCACTATTCTGCTGGTGGAGTCACTGTGTACATACATTACTTATCCTGTACTGATCCTAAGTTACATCCTGTATTATACTCCAGAGCTGCACTCACTATTCTGCTGGTGGAGTCACTGTGTACATACATTACTTATCCTGTACTGATCCTGAGTTACATCCTGTATTATACTCCACACAGGGCTGATTATAGCTCTCCTGCTCCCTGAGGCAAAAATTAGCCCCTCCTATTAAAAAATAGTATAAAAGCCAAGTAGCCACGAACTCCGAGACTGTCCTGCCAGATCTGGGGCGGTACAAGTGCAGATAATGTTGTTGCTATCACCTGCAGTCCTATGTAAACACAACAGATAACATAGTGATATATCTGTGAGTACAGATAATGTAGTAGATGTCACCTGCAGTCCTATGTAACACCGAAGATAACACAGTGATAACTCTCTAAGTACAGATAATGTAGTAGATGTCACCTGCAGTCCTATGTAACAACACAGATAAAACATGATTACTCTTAAAGGGGTTCTTCACTTTGTTACAACTAATGATCTATCCTCAGGATAGATCATCAGTATCTTATCGATCGGGGTCTGACACCCGGGTTCCCTGCCGATCAGCTGTTTGAGAAGGCAGAGGCGCTGCAGGAGCGCCGGAGCCTTCTCATTGTTTACCGCTGCTAGCGCTCCGCCCAGTGACGTCACGACTTGTATCAAGTGGCGTGGGCAGGGCTAAGCTCCATTCAGTGAACAGAGATTAGTGAACAGAGATTAGACACACAAAAAGGGACAGCGATACACATGGACAGACACACACAGGGACAGGGACACACACAAAGGGACACACACAGAGACAGGTCACTTACACAGGGACAGACACACACAGACACACACAGGGACAGGGACAGACAGGGATAGATAGACACACACATTCAGGGACAAACACACCTACAGGGACAGACACACAAACAGGGACAGGGCAGAGACATACACAGGGACACACAGGGACAGACAAACACACACACACACCAGGACAGACATGCACATAGTGACAGGGACACACAGGAACAGACACACTCAGGGACAGATACACACAGAGAGACAGACACACACACACACAGAGACACACAGGGACAAGTGACACACAGGGGCAGGTGACACACTGTGATAGATAGTGGGACACACACACACACACAGGGACAGACACACACACAGGGACAGACATACACATAGGGACAGACAAAAACAGACACAAAGGGACAGACACACACACAGGGATAGACACACAGGGACAGAGACACACACACAGGGACACACTGGGACAGGGACACACAGGTACAGGGACACACACACAGGGACACAAAGGGACATGGACACACAAGGACACACACACAGGGACAGGGACACATGGGGACAGCGACAGGTATGGGGACACACAGGGATAGGGACACACAGGGACACATACTTACAGGGACAAATACAGACAATGACAGATGCACACACACAGGGACACGCACACAGGGAAAGGGACACACAGGGACAGACATGCACAGGGACAGACACACACAGCGGCAGATACACACAGGATTAGACAAACACACAGGGATAGACACACACACACAAGAAAAGACACACACAAGGCAGACACTCACAGGGTCAGGGACACACAGGCACAGACACATACAGGGACAGGGACAGACAGGGACAGACACACACAAACAGGGACAGGCACACCCACAGGGACAAACAGGGATAGACACACACAGGGACAGACACACACACAGAAACACACACAGTGACAGGGACAGACACACACAGGGACAAACACATGAGGACAGACACACAGTGATAGGGACAGGCACAGGGACACACACAGGGACAAACACACACAGGGACACACAAGGACATTGACACACAGGGACAGACTCATACACAGGAACAGGGACTGGGACACACAGGGACAGGGACACAGACAAAGAGACAGACACACAAAGGGACAGGCACACACACAGGGACAGTGTCAGACATACAGGGACCGGGACAGACACACACAGGGACAGACACACACACACAGGGACACACACACAGGGACAGACACACACACAGGGACACAACACAGGGACAGGGACACACACACAGGGACACACACAAACACAAGGATAGACACACACACAGAGAAAGGGACAGACATAAAAAGGGACAGGGACAAACACAGGGACAGACACACAGGTAAAGGAACACATAGGGACAGACACAGGGACAGGAGGACACCCACTAGGATGGTCACTGGCTTCACCCCAGAAAGACAGACCTAACCGGCCATGCTCCCAAACAGATAAACCACACCCCTGGTCCATGAAGGCACTCCCCCATTACAGGCTGTATAAAGGCGAATGGAAGAAGTGGGAAGAACTTTATGAGGGGAAGGTGAGCTCGGGGCAGCCGGGGTGCCTTCTCCCCCTCAGTCAGCCACTGGGAGCCATGTCTGCGGCTCTAGTGACTGGAGTTGTTAGAAGCCTCAGTCAGTTGATGCAGCTCATGCTCAGACAGTACAGTGCTGCTGTCTGAGTGTGAGCGACTCAAAGGATGGACATCCATGTGTCCGTCCAGGCCCTGAGACGGACGGAGGACAGGGAGCCAGAAAAACTGACTGTCCGGCCTAAAACTGGACGTCTGGCCACCCTAACACACACACAGGGACAGGGAGACACAGGGACAGGCACAAACAGGGACAGGGACACACAGGCACAGACACAAAAAGGGACAGGGACACACAGGGACAGACACACAGGGACAAATACACACTGGGACAGACACAGGGACATACAGACACAGCTAGGCCTCACCACCCTCCAGCCTGTCTCCTCTCCCTACAGCAACACAGCTCCCTCTGCTCCTCCCCCACTGGTAACATGGGCGGATGGCATCAGGAAGGTCCTTCTAACCCAGTAGGAAACAACATCTAACCTGTTCTGACATGTGCTGCAGGGGTGAGCGGAACTACAGAGGGGGGACACAGTTTAAAGGGAACACTGGCAGCTTCCAGCAGTGTTTAAATGCTGTGTGGATGCCACCCTCTCAAATATACTGCAAACTGCCGTGATTCTCATCTCACCTCATTGCAGAAATGGCCCTGACTCCAGAGCTGCACTCACTATTCTGCTGGTGGAGTCACCGTGTACATACATTACATTAATTTTCCTTTACTGATCCTGAGTTACATCCTGTATTATACTCCAGAGCTGCACTCACTATTCTGCTGGTGCAGTTACTGTGTACATACATTACATTACTTATCCTGTACTGATCCTGAGTTACATCCTGTATTATACTCCAGAGCTGCACTCACTATTCTGCTGGAGCAGTTACTGTGTACATACATTACATTACTTATCCTGTACTGATCCTGAGTTACATCCTGTATTATACTCCAGAGCTGCACTCACTATTCTGCTGGTACAGTTACTGTGTACATACATTACATTACTTATCCTGTACTGATCCTGAATTACATCCTCTATTATACTCCAGAGCTGCACTCACTATTCTGCTGGTGCAGTTACTGTGTACATACATTACTTATCCTGTACTGATCCCGAGTTACATCCTGTAATATACTCCAGAGCTGCACTCACTATTCTGCTGGAGCAGTCACTGTGTACATACATTACTTATCCTGTAGAGATCCTGAGTTACACCTTGTATTATACTCCAGAGCTGCACTCACTATTCTGCTGGTGCAGTCACTGTGTACATACATTACATTACTTATCCTGTACTGATCCTGAGTTACATCCTGTATTATACTCCAGAGCTGCACTCACTATTCTGCTGGTGGAGTCACTGTGTACACACATTACTTATCCTGTACTGATCCTGAGTTACATCCTGTATTATACTCCAGAGCTGCACTCACTATTCTGCTGGTGCAGACACTGTGTACATACATTACTTATCCTGTACTGATCCTGAGTTACATCCTGTATTATACTCCAGAGCTGCACTCACTATTCTGCTGGTGCAGTCACTGTGTGCATACATTACATTACTTATCCTGGCCCACCGAAACCTGGAAACTGTAAAGTGGACGGCGATTGTAAGGGAGTCGAGAAATGCTGCGAAATAGATTGTAAACTGGAGTGTATCATTCCTAAAGGTTAGAAAAGTAAGTGATGTGAGGCCGGCTAGATGTATCTCCGTCCCTCACAGCGGAGGACACATCACTGCTCAGCGCTCAATAATTCTGTCTTATCCTGGCTTTTCCTTCTCTAGATCCAAATAAATCTTGGAATTGTCCAGTAATTTATACTTTGGTCGCTTGCAAGACTCACCCTAGAGAGTGCTTTAGTGACCACCACTGTCCCGGGAATAAGAAGTGCTGTGATCAAGGCTGCATTTGGAAGTGCATACAAGGTGTAAGTAACAGAACCCATCAAATTACAAAGAGATATGTTTTCCAGATTGTCTTGTCTCATGACCAGTATTACATAAGAAGAAGCAGCTCTATCTCACTCTATCCCAGCAGGAAGTCCCAGCATTTTCTTACCCCATTAGTTGAGTCCTCTCTCTCTCTCTCTCTCTCTCTCTCTCTCTCTATGTGACTCTTTATAAAAGGGCTGACAGGCATTGAAGGGTATTCATGGGGTTAGAAGGAGGTCTCTTCTTTACATTTTCGGCGCCACACTTCATCCATGCTTGTGTCTGGTGTTGCAGTTCAGTCTGAGTAAAGTTAAGCAGAGTCTTCTCTACTCTTATACAACAATGTGATAGATATAGAAAAGCCCCTCACCACTGCAAGTAATCTGTTTGCTCGGTATTTTGTAATCCTGTGTAAAGTAGTGATGAGCGGCAGGGGCAATATTCTAATTTGCGATATTTCACAAATATTTGGTAGAATATTCCTCATATATTCGCAAATTCGAGATTATTATCTTGATTGTGAAAAGTCGACAATGTAATATTCGGGTACTGCACTCAAAATACAGGCGTGGGTCACTATAGCTATATTTCTTAAGCTGCTAGAAGTTTCCTGAGACTGGAGAAAATGGTTGGCACAGCAGAACATTACAATAGCTTTATACGCAGATAGAGTGCTCCGATATATTCGCGATTGTTAAATCGGCACTAATGATGCAAATATTTTGGTGCAATATGTGCAACTTCAAATTTTTACAGGTCTGACTACATATTAGTGATTGGTGCACCTAAGTATTGTTGTGAACTTGTGACATCGCAGCACTATGTATGTATGTACTGTATGTATGTATGGACAACTACACTATATCACTATCTAACCTACACTGACTATCTTCCACTAATTATCTGTATTATATATAAACTAACTAACTAACTAACTAACTACCGGTAACTATCTACTGTAATGTGACACAGGAAAGCACAGAGCACAGCAATGACACTGCTGTCTCTCTCAGATCAGCATAATACTGCATACAGTGGCTGCTGCGGAGGTTCTTATATACTAAAGGGGTAGTAAACTTTCCTATTGGTTGCTAGGGATGTTGCTAAGCTCATATAAAGACATTACAGTCTTTTCTTTGGCCCACAAGCAAAAAGGGAGGTTACTGAAGAAAAAAAAAAATCTAGAATATTCAAAATTACGAATATATATCACTATATTCTAAATATTCGCGAATTCTCGAAGTGCCGATATTTGCTATTAACATTCGCGATTCGAATATTCGTGCCCAACACTAGTGTAAAGGAGCTAGAGTTCTTCATCTTGTCAGTTCTGAGCATGGGTTCTGACCAGAAACAGGACATCTCTTTCCTCAACTCACACAGCTGAGAAGTTCTTATTTATATAGCAGTTCAATCAAATCCAGACAATCAGCTGCTTGTAACTATTGTACCTCATCCAGCCAATCAGTTGCCTGTATCCTTGCTGTTCAACCAATCAGCTTCTTGTATCTTCCACAGCCAGCCAATCAGCTGCTTGTAACCACCACTAACCTCCTCCAACCCCACTAAAGTATATAATGTATAAAAACCACAATGTCCTGCCTTTTAGCCATGAAGCAAGATGATGACCGTCGCTCATGGACCTTGACGAGGATCTGCAGCCACCTCATTGTATACAGCTTTGCTTATTCTGCATGTAATAAAATAATCATCACTCCCATCATTGTGTTGTGACCTCATCTGTTTTTATTGGGTGGTTTTATGATAAAAGCATGTTGTATGTTTTGGAGCCTCTTAGGTAAATATCTGTCAACTACTGCTCAGGACTCCTCAGAAATAATGACTCAGGAGGGCAAGTGGTTTGCTGTTCAATCCTGACTGCTGACGCCATAGAGACAATGGACGTCACGTTATTGATGTTCTACTTCTTTCCTGTATGATTATGGGATTAGGAGGATACCCCATTTCCTTATGGAGACCACCTTGTCAGCATGAGGAGTTTTGTAGCCCAGGCAATGCTCCTCTGGAATACTGGGAAGAGGGTAGGTCAGCTCTTAACAAGCTGAGCCTCTAATGCCACCAGATGTGAGGCAGCATGTTTTATTATCCAAGTCATGTCTCAAGGTCGAACATTGTTTTATAGAAAAGCAGCCCTCAATCAGTATTTGGTGGAAGCAGGTATATCGCACCCCTCAATCAGTATTTGGTGGAAGCAGGTATATCGCAGGCCTCAATCATTATTTTGTGTAAACAGGTATATCGCACCGCTCAATCAGTATTTGGTGGAAGCAGGTATATGGCACCCCTAAATCAGTATTTGGTGGAAACAGGTATATCACACCCCTCAATCAGTTTGGTATATCGCACCCCTCAATCAGTATTTTGTGAAACAGGTATATCGCACCCCTCAATCAGTATTTGGTGGAAGCAGGTATATCGCACCCCAAAATCAGTATTTTGTGGAAAAGGGTATATTGCACCCCTCAATCAGTATTTGATGGAAGCAGGTATAGCGTACCCCTTAATCAAAATTTGGTGGAAACAGGTATATCGCAGACCTCAATCAGTGTTTTGTGGAAGCAGGTATATCGCAGACCTCAATAAGTATTTGGTGGAAGCAGGTATATCACACCCCTCAATCAGTATTTTGTGGAAACAGGTATATTGCACCCCTCAATCAGTGTTTGGTGGAAGTAGGTATATCGCACCCCTCAATCAGTATTTGGTGGAAGCAGATATATCGCACCCCTCAATCAGTATTTTGTGGAAACAGGTATATTGCACCCCTAAATCAGTATTTGGTGGAAGCAGGTATATATCGCAGGCCTCAATCAGTACTTGATGAAAGCAGGTATAGTGCACCCCTAAATCAGTATTTGGTGGAAGCAGGTATATCGCAACCCTCAATCGGTATTTGGTAGAGACAGGTATATCGCACACCTTAATCAGTATTTTGTGGAAACAGGTATATTTCACCCCTCAATCAGTATTCGATGGAAGCAGGTACAGTGCACCAGTTAATCCTTATTTGGTGGAAACAGATATATCGCACCCCTAAATCAGTGTTTTGTGGTAGCAGGTATATAAACACAACAAGAAAAAGAAATACCAAAAGTAGCCGCACCTCTAAAAATAATAAGTATGTTATTGAAACACAATGATTAAAAACAACAATCCATGGGAAATATCCCACTAGTGGGTGAGATCATATGCAAAGTGCATCCAGTTCCACCACCTTAACAATAAATGCAAATAAATCCCAGGATACAACATACATGTACAAAAATCTATCTGATAGCATACTTATCGGAAAGACAGCGGTGGCACAAGGAGAATAAAAACCCATAAAGGGGGAACCCTCACGCGTATCGCTAGAACGATGGATTTATCCCTTTTATTTTATCTGTTTGCTGCATTGTTATTATATTTATATTTTTGTTATTGCTCTGCACTATTGTGTATTAAATTTAAACATTGATAAGTCCCTTCCTTGTTGTCTTATAGAACTTGCTCTTTCTGAGGGAATAACGATATCAGTAGTGTTTCACAGTTTTTTAGGTGCCATATAGATAGCTCGTGTTGCGGTGTTAATTTTGGGTTGAGAGAATATGTGAGTATAGGCCCTTATTGCCTTATAGTTTAGGTGGTGGCAGCATAATTCTGTCATCTAGAATAGGTGGGTGCAAATTTATGTGGAAACTTGATGAGCTCACTTGTAAAATTCACTCCCGTGAGGTGACCCGAGAGTAGGAATCGTCACAAAGGTATAGCGCAACCCTCAATCAATATTTGGTGGAAACAGGTATAGCGCACCCCTCAATCTATATTTGGTGGAAACAGGTATAGCGCACCCCTCAATCAATATTTGGTGGAAACAGGTATAGCCACCGCTCAATCAGTGATTGGTGGAGGAAGGTATATCGCAGCTATCAATCATTTTTTAGTGAAAGCAGGTATATCGCACCCCCCAATCAGTATCTGGTGGAAACAGGTATAGCGCATCCATCAATCAGTTTTTTTTTGGGACAACAGGTATATTACACCAGCTGCAATTAGTTATTCCAATAGCGCTTTTCCCTCTCTATACCTGCGGTATCACAGCAGGACCGCACACAACTGCTGCACAATACAAATGCACTATAATATACTTTCTATGTTAGAAAGTATATTATAAGTATATCACACCCTTCAGTGTGTCACACCTATCCATAGCACACCTATTTTACCAGTCCTGAAAAGGACTTTTGTGGCCCTATAAGCTAGCGTTTGGTGTCCCTAACAGCCTGTCCCTGCTCCACACAGCAACCTCTCCGTACACTGACAAAACACAGAATGTAAAATGCCCGCCAGATTGGGTTCTATTATAGGGTGGTAGTGTGTCCATGTGCTGAAACGTCTCAATTGGCTTTCCTGTTGCAACCGATGGATGTGTCATGGGTCAAAGTTTGTCGCAATGGAAAATAATATGGCGTGCGCGAATATCGCCATATGTTCACATGTTCGCGAATTGCAAACGAGCAAAGTTCGCCACAAAACGACCGCTGGGCGAACTACAAGGCCATCTCTACTCGCAACACCTGCTCCCACGCGACTCTCCTCATCACTACTTGCCTGCCTACTAGAGGAAGCGGCGGATGTCTCCTCCAGATCTTGGCTGGCCAGTAGCTGCTCGTCCTCGCTGAAAAGTGGAGCCGAGCCCACAGCATATAATACTTCTCAAGCTGAGGGAACAGAAAATGACAGAGGAAGGTTCAGGACAGGTGAGGGCACAGGGCCTGCTCCCGGGCCATGCCAACTAAGCGTTGTGTCAGAGGAACCCACCGACACTTAGCTGGGTATGTCTGATGTCACTTTTGACAAACTCGAAGACCTAGTCAACCATTCAAGCACCGCTGGGTTGCTGGTCAAGACATGACCACTAGATGACACCGGGATCTCAGGCCTCTTGCTGCAACTGCTGCTGCCACCCTCCTTCTTCTGCTGCCTGTGACAGAAACATTTTGGCCACTGCCTGGTCCCTTTGAAGGGCCTGTCACCTGTCTGTCTGACATACTGTATAATAAAAGAATTAAAGGGAACCTGTCACCTAGAAAAGACAATGTACACTAATCACAGTACCTTAAAGTATCTCTCATAGTGTGCCCAAAGATGTTTTCATATCTTCTTTCTGCGTTTTGCTCTCTCCTAAAAACGACTTATAAAACTAGGTTTGGCTCTTTTTTGAAGTCCTGCTGAAGTCAAGGGGGCAGCGGCGCAGTGAACATGAAGATGCCAGGGAGGGAGGGAGCCGTAGCGGGGATCGAATAGCGAATAGCAAATGGCGCATGCACGAGAAGAGCACGGTCCCAGCTAAAGGGAAAAATGTCCATCAATATGCGGAGGAGTGGCAAAGGGGCAGGCTTATCGGATGGTTGAGTCAAGGAGACCGCTGCCCCCTTGACTTCAGCAAGACTTCAAAAAGGCACCAAACCAAGTTTTATAAGTCGTTTTTAGGAGAGAGCAAAATGCAGAAAGAAGATATGAAAACATCTTTGGGCACACAATGAGAGATACTTTAAGGTACTGTCCCTAGCGCCTGCAGATATCTCTCCCTGCACTAAGTACACTGAAAAATATCAGAATCCAAAATGGCTGAGGCTATTTATAGGGATGTGACATCACAGGACTGTCTGGCTGCTGATTGGCTGCATGCATGGCATTGTGAGTGATCCCGCCTTCCCAGAGTTCTTTGCTCCGTGTCCTAACATGTGCAGCAGCAGCAATTTTTCCAGAAATTTGGATTGATCATCTTCGTCAACTTCGTTTTGCTTATCTCTAATCTCCTCATTCACTGCTCCAATCCCTCTGCTACATTTATTTCAAGCTGGTAGCTTGGGTGTGTGTGTTCTTTCTGCTGCAATGGAAGGGCATGAACTTTCTGCTGCAGTTAATGTGGTGTCCTTTTTTCTGTAGCTCAGGGGGGGTGTTGTGCTGCAGCACAGGGGTTTGTGTCTTTCTGTCCCTATCATAGCTCAGAAGGCAGTTGGAGGATGGAGCTGGGGTGTGCGTCCACCTCAGTAAGGCAGACAGGAAAATAAAAATATTTTAAAAAGTAACAAACAGCAGGTGGCGCTATACAGGTTCATTTTATAGAATAGTTCAATGGCAATACTAAATGTTTCGTTCTGTGCAATTGCAAAAGTATTCAGATCCCGATGCTTTTATATATGTTTTTTATTGTTGTTAAATCTGCAAAGAGGCTTAGAACATAAAGAGCAGCTATGACACGTCGGGGGCAGGGGGTGCTCTTATAAAAGGTATTAGTAATGAATAGTGATGAGCGAGCATGCTCGGCTGAATATCTGTTCGGCTTGAGCATCGCTATGCTTGGCACATGGAGGTACTCGGCCGAGTACCGCATGTGCTCGAATAAAATGCTCGAGTCTCCGCCCCGCACATTTTGTGGGTTTTAAGCAGCCAATAAAGGTGCAGGTAAGTACTGCCCTCACTGTAATGCCATAGCCATGTTAGCTGCTGGCATTACAGTGATTGGCTGGCCGGAATGCGTCATCGGAGGTTATATAGCATCTGACGACACGTACTCGGATCAGACATAGACAAGGAGAGCATCGGGTAGGAAGGGTAAGACAGAGCAGGGAGCAAATTTTAGCAATTTTAGTTAGAGAAAGCTTTTCAAAGGCCCAAAAGTCCTTTTAAGGACTACTGTGTGTGTGTGTTTTACATCAACAATATATTAAACAGCAGTGTCAGGGACATCCGTGCTAAGGAAGATACAGATAGTGCAGGGAGAGAAATGTGCTGTATTTAATACCAAAAGCTTTTCAAAGAACCCAAAATCCTTTTAACCCCTTAAGGACAGGGCCCTATTTCGCCTTAAGGACCAGGCCATTTTTTGAAAATCTGACCAGTGTCACTTTATGTGGTGATAACATTTTGTCAAACATTTTTTGTATAAAAAAATACTAAATTTAACAAATTTGCAAATTTTCAAGTTTCAATTTCTCCACTTCTAAAATACATAGTAATACCTCCAAAAATAGTTATTCCCTTACGTCCTACCAGCAGCACAGATGGGGTTAAGGCCCCCCCCCCCCCCGTGGACTGGCAGGACCGACGGAATGTTTAATGAGCCCAAGACTAATAACTCAATTTAACAATTAAGTATCTCTTTAAAAGGAGGAAGTCAACCCCCAGCCCACTGTGTTTTTTTCTGTCCTCCTGGACAGGTGGACTATGCGGTTTGTTCCCCCCTTTCTTATGGAAAGTGCGGGGAGCCTTCATTTTGTTTGGGTAACGGCGTTGCCCTTTTTCCTAGGTACCTTGTCAGATTGGCCGGCAGCTTATTTGCTGCCGGCCCCGCGCAGTTGCGCCTGGCTGGGGTATTTTGGCGGCGTCCTTGGTCAAGGATTCCCGGTCCCTGTGCGCCGCCATCTTCCGGAGGTGATGCAGGGACTCTCCTTTTGCATCACCTCCGGGTAATCCGGCCGTGATTTTTTCACGGGCACGATTTTTTTCATAGATGCGATTTTTTTATGCATCTTCCTGTGGAGGATTTACTGGGGGAAGGGTGGATTGGCTATCCCTCCCCTTCCCCTATTTTGGGAGGCTGTGTGCTCCAGTTCAGTCTCTGGCTACATATGCTTTTTCAGCTAGCTCCCAGAGTCCTAAAATTGGTGTTGTTCCACTTGTGGTGTTTTTTTCCTCAGCTGCCTCCGGTCTATTTTTCTACCTTTCCTGCGTAGATAGGTGGTTTACAAATGTTTTATTTGTCCCATTTTTTTCCCGCAGTGATGTCTTCTCCGCGGGATTCGGAAGGCAGGAAAGTGGATTCCAAGAGGAAGCATCTATCCTGCTACCATTGCAGCAGTCAATGGTTATTGTAAGCTGATCATACCTGCACTCGTGAGATCGCAGAAGCTAAACAGCTTAAGGCTGGGCTAAGACCAGCTTGGGAGACTGGCTGGGAATCCCTGGGTCTGTTGACTTAACCTACACCAGGTGTTACAGCTGCCGTTAGAGGTTTCTGACCTCTAGTGAACCTACGTTGCAGGATATGTATCAATGGCTCTGTTAAAGGAGTCATATGCCTGCTTCCTATTTGTGCCCAGGCCCCTATGGAGACCTCTGTCCCGGTAGAGAGACCTTCTTGGTCTCCTTAGTTTCTTCCTCCTCGGATAAGGAGGAGCTGACGTTGTGTTTTCTCCCTGGAAAGACACAGAAGTTGCTCAAGTCCATCAGGTCGGGGGACCATGATGTTGACTGTGGGGAGCCTCCCGTTCCCGCTACTCGGGCACCTCGTGTCTTCAAAGTGGATGAGACCCTCCTCTCTGTCATGATATAGAGTGGAAAAAACCTGGAAAAGGTCCGGTTTTAACAAAGAAGTTTAAATCCATGTTCCCGATGGCTTAACCCTTGGTGGATTCATGGGGATCCATTCCCAAGGTGGACATGGCTATTGCCAAGTTGTCCAAGCGCACTCTGGTTCCTGCAGACGATGGGTCTAGCTGCAGGACCCCCTTGCAGAGTGCACACTAAGACGGGCTGTTACGGCAGCTGCGGCTTCCGCTTCCACAGCCATAGCGGTTTTTGAAGTCTCTACGTTCCTCCAATCTCGTCTGGATCAAATTCAAGTTGATGTGAACCAGAGGTTTTTTCCAGGACGACATACTTGCTGCTTTCAAGACCATCAACCTGGCTACGGACTTCTTGTGCGATACCGCACAGCTCCAGTTGAAGCTAGCGAGGGAGCTTCCCTGCTAGCAAAGCAAGTCCTGGGAACGAGGCCAAACATAGATCCTTGCTCTTGAAGCTAAGCAGCAGGTCTGTGGCTCATGGGAGACCAAGTGCGCCTTTGGCAACCTGTAACAATACTATCAAATAACGTCAGGGGCCTATATATAGCATGGCCCATATTCCATTTTGGCTTAAGCCTTGGGTCGCTGACAATTCCTCAAAATACAGCTTATATGGCCTTTGATTCGAGCCCAACCGTTTGTTCGGTTCAGAGCTAGATAAGATCATGGAGGGCCTTTCAGACTAGAAGGTGAAGAGCCTTCCCCAGCAGTCCTTTCGAGGGCAGGGCAGACAAGACCGCGGTGGCAGGTCTGTCCAGCAAACAAGCTCTTGTAGTGACTGGAGAGCACAGCGAAAGGGTTTGAGGTGCTCTCGTGGAGGAGCCAAAGATGGAAAATCCACCTCCTGACTACGGGCCTCTTCGAGGCTCTTGGTTAATTCCTGTTACTCCAGCCGTCCTGCCAATAAGCTTCCCCGTTCCTAAGCTTCATGTACCCGTTGGGAGTCGTCTCTCCCACTTCTGAGAAGAATGGATCCAAGAGATCTCAGATCCCTGGGTCCTGAATATCATTTCCAATGGTTATTTAGTCAACCTCACCTCTATTCCTCTGGACAGGTTTGTCAAGATCAACCTTCTACAAGCTGCCAAGGAGGCAATCCTAGAGGCCTACATTCAGGACTACATTTGCAAAGGGGCTCTGGAGGAGGTTCCGGCAGGAGAACGGGGCCTAGGGATCTATTCACCAGTTTTTCTGGTTCCCAAGGCTTCAGGAGATCTCCGGATGATTATCGATCTGAGATATTTCAATCGATTTATAAGGAAGTTGAAGTTTCATGTAGAAACCATCAGGTCAGTAGTTCACGTCGTCAATCCTGGAGACGTGATGGCAACCCTGGACCTCAAGAATGCATATCTGCACATCCCGATCCATCCTGGTTCCAGGAAGTATATCAGGATCACGGTCCAGGTGTCCGGTGTCGTCAGGCATCTTCTGTTTGTTGCCCTTCCCTTTGGCATTTCTTCTGCCCCTCACACTTTTACCAAGGTGGTGGTTCTCTGGTGGCGGCTTTGAGGCTTCAAGGACTGACCATCATTCCTTATGTGGACGACTGGCTTTGAAAGCCTCTGCTCTAGCGGTCCTAACCCAACTTCTTCAGGTAACAATCTCCTTTCTGTTCCACCTAGGTTGGATCATCAGCTGGTAGAAGTCGAACGTGAGCCCGTCGACTTCAGTAAGATATCTAGGCTTCATAATCGACTCCACTGGGATGTCGCTCCAGTTGACTCCAGAAAGAAGATTCCTGGTTCAGAACACGGCAAGTTCCTTTCCCCGGCGAGTTCCAATCCGGACTCTCATGAAGATGTTGGGGCTCATGTCAGCATCTGCGGAAGCAGTCCCTTGGGCTCTATGGCACCTCCGCCCTCTACAGTCGGAGGTCCTCTCCTAATGAAATGGCAGCCCTGCTGGGCTAAACTCCCTGTGCTCCCTGACTTGGCAAACTCGGTATTCCCTCAGATGGTGGTGCCATCTTTTAGCTGGGAAGTCTATGACCCAGCCAATCTGGGTCATATTGACTACGGATGCGTCCTAAGTAGGCTGGGACGCTCACCTAGACGACTCTCCAGTTCACGGGACCTGGTTTCCTCAGGAGTGGCTTCTTTCATCCAATCTCTGCGAGATTCAAGCTATCCGGCTAGCCCTCCTTCACTTAGCCTCTCAGATCCGGGGCAAAGCGGTGAAAATCCAGTCAGACAATGTGACTGCGGTACTTTACATCAACCAGCAGGGAGGCACGAGATCACTTCCCCTTCTGTCAGAGATCGGGGTGATTCTGTAGGCAGAGTTGTACCTTCCCACTTATCTGCGATCCACATCCAAGGCTCCCTCAATATGATAGCGGCTGAGCCGCGGTCTTCCGTGGGTGGAGTGGTCTTTACATCCGGAGAATCAAGCAGATAGTCCTCAAGTGGGTATGCCAGAGGTGGATCTCATGGCAACAAGGTTCAATGCCAAGGTGGAGAGGTTCTGCTCCCTTTACAGGGAGGACAACCCCCTGGCGTTAGACGCTCTGTCAATATCCTGGAGGTTCAGGCTGGCTTACATCTTCCCTCCCTTTTCCATGATACCGAGGGTATTGATGAAAATCCATCAGGATCAGGCCTCGGTGATAGCCATCATACTGTTTTGGCCGAAGAGATCCTGGTTTACCTAGCTCATCCCCTAGCTCGAGGACAATATTGGAGGCTCCCCCCACAGCAGACCCTGGTGTCGTGGGACACTCACCTCTGCTCAAATCTGCACAGATTCAACCTGACAGCCTGGAGGTTGATCAGTCCCTTCCCAGAATAGAAGGGCTTTCAGAGTCGGTCCTGAGAACGCTGTCTCATTCTAGAGCGGACTCTACCAAGAGAGCCTACTCTTGTATTATGAGGATATTCTCATCCTGTTGTACCTCAACTGAGGTGGCGTCTGCAGATCCGCCCCTCTCCGATATCCTTCAGTTCCTGCAAGACGGCCTTAATAGAGGCCTTGCCCTTCTACTCTGAAGGTTCAAGTTTCAGCCATCTCAGCTTGCCTTAACAGGTTTTTTTCTCAGGACCCGCTGATCAAACGGTTCCTTAAAGGAGCTGAAAGATTAACGCCTACAGTACTGAGACCCCTTTTTTTCAATGGGTTTTTCAGTAGTTCTCAGGGGGTTAGCATCTCCCCCCTTTGAACCGTTAGAGGAGGTGGACATCAAGTTCGTCACTTGAAAGTTTGTGTTTCTCCTTGCAGTGACTTTGGCCAAAAGGGTCTCTGAGCTTCAAGCTCTCTCAGCACATGAGCCCTATACCATTTTCTTACATGACCGGGACCTTCTTAGATTCCTCCCGTATTGTAGGCCTAAAGTTCCTTCCTTCCAGAACATCAACCAGGTGATATCTCCTAGGAACCTGCTAGACATCCTCTGGACGCCTCAAGATGTCTCCGGATCTATGTGGATAGATCAAGGAGTTCAGGAAAGATGAGAATCTGCTAATCTTGTTGCCGGTAAGTTTAAAGGCTATAAGGCATCCAAACCTTCCATCAGTCGGTGGATTAAGGAGGCTATTAAGGAATCCTTTGTTTCCACAATCTCTGGACCCTCCGGGATTCGTGAAGGCCCACTCTATTAGAGTTGTGGCTACTTCTTTTGCCGAGAGGAGTCTTCTGCCTCTCAACATGATTTGCAAAGCTGCCTCCTGGAGCTCTGAATCGACATTCATCTCCCATTATAGACTAGATGCCAGTCTAGCTGAGTTTTCGGCCTTTGGGCAGACCTTTCTTAGTTCTGCCAGGCAGGAAGGTCCTCCCTAGGGGTTTCTTCTTGCTATCTCCCCATCTGTGCTGCTGGTAGGACGTAAGGGAATCGTTAATTTCTAACGATAATTTGTTTTCCCTTAGTCCTAACAGCAGCACACAAATTTCCCACCCTAGTAAGTCTAGTTTTTTTCATACTATAAACACAGTGGGCTGGGGGTTAACTTCCTCCTTTTAAGGAGATACTTAATTGTTAAATTGAGTTATTAGTCTTGGGCTCATTAAACATTCCGTCGGTCCTGCCAGTCCACGGGGGGTGGTTAACCCCATCTGTGCTGCTGTTAGGACTAAGGGAAAACAAATTATCGTTAGAAATTAACGATTATTTTACTTTCCCCAAATGTCTACATCATGTTTGGATCATTTTGGGAATGCCATTTTATTTTTTGGGGATGTTACAAGGCTTTGAAGTTTAGAAGCAAATCTTGAAAATTTTCAGAAAATTTCAAAAACACAATTTTTAAGGACCAGTTCAGGTCTGAAGTCACTTTGTGAGGCTTACATAAAAGAAACCACCCAAAAATGACCACATTCTAGAAACTACACCCCTCAAGGTATTCAGAACTGATTTTACAAACGTTGTTAACCCTTTAGGTGTTCCACAAGAGTTCATGGCAAATGGACATAAAATTTCAGAATTTCGATTTTTTTGGCAAATTTTCCATTTGAATCCATTTTTTCCAGGAACAAAGCAAGGGTTAACAGCCAAATATAACTCAATATTTATTGCCCTGATTCAATAGTTTGCAGAAACACCCCATATGTGGTTGTAAACTGCTGTATCGCCAAATGGCAGGGCACAGAAGGAAGGGAACGTCATATGGTTTTTGGAAGGCAAAAATTGGTTTATTTACACTTGATGGACTGGTTTATTTACACCATGGCCCATTTCAAGCCCCCCTGATGCAACCCTAGAATAGAAACTCCAAAAAAGTGACCCCGTTTTGGAAACTACTGGATAAGCTGGCAGTTTTGGTGATATTATTTTTAGGGTACATATGATTTTTAGTTGCTCTATAATACATTTTTGTGAAAAGGTAATAAAAAATAGAAATTCTGAAATTTCATCTCCATTTGCTAACATAAGTTTTGAATACCTTGAGGGGTGTAGTTTCTTATATGGGGTCACTTTTATGGAGTTTCTACTCTAGGGGTGCATCAGAGGAGCTTCAAATGTGACATAGTGTCAAAAAACCAGTCCGTCAAAATCTGCCTTCCAAAAACCATATGGCGTTCCTTTTCTTCTGCACCCTGCCATTTGTCCATAAAGCAGCTTACAACCACATATGGGGTGTTTCTGTAAACTAAAGAATCAGGGCAATAAATATTGAGTTTTGTTTGACTGTTAACCCTTGCTTTGTTACTGGAATAAAATGATTAGCGGTGTTCACCTGAGGGGTTAGGTCATGTGTTATTTTTATATTCAGGTTCTTACGGAGGCGGTGATACCTAATATGTCTACTTTTTATTTATTTATTTAGGTTTTACACAATCATATTTTTGAAACAAAAAAAATCATGTTTTAGTGTCTGCATTGCCTGAGAGCCATAATTATTTTTATTTTTTGGGCGATTTTAAGGTATAATTTTTTGCAGGACGAGGTGATGGTTTGATTAGTACCATTTGGGTGTAGATAAAGCTTTTTTGATCACTTTTATTAAATTTTGGGAAGTAAGGTGGGCAAAATTTCAATTTTATCATAGTTTTTTTTTTTTTTATTACGTTCACCGTACGGGGAAAGTAACAAACCCATTTCATAGATCATGCCGTTATGGACGCAGTGATATATAACATGTTTAGTGTATTTTTCTTTTTTATTAGTGATAAATGTGTTTTTTTGTTTTTACCTTTTTTCACTTTTTTTTAATTTTTTTTGGACCCAGACCCACTTGGTTCTTGAAGATCCAGTGGATCTGGTGTCTGTATAATACAGTACAATATATTATATAATGTACTGTATTTTTTACTTGACACTTAGTCTGATCAGACCTCTGTTGCCATGGCAAGCAGGACGCCTTTGAAGGCGTCCTGTTGCCATGGTTGCCCTCCTCCACTTCTATAACAGAGCAGCAGAGGATGGGGAGGGAGGGAAGCTGGGGACTGGAGTGAGGGGGGCTGCACCTGGCACAGCAGCCCCCCACAGCAGCTCCCTCCCTCTTAACCACTTCCATACAGCGGTCCCTACGGACCGCGGCATGGAAGGGGTTAATAGGCTGACATCCGTGCCTGCACGGAGGTCAGCCGTTACAAGCAGAGTGTCAGCAATGTGCTGACACTCTTCTTGCCACGCTCGGCCATCCTGAAAATGAACGAGGGGACGGGCAGAGGATCGACCTCCCGCCCGCCCCACGCCGCACCGCCCACCACATCAAGCCTCCCCCCCTCCTCGCTCCGCCCATTACAATGAGGGAACAAGGGGCGAGGTAATAGGAATAAAATAAAAACATTTGGCAGCATTTTAAAGTATCTGATCCCCGCGGTCATAGACCGCGGGGATCAGATACATCGCAAAGCGCTGCAGCGATCGCCGATACGGGGGGGGGTCACAGGACCCCCCTCGGCATATGAACATGGTTTCTGCTGCACGATCGCAGCAGGAATCATGTTTCTATATCGACTATTTTTTTTTTTTTACAGTAGATTTAATTTAGGGCGTATGGGTACGCCCTGTGTCCCTTAAGGACTCGGACATTAGGGCGTACCCATAAGCCCTATGTCCTTAAGAGGTTAAGGGCTGCTGTGTGTGTTTCATAGCAGCAAGATATTTTTATTTTATAACTAATAGTGACATATACTGTACACCATCCGCAGACTGACTCTTTAAAAATCTGGGTCACATCTAGTGTCCATAATCTGTGGTGATCTACAACCAATACTGTCCTGCATCATAACACTGTCAGTATTACAAGTTCCAATAATCTGGGCCTAATATAGTGTCCGTAATCTGTGGTGATCTACAACCAATACTGTCCTGCATCATAACACTGTCAGTATTACAAGTTCCAATAATCTGGGCCTAATATAGTGTCCGTAATCTGTGGTGATCTACAACCAATACTGTCCTGCATCATAACACTGTCAGTATTACAAGTTCCAATAATCTGGGCCTAATATAGTGTCCATAATCTGTGGTGTTCTATAACCAATACTGTCCTGCATCATAAAACACTGTCAGTATTACAAGTTCCAATAATCTGGGCCTAGTAAAGTGTCCAAAATCTGTGTTTTTTTGTATCCAATACTGAACTAAATCTGAAAAAAGTGTGTATAGATAAGGGAAAGGGCAAAAAAAAAGATAGTGTTAATCAAACAGGCCCCTGGGTATGGTAGATCCAGGGAGATCTGAGATATGGAACACCATAGGGGGCCAGAGGGCGGACAAGAATAGAGGAAAAGAGTGGGTGAAAAGGCTACGGATGGCTGCCAGTGATTGGTTATATATGTGCAGGAAAACCGTCACAAAAACATATAGATATGTATATAGACCCAGAATAAGTGGAACTTGCTTCACTAGGGAGGAATCCTGTGGGATAAAGCTCAAGACACCCACCGGATTAACCTCCCTCGCCTGGGCCGCATGTAGAATCATCCCTGTGTGGACCTGCTGTTTCATCCTGTGATTCTACATGCGACCCAGGCGAGGGAAGTTAATCTGATGGGTCTCTTGAGCTTTATCTCACAGGATTCCTCCCTAGTGAAGTAAGTTCCACTTCTTTTGGTAACCTCTGATTGATTTCCAAGCACACGATCGTACCTCCCCCAATCATTGGGGTAAAATCTTTAAAATACTTAAAAGTATTTCGCCAATTATTATTTTTCTTTTACTGACTCTGCTTTAATAATGCAATATTAGCCTGTAATTTTTTCGGCATAGTTTGAAAAACCTCTAACAACAAAAAGGGTCCTCTGGCGCCGACCACCGGAAGGTGTTTTTAGTTAGGTTTTTTCCCTCAGTTGTTCTCATGGCATAGGACAGACATGACCCCAGTGTTGTCCATGTCCAGCTTTACTCTTCACCATCCCTGTAGGAATTGTATGATGATCTTTCAAAGAATCTAATATGCAGGGCTCACAATAGTATTAGAAGATGGATGATGGACAATATCCTATGATCTTTACAATAAAATAATAAGGAAATTGGCCGCGCTGCTTTTGTTCAGGAATGTGTAGACCATAAAACAGATGAGATTCCAAGATGGAAACCGGACATGGAGAGTCGTTCACACCACCACACCAGGATTAGCCCTATGTTGTATTCCTAAACGAAGGAAAGGCGTATCCTGATAGTGAAGCACTGTCAACTCCAAATAATAATGTGTAAAATAATAGTAACATCTGATGTGAGATATCCGCTGGAGCTAGCTGTCAGACAACCTAGTTGTGTTTGGGGATATTATATTTAGAGTCGTGGGGCGCCCCCCTAGAGGTGATTAGTGGTATGACACTTAAAAAAAAGTGAGTGTATCCTTGTTGTTATAGAATTGGTTCTTATGGATATTTTTAGGTATATATTTTTTATGTGAATTATAATAATGTTTGTGAAATAAGCTGGAATTTTATATGTCTATTTGAATGCTATGTGAATGGAGGGTGGGGTTATCTACCTGCCCATTGATTGGCAACACATGTTCATGAGAGGATATTTACCCATAAAACACCCCCTGGTCCCTCATTAGTTCAGACACCCCTGATGAAGCGCGTATGCGAAACCTGGGTCGGGTGGAACGTATTTGTGAAACAGTGATATGTTTTAACTCAAGATGTATACTTGTGAGTATAATAAAACCATTTGATTTTATTTGGAGTTGACAGTGCTTCACTATCAGGATACGCCTTTCCTTCGTTTAGGAATACAACATAGGGCTAATCCTGGTGTGGTGGTGTGAACGACTCTCCATGTCCGGTTTCCATCTTGGAATCTCATCTGTTTGATGGTCTACACATTCCTGAACAAAAGCAGCGCGGCCAATTTCCTTATTATATTGACTCTTATGCGAGTTGGAACCCAAATCGCATTCTTGGATTCGCGACGCTGATTTGACAACAGGCACAGTACTCAAAGAAATATCTTTTACTGCTCATTTTTATGATCTTTACAGTTGCCTCAAAGCTGGAAATTATGGTTGAGGATATCCTATGTGTGGTGAGCAATTTGGGTGAAGGTCTCATCAGCAGGAAAAACAACTAAAAGAAAGGGCTGTATGATGTGTGTCATGGCCAAAGTTGCCATGCATGCCAACCTTACAGACCACACAGGTTCCAAGAATGGATGAGATGGTCAGGGAGAAGACAAGCACTCATAGTAGATGAACTTTTCATCTTCGTAGAAACAAAAAACACGTAATATAAGTTCAGGCGGTGGTTAGGCTTCTTACACACAGCTTGTACATTACAGAGCATTAATATGGAGGTCGATGTCTATGGGCCCGTGATGAACAAAGGTTTTTGCTGAAAAAATAACTTTAAAAGGAAATAATACAGTGTGCCATATCATATCATGGAGGTTAAAGATAGCATTGCTTCTATAGGGGTATATGTTGCCTATGGTTCCACAATATGGAGTCATGGGTGCTCCATGTACCATCATATAGGCTCCCAAAGAGCAATGCTCGTAGGAAAGAAAAACATGGTAATGTGATATCTAATGGTATGTATACAAATATATAAAATCAGTGGCATAGAGATATAGGCTGCACTGGCGCTGTTCTATCTTATACAACTCTCGTACATACCTTATAATCAAGATGAATGTACGTTTTAGATAGAAAGAGCATTCAGCTGACAGGTGTCTCTCCAGACTCTCCCATACACATTTATACTGGGCACGGATGACCTAGTATGTTACCAACGGAAAGATGGAAATAAGCTGCTGTCTGAATCCTCTAGGCTGGCTGCAGGCTCTCTCGCGTACTGGCTGCATGATGAGAGCTGTGTATGCTGGTTGCTTGGGGCTGCGTGCTGGCTGCGGTTTTGTGTGTGAACTGTGGCCTGTGTTTGTGGCTTCCGTGTCCATATCTTTATGGCTCCTGTACTGGCTGTGGGTCTCCCCTTGTATGCTGGTTCTGTGATGGTGCTGGCTGCGGCCTTGTGTGGGAACTGTGGCCTGTATTGTTTGTTCAGTGCTTCTTGTTAATCCTGGATCTGGTGGAGCTAACATTCCCTGGTCTGATCCTGGGTGTGGTTTATCAGGAGCCCTCATTATGCAGATATTTCTTTACCTGTGAGCTGTGGGGCCTGTGGTCAGTCTGTCTTGTGCCTTGCTGGGCGTAGCTCCTTGCTGCTGACCCAGGTTTTTTTTGCTATCTGCCAGGGGCGTACATAGAAATCACTGGGCCCCATAGCAAGAATCTGAAATGGGCCCCCTTAACCCCACCCACTACCCACCCCTGGCCCCTCCCACCTACCCCTTAACCCCGCCCTCCCATCTCCTGTCCTGGCTCCTCCCATGCCACACCCCCATTAAATAAATTTATACTTGCTGGTAGGGCTCATAGAGAACTCCGAGGAGGGGGGGGGCTAATAGAGGACAGTGTGCTTTCCTCCTACTCCTCCCCACCTGGGCATTTTTGTAGGGGCTTTAGGGGTTGGGGCTCAGAGAGGACTCCTACTGCTTCCCCCCCCCCAGGCATTTTGGGGTGGGGGCATGAGGGGTTAATGCCTTACTGGGCATTTTAGGGGGCATTGGGGGCTGATAGAGGACTCAGGAAAGGGGGGTCATAGTGGACCTGGGGGAAGGCAGGTGAGTCTCATACTGTATGAGTACAGCTTGGCACTTTCCTGACTGTGGACTCACACCTGAATCCCCCTCTCTTGGGCATTTGGGTGGCATTTTGGGGCTCATAGAGCCTAGAGGACAACAGGACTGGACTGGAGTGAGAAGGCTGTCCTGTCCCCCCCTCCTTCCCGAATCCCACCCCTCCTCTCTCTTGCTGCCTGCCCCTGCAGGCAGCCCGAGCAACTTCCACAGACAGACATAATCATCCATGTGTCAGACTCAGAGACAGGTCACTCAAGTGTCAGTCTGACAGTGACTGACACTTAGTTACATACCCACACTCTCTGCTCTCTCACTGAGCCAGGGCCAGGCACAGCACGGCAACCTGTTCAGGGTGCCGCCAGCAGCTCGGCTCCCCAGCCCCAGTGCATCTATCCCAATCCTCCTCCTGCTGGCTCCGTCCAGGACTGGTGCTGGCTGCGGGGCGGGCGGCTGTTCTGGGATTGGGTCCGAACGTCGGTCCGTGACTCCGTGTCCACTGTGTGAGATGCAGTCAGACAGTGGCGACGTCACTCTCCCGCCCACGTCGCGCAAACTGGCCAATCAGCCGCTGCCTCAACAGTGTGCCGTGCGCTGATTGGCCAGGGAGCACGTTAGTTGTAACTTGCTGGCTGACTTGATCCTGATAACACAGGTCAGGATCAGGTCACAGACGGTCAGCAGCCAGGGCTCAGGTTAGCGCGGGAACTTGGCGGTGCCGGGGGGGGGAGGGGCGGGGTTTTCTGCGCCGATATGCCGGTGTGCATCCTGGTCCTGGTTTTGACAGACGATTGTGAGGGGGCGGGGCCAAATAGTGTGGGCGGGGCCTTCCAAGCGCTCCGGGCCCCCCTGTGCCGCGGGCCCCATAGCAGTGGCGTTCCCTGCCTATATTGGCGGTACGCCACTGCTATCTGCCCTTCTGTGTGGTGTCGGCTGGTAAAGTGATGTTGTTGATGTTATTCCCTTGTCTGATCATCTGTACCTGTTCCGTGTCTGAGTACACTCTGTTTGATGTTGAGCCTAGCAGTGCTGAACTGCTTCTGATCCTGTCTGTTCTATGTGTTGCCTGCAGTGCCTTACTGATTCTGTTCCTGTGTATGTCCTGCCTTCATGAGAGGTCTCCTGGGTTCTCCGGAGGGAGGATCTCTTGTCTGTGTGCAGCTCTTCCTATGACTGCAATGCTTCCATTCCACATTGGTTCCAGGCATCTGCTTGTGTGCTGGTCCCCTTTTGTTTTGTCTGATCCATGTCTTGTGTTTGGTTGGGTTGCAGTCCTGTTCTCTGTGGTTCCCTGCAGGTAGCGGCCAAATGTACCGGGACTTTCCTGGAGGTGCGACCAGTGAGCCCTCGGCCCAGTTCATCCCCACTACCAGGAGCTCTATGAAGAGCAAGGCTAATTGGCTCTCCGCCCTCTGGGTTTTGCCTCTGGTCTGCCGGTGCACTTGGTTTTGTGGTAGTTCTAACAATATTGCTCAATCTGCATATTATTACTGTCATGTTCATTTATTACATGTGTAATAAAGTATTCTGTTGGTCCCTGGTCTGTAGTCTGCCTGTACCATGCTTGCATGATATTCTGGAGGTCTGCCTTGGCCCCAGGAACGTGACACCCCCCCAGACTCCTATGGCCCTTCCAAACCCTTTTGTCTTCTTCAGAGTCCAATTTCACCTTCCAGACTCCTCTGTTCCTTCCAGACCCTTTTGTCTTCTCTAGGCTCCTCTTTCCCACTGTACTTATCTGTCCCCTCCAGACTCATCTTCCTCTCTGTAATTGATTATCCGCTCTGTCTCCTCTGTTGCCCCTCAGACTCCTTTGGCCCCTCTTCTTTCTGGATGTAGACTCCTCTTTCTCACCCAGACTCCTTTGACCTGTGCTCCTCAGTCTCTTTCCAGGCCCTTTTGTCTCCTCTAGATTAGAACTTCTCATTCCTGACTCCTCTGCCCTCCATGCCTTTTTGTCGTCTCTAGACCACTCTTTCTCCTTCCAGTCTACTCTTTGCCTCCATACTCCTCTATTGCCTTTGTTTTCCTCTGTCTGGCTGTTCCCATCTGTCTGTCCTCTGTCTGCCTGAAGGTCCAACAAAGTTCCTGAAGTGCCCAATGAGAATGAAGTTATGGTACACATGCATGGTCTACGTGGACTTCTATGGATCTGGATCGAGTGCTGTACTGATTAGTCTCACAGAACAGCAGTGGTATTACATCCATACCTTTGTTACATTATCATGGGGCACTTTGAGTTACTTCAGGGCCTCCATTCTAATAATTGGTCAGAGGACCGTCAGTGATCAGATATGTATCTCCTATTCCCCTAAGGGATAACCCCTTTAAAGTGCCAGTGACCTGAAGATGTCTTTTCTATACAATGTCCTGTGCTCAAAGTTATGGTATAGTACATAAGATGAAGCTCTATATCGGTTTCATTTTGATTGAAATATATAAAAATGAGTAAAAAATATTAGACTTTGTCATTTATTTATTGAGGAAAAAGATCCAATTTCACACATCTGTAAGTAGTAAAAGTATGTGAACCTTTGCTTTCAGTATCTGGTGTGACCTTCTTGTGCAGCAATAACGGCAACTAAACTTTTCCGTTAATTGTTGATTAGTCCTGCACATGGACTTGGAGGAATTTTCACCTATTCCTCCATACAAAACAGTTTCAGATCTGTTATGTTGGTATTTTCCTCCCATGAACTGATTGCTTCAACTCCTTCTATAAAATTTCTGTTGGATTGAGACCGGGGCTTTGACAGCAATTCCAAAAATTTACCATTATTTTTTTTTTTACAATTCATTTCTAAAATGACTTCTGTGCCTAAGGTCGTTGTCTTGCTGCACATTCTCTTTGCACTAATGGAAAGATGTTCTGACATTTTTCTTCAAAATTTGCTGGTGTAATTAAGAATAGTGTTGAGCGCGAATATTCGAATAGCGAATATTAATCGCGAATATCGCAACTTCGATAATTCGCGAATATTGCGAATATACTGCTATATATTCGTTATATCGAATATTCGTCATTTTTTCCATCTGAACAAATGATTCCTCCCTGCTTAAAATGCTTGTGGGTCAATGAGTCATCGGCCCACAAGCAAGAAGCAGGGAGGAATCATGACTTTAGATGTTGAAAAAAGACGAATATTCTAAAAACAAATATATAGCACTATAGCTGAATATATTCGTTTTGACATTTTTTAGAATATTCGTCTTTTTCCCCTCCAAACAGTACAGTTAAACCTTTTGGCATACTCCTCACAAGCGTCCCGTCACCATACGGAACGCCTGGTTAGAATATACCATCGGATCTGAGTTAGATCGTGAAAACTCAAATCCGATGGTATATTCTAACACAGAGAGCGCTCCCATGGTGATGGAGGACGCTGAGTTAGAGTATACCAACACGCCATACATGCCGGCTCCCTGCTGCCTGGAGCACCTGTCCTCTGACAGGGCACTGTGATCTGCACTATTAACCCTCAGATGCCGCACCTGAGGGGTTAATAGTGCGATCACAGCACCCTAGTCAGAGGTCGGATGCCGCCGGGCAGCAGTGCTGCCTCCCACTATTAAAATCATCACGGGCAGTCGCCTGATCCCCCCTCACCAGTACTACAAACAATAATTGGTGCCAGTGCGATCCCCTAGTTAAACATCATGTGGCCAGTGTGCGCCGACAATCCCTCCCCTGCCATGGTTAGCTACAGCATTGCTGTACAGCGCTAGCCGGCGCTCCTTCCCTCAAACTGTGAGTTTGAGAAGAAGGAGCGCCCGCGGCCCAGCGCAGGTAAGTACAATGCTGACTAGTCAACCATGGCAGCCAGGACTGCAGTAGCGTCCTGGCTGCCATGGTAACTGATCGGAGCCCCAGCATTACACTGCTGGGACTCTGATCGAGCTGCCGCTGCCACCAATGATGGGAGGGGAGAGGAGGCGCACTGCCAGCAATGATTTTTACTGGGGAGGGAGGGGGATTGAGTGCGCACTGACCAGCGTATAACTAATACGGGGAGGGATTGTCACGCACACTGGCCACCAATGATGTTTAATAGGGGATCGGCACTGGCCACCAATTATTGTTTGTAATACTGGTGAGGGGGAATTAGGCGCACTGCCCATTAATGATTTTAATAGTGGGAGACGCACTGCTGCCGGCGGCACTCGACCTCTGACAGGGTGCTGGATCCGACTATCAACCCTCAGGTGCGGCATCTGAGGGGTTAATAGTGCAGATCACAGTGCCCTGTCAGAGGACAGGTGCCTCCAGGCAGCAGGGAGCCGGTATGTATGCGCGTGTTGGCATACTTGATCTAGCTGTCCTCATCACCATGGGAACGCTCTCTGTGTTAGAATATACCATCGGATTTGAGTTTTCACGATCTAACTCAGATCCGATGGTATATTCTAACCACCAGGCGTTCCCATGGTGACGGGACGCTGTGAGGAGGAGTATGCCAAAGAGTTAACGAATATGGAATATAGCTATGCACTAGCAGTACTAAGTTGAAATCGCAATGCGAATACTTTAAGTTAAATTAATCGCATTGTGATTTCAACTTAGCACTGCTGCTATATTCCATATTCGTTAACTTCGTTCATTCTAGCAAGCTGACCCATTATAAACCCAGCTCTAAGTTGAAATCGCAATCGCGATTAATATAACTTGAATTAATCGCATTGCGATTTCAACGTAATTACTCAAATCCGACAGTACATTTTAGTATATGGAGATGTTCCCATGGTGATGGGGACGCTCCATGAGCACGGAAGTTATGGTTGGCTTGGTAGAATTAGCGAATAGCGAATATGACGAATGTATTCGTCATATTCCTCAAAACGAAGATAACGAAGTATTCTACATCTTCGTTTTAGCAACCTATTCGTCAACTTCGCTATTCGCTAATTCTAGCAATCAAATAGGAAGGTTGACTTACCAGACAGCTGTGTTAAATTCGCTATGCGATTTTTTTTTAATACAATAATTATATTACTTAATAAAATTATTATATTATATTATTATTATTCTATTTATTAAAAAAAAAATCGCATAGCGAATTTAACACAGCTGTCTCTATAGTCAACCTTCCTATTTGATTGCTAGAATTAGCGAAGTTGACGAATAGGTAGCTAAAACGAAGATGTAGAATACTTCGTTATCTTCGTTTTGAGGAATATGACGAATACATTCGTCATATTCGTCATCCTCGCTAATTCTAGATATGAAACCAATAGGAAAGTAGCCTTAAGTTAAAATCGCAATATGCGATTATTTAAATCGCATGTTAATCGCGATAACTAGAAAAATGACGAATATTCGATTTCGACGAATATGAAACGAATATTCATACGAATATTCGCGAATTTCGTCGAAATCGAATATGGCACCTGCCGCTCATCACTAATTAAGAATTCATTGCTCCATCAATGATGACAAGCCGTATCAGGCATAAGTACTTTTCTTAGATGCAGCCAGAGATTGTCTGTAAACTCCATAACAAATACTAAGGTGGCTTCAAAGTATAAGGATTTCTGTATTCTTTTTTTATTTACAAGTAGAGATGAGCAAACCAGACAAGATTTGTTTCAGGAACGGTCTGCCAAATTTTTGAAAAAGTTTGGTTTGGATCGGAATCGATTCAGGCCAAAGTGGAGTTGCTTCAATTGCCCTGAAAGTTGGTAAATGAGTCCCTCTAGCCTCCTAGGACTCATAAGCTTTAGGAAAACTTGTTATCTCTGTTACAAAGCTCTGGAACCTAATGACAGCAATAGTAAATGATGCCTGAGTGACACTGACATACATAGTTATGGAGAAACATACATTTGACGGTGTTATCATACAGCATCTTTCAAAACACACCGCACTGGTACAAGTGGTATGCTTTTCCTATTCCAAAGCTTCGAAAAATTGTTCCTTATCAGGATGACACACACAGTGTTATGGGATTAAATAAATAGATAAAAAAATGTCTTGAGGGAACGTAATGGTTGGCAAGTGGCATTAGTGACATGATGTAGACCGCAACAGCAGCCGTACAGAACGTAATGGTAGTTAGACAGACAGCAAGAGTGGCAAGATGGGGCACCGCCATCAAAAAGAGTTCTATTGATGGCATTCAGCCTTCCTAAACTATGAGAACATTTTTGTATTTGTACTACAATAACACCATACATAATCCACCTCTCGAAATGTAACCCCCCCCCAAAAAAAAAAAAAAAGAGTTACATTTCAACCGTGTCAACCCCTACAATTTTTTTATTAAATTTCAACTGGGTGGAAAGTGAGTACGTACATGGAAACTGACCCTCAGGCTTTAGTGACAGTGGCATGATGACGAAAATATGTAAACGGACGATTGAGGCTTGACGATCAATTTTAACAAAAAGTACATTACATTAATGCTTTCGGAACTGTGTAGAAATCGGAGTCTTTCTTCCTTTTGGGATTCGCGTCACCACAAATCCCTAGGTTAAACTTGATCAATTTATGTCTTTTTTCATCCGTAATAATTATCTACCTATGTAACATAACACACACTAGTAGATTGCTGCAGTAATTTTACACACACACACACACACATATATATATATATATATATATATATATATAGGAGACGAAATCGGAGCCGCACACCAAGCATCTTTGTGTAATGGCAGAGTGCTAGCAGTTGTAGCTTGACTTGGAGCCGTATAATAAATAATGAAGAAAATACTACAGCACATCCGATGCAGTGAAAAAGTGTCATCCTTTATTCACCCAAGCGAAACGTCACTTGGGTGAATAAAGGATAACACTTTTTCACTGCATCGGATGTGCTGTAGTATTTTTTTCATTATATATATATATTTCTTTACTATTTCTGTGAAACGGTGGAGACAAAATAAAAGTGTTTTCTTGTAGGTACAGTTACAGGTCCTGTCTGCTTTCTCCATGTCTGCCAGCTACCCTGCTTCTCTCTATTGTATACTCAAGTAAATGATCTTTGGAATCCTAGCCTTTCCATTCACTCTTCCTGGCAATAAGCTTGATTGATTTCTGACTGTCCTGACTCCCTAAGATGGTTTTACTGGCAGACACTGTAACACCCAACCACCCTCTCTCACAGCCCAGCACAGAAATACGTTCTGCTCATTCTGCTAGTGCACCCCCCTATCTACCTGAGTATTGATTGGCTATGTTCCATTTTAGTGGATTCATCTGAAACAAAGATTCAGGTTCGTCTGCTGTGTGAAAAATAGCATAGTTCAGTCCAAAGTGGTTCGCTCATCCTTATTACAAGCATTTAGGATACACCTCCAGGATTAGTGTATCTTCAGCATTTACCCAAACATCCTATTCCTTTTATTGTTTGCCAACAGCTCTCGACTATTCCTCTCCGACCTCAGAAGTATGATGTAACATTTGGGGAGGAAGATACAGCTCAGAAGTCCAGCGCTGGAGGCCAAGATGGCAAATACCTGCACAGCTACAGTATATTTTCCACTGGTGCTCAGATAGGCAGGGATGAACGAGAGCCAGACACAGCAGAAGACCAACATGCTGAAGGTAATAAGTTTGGCCTCGTTGTAGGTTCCTGGAAGGTTCTTTGCCAAGAATGCTACACAAAAACAAATCATAGCCAGGAGGCCCATGAACCCCAAAGTCATGTAGAAGAACAACTTGTGCCCTTCATTACACTCAAATATTATCTTATGATTTTCTAGCTGATAATTCAGTGCTGGGAAAGGGGGAGAATTGTTAAGCCAAACAGAACAAATTATGATCTGCAGCCCAGAGCAAACTCCTACAACGTAACGTGGGATTGTCGGTCCCAACCATTTCCTCAAGGGACTGTTAAGAGTGGTGGCTTTAAATGCCAAGATGACCATGATAGTCTTAGCCAGGACTGAGGAGATGCTGATAGAGAAAACCACACTGAAGAACGTTTGTCTCAGAAGGCAGGTCACCTTAGATGGCTGACCTATGAAGAACAAGCAGCAGAGGAAGCAGAGTATGAGCGACACCAACAAGATGTAGCTGAGCTCCCGGTTGGTGGCTTTGATAATCGGTGTTTCCTGGTGTTTAGTAAACATTATTAAAATGCAGATAGTAAGAACTGAGCAGATAACAACCATTACAACTAATATAATTCCCAACGGTTCTTCATATGAAAGAAATTCTATCACTTTCGTTATACATCGGTCTTTCTTCTCACTGGACCACTGGTCAGGAGGACACTTAACACACTCACTGGAATCTGCAATAAAATGAGTCAGACTTTCAGATGTAGGTAAAATGAAATCTCCAAAGACGGGTATGAACATTACCGCATTCAATTTAAAAACCCCAATGGATTCAAGAGCTCATACAAATAATGGCTTTTATATGGGATCTGGACCTAGTAAACCAAAGGTTCTGTATCTACAGGAGGACGACAAATAATCATTTTACATGGGCAGATAATTGCCCTTAACCCTTAGGATACTGAGAGTTTTTTTGTTTTTGCGGTTTCATTTTTCTTCCTTATCTTCCTTGAGCCATAACCATATATTTCTGTTCACGTAGTTGTATGAGGGCTTATTTTTTGCAGGACAAGTTGTAATTTCAAATGCTACCATTAATTATGGCATACAATGTAGTGGGAAGCGGTAAACAAATTCCAAATGGGGTGGAATTAGAAAATAAACACAATTCCTCCACTGTTTAAAGAGTTTTGTTCGCACGGTGTTCTGTTTGTGGCAAAACTGACCCATGGCCTTCATTCTCTGGGTCAGCACAATTACAACGATACCTCATATGTATAGGTTTTATATGTCTTAATAGTGTAAAAATAAATTTAAACTTTGAAAAAAAAAATTTGTTTTTAAAATTACCATACTCTGACCCCCATAATTTTTTTTATAGTTACAGTATATCTACTGAGCTCCGTCTGGGTTCTTTTTTTTTCAGGGCAATCTGTAGTTTTTATTGATAACATTTTGGGGTGTGTGTGACTTCTTTATCATATTTTATTACATTTTTTTGGTAAGAGAAAATAGTATGGGTGTTTTTGGTCACGGTGATACCTCTGATGTTTATATTTTTGTTATTTAGGTATTTATATTTCTATTATACTGAAAGGGGGGTGATTTAAATTCATATTTTAAATTTATATTTTTAAATTTTTTATATATTTTTAACATTTTTTTTAAAAAAATTGTGACGATTTTGCTCATATATAAGCCTACAAAATCATTTTTTTTTCTTTCATTTTGAACAACCATGTATTTTTAAATTGGACTTATTATTAAGAATTGGTCATTTCTTATGTTGGCCTGCCATCTGGTGGCCAAAATAAGATTTGCCTCCTCAGCGAGGCCGAGCCCATTCAAATCAATTACCGGCATCCCGATTGGCTGCAGGGGACACTGTACTTTGCGCATTTAGATGCCGTGATCTCACTTGAATAATACCACATTCGACCTTATTGCTTTTATTGTTTGAAGCAGAAATAAACTTCCAGCATAAATTAGATATTATGTCCATACCAAAGGGTTGTCTAATCTATCAACACCAAGTTCCAGCAAACAATAGTGACAACCTTAAAACCACAAATTTTATAATTATCCAATTAAAAAACAAATATTCCCCAAAACAACATTATAACTGGACCATCAGTCCAATAAATCTGATACTACACACCCTGAGGTGGTAGAAATGGGTGACATGTAAAGATAGCTCACCCTCAGCATTTGGTCCCTAGTTACATCCTCAGCCCAGGGATGACTCCCTGTCCTCGTACCTAGGCTATTATACCCTGGATCGCCCTGATATGGACCTGGGATAGATGGATACTCTTGAAATTAATATCTAAGGCCGGGGTCCCCGGTCACTTACACCAGAAAAGCAGATAAGTTAGACACTAACAAAACAAAGCAAAAATTGACTAATCAGGGTAGTCACAGATTCCAACTCACCCTATGAAATCGCTGCACTCACCCTTAGCCCAGAGATTACCCCAAATGGTCATTTAGGGCAAACCTAACCTGGTTTGCCCTAAATGACCCTAAATCAAGGGACAAAGTTTACTACCCCCTCACACTAAATAACCAATCGCAAGTCACTAAACAGTTAGTGATATATATAGAAGTATGAATAAAACTGATACCACTGGTACACAATAAATACTGGTGGAGCTCATACAATAAAAGGGCTCACCACCAAAAATATGTCAGAGATTACCCCGACGCGGGTAGATTACCCCAAGGCTTAACACTTGTGGAAACAGTGAGCAACCGCAAGAATGATGCAAAAAGATATCATCACAGGGGTACCACTATATCAGGAGATGGTCAGCAGGGCTATTCCATATTAAAACAGAAGATGCCAGGCAGATGAGATAATTCATGATGCACTTAGAACTGACCCCGGTATCTAAATAGAAGAAACAAAAAAATTATAAATATACCTCAGATAACAATCATGAAGTAACACCTCCCGCCAAATAGTGCGAACTTACAAATGAATGCTGCCCAGCCAGATACTTGTAGACAGCGCTGATGCACACCGGAGGCGTTAATATTCTGTCTATAATAATGGCACTGGTTATAGTCAAGATATATGCCAAACATATACTGTTATGTATATATATATATATAAGCCATGCGACCATCTCTCGCTCGATTTCCCTGAATGTACATATCTCAGCTGCTCTTTTTTAATATTTTGTGACGATTTTGAAGCTCATATATGAGCCTACAAAATATTTTTTTTTTTTTTTTTTAATTTTGAACAATCATGTATTTTTAATTTGGACTTATTATTGAGAATTGGTCGTTTCTTATGTTGGCCTGCCATCTGGTGGCCAAAATAAGATTTTCCTCCACAGCGAGGCCAAGCCCATTCAAATCAATTACCGGCATCCCTATTGGCTGCAGGGGACGCTGTATTTTGCGCATTTAGATGCCGTCATCTCACTTGATCACGGCATCAAAAGCCTTTTATTACCACAATCAGCACTATTGCTTTTATTGTTTGAAACAGAAGAGCCCTACCAGCCATGACACCCGCTGCCCTTGAGAGTACATGCAAGCTCCACAAAAAGCGGGTTTTTATTAATGCCTCATTCACACGTCAGTGTTCGGTCAGTGATTTCCATCAGTGATTTTGAGCCAAAACCAGGTGCGGCTCTAAACACAGAACAGGAGCAGATCTCCAATCCTGGTTTTGGCTCACAATCACTGATGGAAATCACTAACCAAAACACTGACGTTTAAATAAGGCCTAAAAATGTAAAAAATTGTATCTAAGGGCGTGTTCACATCAGCGTTATAAATTCCATTATTGCTATCCGTTATAACGTAGTTATATGGAAAATAACGGAATTCATAAGACTGAATCCAAAATGAATCTTTTAGAGGCATTCCATTTTAATCCATTATATTAGGTTTATAGACAAGCGTAATGGATCCGTCTGGTTTCCGATATGCAGGATGGAGAAGTCCTGTCCTATCTGTCTTAAAAGCTATCTTGAAAATTGAGAATTTTTCCAAATTTTTGTTAAATTCTGGATTTTTTTTAATGAATAAAGGTGCCCTATATATTGACTCAAATTTACCACTGAAGTGCAATGCGTCATAAGAAAGCTAATTTTAGAATGGCTTGGATATGTAAAAGCGTTCCAAACTTTTTTAATTTTAATTTTACTTTTATAATACAAAAATTACATAAAATATGACAATACAAATTATTATAACACAGACAATACGGACAATAATGAGTCAATCTGTTCCACCTTTGGGGCTCTAAACTCCCCTTAGGGAAAACGGTGCGTTTACTCAGAATTCCTCATCTATCTTATTTCACTTATCACCCTCTCTACTCAACCCGAAACCCCCCCTACCCCCTCCCATATTTGTCTCGGTCGTTCAGGATGTCTCCCCTCTCCTCCCCTCCCTTATTTAACCGAGTGTTAAATATATAGTTATCGTTATTACTACTAATTATCATTATTACTACTGTTTACATATTCCTCATATTTCCCAACTCTCGGTAGTAGATTTTTCCACTCCATGATATTAGGTGATCTATCCGATTCCCACTCTCTTGCAATAATGATTCTAGCAACCATAAGGCCCCTTTCACACGAGCGAGTTCTCCGCGCGGGTGCAATGCGTGATGCGAACGCATTGCTCCCGCACTGAATCCTGACTCATTCATTTCAATGGGTCTGTTTACATGAGCGTTTTTTTTCACGCATCACTTGTGCGTTGCGTGAAAATCGCAGCATGTTCTATATTCTGCGTTTTTCACGCAGCCCTAGCCCCATAGAAGTGAATGGGGCTGTGTGAAAAAACGCATTGCATCCGCAAGCTAGTGCGGGTGCGTTGCGTTTTTCACTGATGGTTGCTAGGATTTTGTAAACCTTCAGTTTTTTATCACGCGCGTGAAAAACGCATCAAAACGCATTGCACCCGCGCGGAAAAAACTGAACAACTGAACGCAATTGCAGGCAAAGCTGAATGGCTTTGCCTGTGAAATCGCACAGTTTTCACTGAACGCATCCGCAACGCATCCGCACCTAATCCGGACACGCTCGTGTGAAAGGGGCCTAAGACATCTTATCCAAATAGTTTTTTTGTCTTTTTCTCCCTGATTCAAGAGACATGACCCAACAGGGCTACGGTCAGTTCCATTGGGAGATATAGCAAAGTTTCTCCAGTCAACACCCGGAAAACCTCCCTCCAGTATGATTGCACATTTGGACAGCTTCGTATCATATGGATAAAGTCAGCAGCCTCTATTTTACATTTCCAACAGTTTGATGTTTGATCCTTATAGATCTTACTTAACAGTAATGGAGTCATATAAATTCTATGGGTGATATTAAAGTGGATAATCCTAAAATGACTAGATATCGTTGCCCTTTTTAAATTTATATATATACTTCCCAATTCTAATGTGTTTAATCCTATATCCTGTGCCCATTTATCCTCACTTTTAAGGCCCCTTTCACACGAGCGAGTTTTCCGCGCGGGTGCAATGCGTGACGTGAACGCATAGCACCCGCACTGAATCCTGACCCATTCATTTCAATGGGGCTGTGTACATGAGCGTTGTTTTTCACGCATCACTTCTGCGTTGCGTGAAAATCGCAGCATGTTCTATATTCTGCGTTTTTCACGCAACGCAGGCCCCATAGAAGTGAATGGGGCTGCGTGAAAATCGCATTGCATCCGCAAGCAAGTGCGGGTGCGTTGCGTTTTTCACTGATGGTTGCTAGGAGATGTTGTTTGTAAACCTTCAGTTTTTTATCACGCGCGTGAAAAACGCATCAAAACGCATTGCACCCGCGCGGAAAAAACTGAACAACTGAACGCAATCGCAGGCAAAACTGAATGGCTTTGCCTGTGAAATCGCACAGTTTTCACTGAACGCATCCGCAACGCATCCGGACCTAATCCGGACATGCTCGTGTGAAAGAGGCCTAAATGTTACCATTTTCCCCAAACCCTTCCAAATTAACCTATACATTTGTGCAATAGTCACCCTAGTTGCTATATATTGATGACAGAAATCTATAAACTCATATTTTCTTGTGATAAAATATTCTTTATGTTTTGTAGCGTTGAATGCGTGCTTTAATTGATGATACCAGAACCTATTTATTAAATCTAGATCCTTTCCAATACATAAATCTTCTAGTGCTTTTATTTCACCATTTATAACTAACTGTGATGCGTAAATAATGCTACACTTTTCCCAAAACTTATATTCCGTAATTAACTGAAATTCTCTAATATTACTATTACACCACAAAGGTGAAATATATTGACGTATTTTTCTTTCCTAACATTCTTTTAATTTTTTTGCAAACCAGATCTATCATACGACATATCGGGCATTTATTACCTTTCTTTTTAATGTATCCAGTCTCCAGAATACTAAATATGTTATATTTAGGGCCTATAAAATCTTTTTTCAGGTATGGATTTATAGTATTCTCTCCAGACATTAGCCCCTGAAGGGAGGCCAAATAATATCCTTGAAAAAAAAGGAACCGACAATCCTCCATCCTCTTCAGCTAACCATAGGTATTTTTGTTTTAATTTCACCCTTTTTCTTCCCCAGATTAAGTCATTTAGCCGTTCCAGGCGGTGGAAGAAATAATCCTCTATCCATACTGGACAAACCGCCAGAATGTACAAAATCTGCGGAAGTAGCACCATTTTAATTAGTGCTATTCTGTCCGCTTGACTAAGCAATAGCTTCTGACAGACACGAATTTTGCCTTTGCATTTAGTCAACAAAGGGGATTCATTTAAGTTTGTAAAATCAAGAATATTTGCAGTTAACTTTACACCCAGATATTCCAAAGATTCCGTAGGTTTCAGTACTCTAATTCCCTGAGGGTTTAAAGAAGTTGCCTGATCAATCGGTAATAATACTGACGTGGCCCAGTTGATCTTATATCCGGCGATCTTACCAAACTTATTAATTAAGTCCATAAGGTAGGGTAGTTGTATTGTGGAATTCTCTAGAAAAATTAAAGTGTCATCTGCATACATACTTATTTTGTCACATGGTCCCTTGATACAAAGTCCTTTTATCCTTTCATCTATTCTAATTTTACACGCTAGAGTTTCAATGAATAATGCGAACAGCAAGGGGAAGAGGGGGCATCCCTGTCTTTTTCCCTTATATAGTTCTATTTTCTCAGACCATAACCCATTGATATTGATTCTAGCTTTTGGGTGGTTGTACAAAATTTGGTCCAATTTGATGAAATATTGGCCCAAATTCCTCCTATGCATTATTTTCCACAGGTATCCCCACTCCACCCTATCAAACGCTTTCTCGGTGTCAAATGACAGGATGGAGTGGTTAGCCACCCCTCCCCCCCCCCCAGCCCGCACATTCAAGAAGACTCTGCGTATGTTCAATTGGACAAGTCTCTTGGGTATAAACCCAGTTTGATCTGAGTGAATTAGCCTGTCAATAAAAGAGACTATTATACACTCACTTCTGGTCTAATTCTTCAAACTACATTTCCACTGCGCCGATCCCCAGAGAACAACGGCCGGAGGAAGTGAACCATGACACAACACTTGTTCAGGGCCACTGCTACTCCCATCCTCTGTTCCGGCTCCTCAGGGAATTGCTGCACAAGCATTTGTACTAACAGTTGACTGCTAATTGACTTGCCTAAACTTATCCTAACAGTGCTTTGATACTGTTTGGATTTTCTTTCTTTTGTTCTTTCAAATAAACTGAACAAATTGAGATCAGTGAATTTCTTAAAATTTTATTCAGATCTGATTCTGCCAAATCAACTGACCAAATTAAATTTAACCCAAACTGAAACAGCTCCAATTTCCTGGAAAAGTATTTTTCTCTCTTTTTTTTTTAAACATTTTGGTCAAATTTTTGAACTTTGCTCATGGCTATAAACAAAATGCATTCATGTATAAAACATTAGAGAGTCTTACCTGTGTCATTGGCCATCTCACCCACAGAACAGGGGAGACAATCATAGCAGCACACAGGCTCTCCTTGTCGTGGGACCTTCCTGTACCCAGGACAGCACTGGATACTGCAAGCGGAACTAGGCACCTACAAAAAGTAAAGTTTAGGCAATTATTGGATGTAAGAACTACAGATAAATCCTGTACACAGGAGCAACTAATCAGATCTACACAAGCATCTATGGAGCTGTAAGGGGCATGGACCCACTGTGTCAACTAACAGGTTTGTCTTTCAGCTAAACCAAAGGGTGTTGTCCTGACAGTCCCTTGATATTCCCCCTTTGATGGTGGCAGTTGGTCTTTCAAGAGACAGGGAGAGTGTGTGCGCACTAGGGATGGGCCAGAAGGCCTTTACAGAGAAGTGGCCTGCAGAAGCCCCATGGAACACTTGGTGGCCGGGCCCGCTGCTGATGAGTGGCAGAGGGTGAGCAGATCCCAGCGGCCGACACTAGGAGAGAAAGGTTATTAACATGGCACCTGCCCAGAAGGAGCCGAAAAGCGACAGGCATGAGCTGCCATCATAACAGGAGCTACAGATCAGATATGCACATGTATCTGTTGAGCTGTTACGATGCTGTGTTAGAAGACATGGTCTGTGCAGGTACATGGAAATAGTCGCAAAGTAATACACTGGTTATACAGAAAAAGGGGGATTACACTAAGGCCCCTTTCACACGGGCGTGATTTCCGCGCGGGTGCAATGCGTGAGGTGGACGCATTGCACCCGCACTGAATCCTGACCCATTCATTTCTATGGGGCTATGCACATGAGCGGTGATTTTCACGCATCACTTCTGCGTTGCGTGAAAATCCCAGCATGCTCTATATTGTGCGTTTTTCACGCAACGCAGGCCCCATAAAAGTGAATGGGGCTGCGGGAAAATCGCAAGCATCCGCAAGCAAGTGCGGATGCAGTGTAATTTTCCCACAAGGTTGCTAAGAGACGGGACCCGATCTTTATTATTTTCCCTTATAACATGGTTATAAGGAAATAATAGCATTCTCAATACAGAATGCTTTGTAAAATGTGGATTAAGGGGTTAAAAAAAAAACTAAAAAAAAACTCACCTTAGCCACTTGATCGCGTAGTTGCCGATCTCTTCTCTCTTCTTCAAGCATTAGCTGCCGTCTAAAGGACCTGTGGTGACGTCATATCACATGGTCCATCACCATGTGATTGGACCATGTGATGAGCTCAGTGACCTCATCACAGGTCCTTTAGCAACTACGCGATCAAGTGGATAAGGTGAATTTATTTTTATTATTTTTAACCCCTTAATCCACATTTTACTAAGCATTCTGTATTGAGAATGCTATTATTTTCCCTATAACCATGTTATAAGGGAAAATAATAAAATCTACAGAATACTTAACCCGAAACAGGACTTCAGTGATGAAGGCCGGGTTCGGGTATGGGTACCAAACATGCCGATTTTTCCCACGCTCGTGCAAAACACATTAAAACGCTTTGCACTCATGCGGAAAAAATGCGCATTTTCCCGCAGCGCACCCGCCTCTTATCCGGGCGTCAAATGTGACGCCCGTGTGATAGAGGCCTAACAGTGATAAGCAGACCCCAATATTAAATCACCAAACAGGACAAACACTATCAAAAAAGCATAAATCTTTATTGTTCACATAATAAAAATACATAAAATCAGGTGGTGGTCAGACATTACATACATAGCCCATAAGGCTCAAAAAGGAACGGGCAAGCATCTATCATGCCACATAGAGAACTTGTGAGCAAGAACATTTCATAATTGACACATATAAGTCATCATACAAAGCCAGATGGTAAAGTGCAAGTGCATAATATAGTATAGACCGTGATATATAACCACAGCCACACTGGCAAAACAGTTTAACTCACATAAAGTGCATGTGCAGCAGCCATGCTCCTATCCCGATGCGCGTTTCGCTCAGTATAGCTTCTTCTGTGGAGTTCTGATCAGAATATGAGCCCGCACCTATTTATACCCCTATTGTATCATTAAAAATTACCTACACATGTGAAAAGAAAAGCGTGTCATCCCTCTATAGGAACTACGTCACTATACCTGGACGCGCTGTCTTCACAGAATAGGGCGCAGTTTGATCGCATCACTAACCGGTCACCTGACCCGGAATACAGCAGAATGGCCAATTCCAAATTTGAATATGCGTCGCTGACTAGGACGCTCTGCTCTTCCGGGCACGTGACACGATGTAATCGCATGGCGCTCCTAACCTAGACCGACGCAAACCATAGTGAAGGGCAGACACGCCCCCCTACACAACGTAAAGCTTATTTCCAGCATTCCCATTGGCCAATTCCTTCGGGTGCAGAGGATTTGTTCAAAAGAGGAGGATTTGTTTAAACAAGCCATGGTGCTGAAAGAACGATTTAGGACCGCGGATACAGAGAACATTCAATAAATGAGGGTTTCCAACGGGCGAAGGGAACACGACGTGACTAACTGATATATGGCCCTAGTCAGCAATTGCAAAAAGAGAACAATATTTTGGTCAGATTTATTACAACTTTTTCCCATGGCCATCAAAGGGTTAGAGAGGCTTTGGATAAGTACTGGAATGTGCTTCTCACCATAGGCGTGCGCAAGGGGTGTGCCAGGTGTGCCTGGGCACACCTTAATCAAGCTGCAAAAAATGAGGTATTGTCTCTGCTACAGTGCTACCCCTCCTCAGTTGTCCCCTGTATAATGTACACTGATACCCCTCAGATTTGTGTTTGCGCATGTATAACATATATATAAATATTCAGGCTCGGACTGGCCCACAGGGGTACAGGGGAATCCCTGAGCAAGGAGGGCCCCTAGTCTCCCACCCCCTGCACAAGTGGCACATAACACATTGGACTTACTGCACTACATACATATATTCAATGTACAGCACCTTAGCCCACCTATGTTCATATAAAAAAAACTTGTTAGATTATTTATTATATTTGAATGTATCCGTACTGTAGGCCCCCTTAATAAATTTTAATGGCGGGCCCTAGGTACCCCAGACCGGCACTGTATATATTTATACACACACGCAAGCCTGCTTATGCTTTTGGGTGCACACCCTAATGCAATAGGCTGCGCACGCCGATGCTTCTCACTAATCCATCCATTCATTGTTACTTACCCACTAGGCCGATAATTACGTTCCGGAGAAATAGAAATCTAAAAGATCTTCTGGTCCAGAGTTACCATATGGGCACACGTCCAGAACGGGCGTTTGGGTCGAAAGGCCTGAGATGGGGCAGTCAACCCTGTGGGGACTGTGTGGCGTGTCCCAATATTCTGAGAACGCCTGTTATATGTGGGCCTCACCTTCAGGGAATTGAAAAAGAGAGTGCGAGAACATGTCCTGGGGATTGAGGCCTCTAAGGACGAGCGCGAGATAACAACTTTGAAGACCCTTCCCAGACACTTTAAACAGTATCATGGCAGCAATGGCTTTCTGTTACAAATTAGAGGAATTGATCGGATACACATCAGTCCACGAGGTGGGGATTGGAAACGCCTCTTGGCTCAACGAGAGGCTCGGTGGATTTTTATCCTCAACACAGTGGTTCCTGATGGTCTTAATGAAAATTTGAGCTTTTCTCCATTCATATGATTATGGTCAATTTTGTTTGGTTTTTCTGCTCCGGATTAACTTGCATACATGGTTAGTTTGTTTTTAACCCTTGTTTATATTTTATATTCTTTTATGATTTTATATGCAGTGTGAAATTAACTATGTCTCTCTTTGTGTCTTTCCCTAGAGTGATATCTACTTGGATGCGCTGTTATGGCTGTTGAGTCTGTACGTCATAGGACCTTTCCATATGTTGGATTCCAGCTCTGGATCATTTTATAAAGCCTATATTAATCATGTATCATCATACTTTGCACTTTGTGATACATTAAGGTCAACCCTTGTCACTTTTGGATTTTGGTGCATTATGCACCTCATACATGCACAGGTTATGTTCATTATATATGTGTTTGTTTACATGCTTTTAAACAGTACAGGACCGCCTAACGCAGGGATGCGTCCTGTGGGCGGTCCTGTAGCTCTGAGATGACGCGTCGGCGCGTCATCTCGTGAGAGCCGAGATTTCCAGTGAACGCGCGTGCGCGCGTTCACAGAGAAGCGCGGCACGGCAGTTAGGCTACAGCCTGCCAGCGATGATCCATCGCTGGCAGGCTGTAGATGCGAATAAAATCGCATCAAACAGCTATATCAGACGCTGTTTTGTGAACAGCGTCTGATATAGCTGCTACCTGGTCCTCTGGTGGTCCCATTTGCTGGGATCGACCACCAGAGGACCAGGTAACACTGTAAAGTTGCACCAAACACTACACTAACCCCCCCACCCCCTCACCTATTAACCCCTTGATCACCCCCATCTAGACCCCCTGATCACCCCCTGTCATTGATCACACCCTTGTAAGGCTCCATTCAGATGTCCATATGTGTTTTGCGGATCCGTGGATTCACGGATCCGTGGATTCACGGATCCGCGGATCCGATCCGCGGATCCTCAAAACACGGACACCGGCAATGTGCTTTCCGCACTTTGCAGATCCGCACATTGCCAGAACTATATAGAAAATGCTTTTTCTTGTCCGCAATTGCGGATAAGAATAGGACATGTTCTATATTTTTGCCGAACGGAAGAGCAGACCCGGAAGCGCGGATCCGTAATTCCGGATCCGAGCGGGACAAAGTCTGTCCCCATAGAAATGAATGGGTCCGCAATTCCGTTCCGCAAACAGAATTTCGGACGTGTGAATGGGGCATAAGGGTCCCCTATCACCGCCAGTTAGTTAGCTACTTGTTAGGTAGCTAGCGCCCAGCCCACCGCACCGCAGTCACTGCTCAATATACGGAGAATCGCAGAAACTCCTAATGCTGGCCATACGTGTAATGATTGCGGAGATCCTCAAATGCCAGGGCAGTATAAATACCTCACATGTGACCCCATTTTATAAAGAAGACACCCCAAGGTATTCCGTGAGGGGCATGGCGAGTTCATGCAAAATTTTTATTTTTTGGCACAAGTCAGCGGAAATTGATATATTTTTTTTTTTATTTTGTTTTTTACAAAGTCTCATATTCCACTAACTTATGACAAAAATAAAATTTTACATGAACTCACCATACCCTCACAGAATACCTGGAGTGTCTTCTTTCCAAAATGGGGTCACATGTGGGGTATTTATACTGCCCTGGCATTTTAGGAGCCCCTAAAGGGTGAGAAGAAGTCTGGAATCCAAATGCGTAAAAATGCCCTGTAAAATCCTAAAGGTACTCATTGGTTTTAGGGTCCCTTTGCGCACAGGCTGCAAAAAGTGGCACACATGTGGTATGCCGTACTCAGGAGAAGTAGGGCAATGTGTTTTAGGGTGTATTTTGTTATATACCCATACTTTGTGTGAAAAATATCTCTGTAAACGACAACTTTTAAAATTTTTTATACAAAGTTGACAATTTACAGAGATATTTCTCTCACCCAACATGGGTATATGTAAAAATACACCCCAAAACACATTGCCCTACTTCTCCTGAGTACGGCGATACCACATAAGTGACACTTTTGCAGCCTGGGTGCTAAAGGCCCTAATTCCAACGAGTACCTTTAGGTTTTACATGGCGGCTCACAATTTAGCCCGCCCAAAATGCCAGAACAGTAAACACACCCCACAAATGACCCCATGTCTGGAAAGTAGACACCCCAAGGTATTCACTGAGGGGCATAGTGAGTCCGTCTGAGATTTTTTATTTTTTTTGCCAGAAGTTATCAGAAATTGAAACTTTTTTTTTTTTTTCTCAGAAAGTGTCATTTTCCGCTAACTTGTGAAAAAAATGAAATCATACATGAACTCACCATGCCCCTCCGCGAATACTTTGGGGTGTCTTCTTTCTAAAATGGTGTCATTTGGGGGTATTTATACTTCCTGGCATTCTAGCACCTGAAGAAACATGACAGGTGCTCAGAAAGTCAGAGCTGCTTCAAAATGCCGAAATTCACTTTTTTGCACCATAGTTTGTAAACGCTATAACTTTTACCCAAACCAATAAATATACACTTATTGGACTTTTTTTATCAAAGACATGTAGAACAATAAATTTAGAGAAAATTTATATAGAAATGTAGTTTTTTTTTAAATTTTACAACTGAAAGTGAAAATGTCATTTTTTTGCAAAAATTTCGGTCATTTTTGATTAATAGCAAAAAAAGTAAAAATGTCAGCAACAATGAAATAGCACCAAATGAAAGCTGTATTAGTGAGAAGAAAAGGAGGTAAAATTCATTTGGGTGGTAAGTTGCATGACGGAGCAATAAACGGTGAAAGTAGTGTAGTGCGGAATTGTAAAAAGTGGCCTGGTCATTAAGGGGGTTTAAGCTAGGGGGGCTGAGGTGGTTATAATATGGGTATTGATATTTGTTCACATGTTGCTTTAGTATATTTTATATTCGATTGTTAATATGGCTTGCACGATATGTCATCATATCCACTTGTCCCATTTCCGCACTTTTGTCCCTCCCTTCCCATCACTTTCTTCTTATTCACTTCACTAAATATAATGATATATGGTGTTGTGCCATCGTACTTATAATCAGGACAGGCATTCAATTATTATTGGCTTTTGATTAGTTTCAAAAGAATGGTTTATGTGATGTGGTCCTTAAGTCACACGATAATATCAGGTGACCACATTGACGCGTCTAGCTGAATAGGCGGTACGTTGTGTAGGGGGCGTGTCTGCCCTTCACTATGGTTTGCTTCAGTCTAGGTTAGGAGCGCCATGCGATTACATCGTGTCACGTGCCCGGAAGAGCAGAGCGTCCTAGTCAGCGACGCATATTCAAATTTTGGATTGGCCATTTTGCTGTATTCCGGGTCAGGTGACCGGTTAGTGATGCGATCAAACTGCGCCCTATTCTGTGAAGACAGCGCGTCCAGGTATAGTGATGTAGTTCCTATAGAGGAATGACACGCTTTACTTTTCACATGTGTAGGTAATTTTTAATGATACAATAGGGGTATAAATAGGTGCGGGCTCATATTCTGATCAGCACTCCCCAGAAGAAGCTATACTGAGCGAAACGTGTGTCGGGATAGGAGCGTGGCTGCTGCACATGCACTTTATGTGAGTTAAACTGTTTTGCCAGTGTGGCTGTGGTTATATATCACGGTCTATACTATATTATGCACTTGCACTTTACCATCTGGCTTTGTATGATGACTTATATGTGTCAATTATGAAATTTTCTTGCTCACAAGTTCTCTATGTGGCATGACGCTTGCCCGTTCCTTTTTTGAGCCTTATGGGCTATGTATGGAATGTCTGACCACCACCTGATTTCATGTATTTTTATTATGTGATCAATAAAGATTTATGCTTTTTTCGATAGTGTTTGCCCTTTTTGGTAATTTAAAGTAACACATTGGCATAGCCTTTGCAGCTAACAACAACTTTACCGTCAGCACAGCAATGACGCTCAGCCTCATCAGCGGTTGGGCAAACATCTCACACTCTCCTAAACATGTTGTTAACTGATATTGGTTACAGGTTCATTGGTGGCAACTGCAAACACCCCTGGGACCACCCTAATAGAAGAACATTGTGCAGTTGGCAAACCTCTGCTGACCTTCTTACGGTCTGTATGTATCACCAAGGTTTCCGTTCACCCCTTCGGCCCATAGCTTTCAGCATAAACCAAGCCACTCGCATTTCCTAACGTATCTTGGCACCCTTGGCACACCAACAGAGGCCTACCACTCACACATTAACCTACAACCAACTCTTCTCATGATGAGGACTTATTTATCAACTTATGGCTGAACTGTCATGTCTTTCCCCACCAATTACGCTACCTGGGGCTACAGGTGCCAAGTACCTTATTGGAACGGGCACAGCCATCATCTCTAGGGCTTGAGGAGAACCACCAGGGTAATTAAACTGCAGCTCTCACATATACATTATTGCATTACAATGTCTCTGTACACATAATAGCAGTGACATACTATGCAGAAAAACACAAATGTAACCAGTCCTGATTCAAACCATGGGAAGGCTGCTCCACTCCTTACAAAGCAGCAGATCCATACAAGTGTTGTTGGAGCTACATATAGATCTGAATTACACTGTCCATTACCTATACCAGGGATCAGCAACCTTCGGCACTCCAGCTGTTGTGAAAGTACAACTCCCAGCATGCTCCACTCACTTCTATGGGAGTTCTGAGAACATTACTGGAGTATGGTATGAGGAGGGGCACTCAATCATTTGGGTATATGGAAATATTTATTAGAAAACCATTACATGCATGAATTCATAAGCAATAAAATATATATAATAATGAAACAAAAAACAAAAAACAAAAAAGCAAAAAAACAATAAAAACAATAAAATGGACCCCGCTGTTAGGGATCAAATCCACTGTATGGGTGTTTGTGACACCTGAAATGTTCCAAATTGTCCTTAGTGAATAAAAGCCGTCAAGTAGCGTGAAAAAAATGCGTATATATGAATGTCCCGATATTAAAACTGCGTATATAGATGTCGATATTAAAACTGATGATAGACCCTCCGCTATGCGGTTCTGTTGCAGGCTCCTCCTGCTGATCACTAAATAATTAATATTATTGGGTGTCTTAATAGAGCAGATTACTCTGAGACAGCAATATTTTCTGTATGTTTGAATGGAGCACTGACCGGGTAGTATATTCCCCAAAGTGCGATCGTGCCTTATATTCAAGTCTCATACATCTCCCATCTTCATAAAGGACATTGTATCCATAAGCAAGTCCCCAATATCATGGAGTTAAAACGTTACTTTACCCGTCCTGCGTGGTAACTTCTAAACTGACCGGCGGTTCTGAGAACAGCCAAGCAAGTGTGCATGCTGGGAGTTGCAGTTTCACCACACCTGTAGTGCAGAAGGTTGCTGACCCCTGACCTATACCATGCATGAGTTGTACACCCACCATAATAATTATAGGGACAGGGATATCTATCATTTAGTAAAAGTGCCCTCATCATCTTGCCCTCTTCTCATCACAAACACAACAATAGCTGATCTCAGGGAGACCAGCTACAAAAAACACCGCGGAGCCTCACTTAAGAGTCTCAACACAGCAATCCAAAGTGCAAAGCTCCCTGGGAAACAGGAATATGCAAAACAAATGTGGAGCCCCAGTTATGGGTCTACAACACAATGAAAGCCAGATATCCCTCAAAGGAAGGAAAACCGAGCAAAGGGGTGTCTCCATTACAGAGATCACCAAATCCACCATATTAAGTGGCCCCTATGTCAAGATCCCGCTTTTTTACAAGCTTTAAGGATGTGACAGGGAAAACCTAAGCTAGGTATCCATCCACAGACAGCTGTTTCTTCTCATCACATTGAATTATCTCCATGAATAGAGGTGTAATAAAGGAAAACCATAAATACATAGTGTAATACATTGCTGATATGTACTGTACTTATATTGCGGTTGTACATACATTGCATATGGTGCTGCCATACATACAGGAATCTAAATATAAATGTATGCATAGCCTTGTGGTTATACAGTACATATAATACATACATATGCATATATGGTACAAACACATACATGTATAGATACACAGGATACATATAGCGTTAGAAGTACTGACAGAATCATATTTTTGGGGGTCTGTTATATCAGTAGTTCTTCTTCTTAAATAGATTTGGTGGAAGCAAGGCCTGATTGCTGGAGTGGGAAGCGGAAGGCTCCTCCTTCACCCACTTCCACTTGGACCATCTGGAGTTGTCAATCAGGTGGGCATGGTGTCCCTTGAAGATTCGTGTGAGTTCTTCAGAAGGTGCTCCCAGAAGAAGCAGGCAATATCATTCTGTGGGAGTCATACACAGGGTAGAGCTTCTCTATGTAGTCATATGCAAAGTAGTATCTACCGAAGAAAGAGAACCATCTCGCGACCTTCATAAAGTGGCTCCTATGAGTCAAAATCTTACTGTAACTGAGCTTTGGGATATGACAAAGGGAATATAGCCAAGCCAGATATCCATCGATAGAGAGATGTTTCGGGGTGCTTGACCCTCATCAGTACAGAGTAGGATTCTGGCTGGCTGAGTGCAATGCAGCTTGGGCTGGGTACTGACTGACCTTAAAGAGGCCAGCCCTGTATGGAGACTCACTTTTTCCCGAAGAAAGAGAACCATCTCGCTAGCACTATGGGGGAGATTTATCAAACTGGTGTAAAGTACAACTGGTTTAGTTGCCTATAACAACCAATTAGATTCCACCTTTCATTTTTCACAGCTCGTTTGGAAAATTAAATGTGGAATCTGGTTGCTATGGGCAACTACGTAAGTTCTAGTTTGCACCATTTTGATAAATCTCCCTCTATGTCTTTGCATATGGTTTTCCCACAGAGCATTGCCATTAAGTCTCCATGACATAGAGCACTTCCAGTGAGTCTCCATACAGGGCTGGTCTCTTTTAGGATAGCCAGTACCCTACCTAATCTATATAGTCTATCTATCAAGAAGCAATTCTTTCATACCTCTCAGTAATCAGACATTTGATGGGACATTCTATATACTGTATACTGTAAGTAGTCCACAAAAGTGAAATTAAATGTTCAACTTGTAGGATTATGTTCTTGGCTGTACTCACTTGTGAAAATTTCTCATTCCACAGAAGGGAGCTGATGTTCAATGTTATTTTGTCACCACCATTTGCTTCTGGGTCAAATTTTCCAACTTTCACCAGATTAAAATTGTTCTGAAGAACCTGAACATTGATGATGTCATAGGAGGCTGGGATGTCTCCATCAGCATTGAACCTTAACACTTCCCCAGACGGGGTGCGGAAGCTCACTTTCTTGAGGTAACGAAGCACCTGCAGAATTTGTATTTGATTAGTATTTAACCCAGAGTCCACAACATGAACATTAGTCCTCATACTAGCCGCCATGTAGACATGGCTAATGCTACAAACAAGTCATTACAGCCCCGTGGTGATTATGTGGGATGACTCTTTGTTAAGATACCAGTTACATTGCTACAAACATGTTTTTAACCACCTGGAGCATGTCTAGAGGATTTGCTTGATAATAACTAAACTACCGACAAATGTATTTTACAGACTGGGTTTCTCCTCATTGAATCTTAAAAGAAAATCCATATCTGTAAAATGTGTTCCTTTAGTTACTCAACTCCAAGAGAAACCAAGGTTTCTCATCATTTTAGGCTTAACCAAATAGTTTTATGACACTGTGATAACGTAAATGCCTACAAGTTAGTGGACTCTTTCCATGTTTTTATGATGCACTATAGAATATGGCCATATTGTAATTCCAGCAGCACATGAAACCATATTGACATATTGTTCCATCCTCATTCTGACAATAACTTTAATGTTGCACTCATCTACGAGCAAAGTCATCCAATTTAGAACATACGAGAAAGTTGTCTCAACTGGAGCAGAAATGCCTGGTGTCACCTAATGTTACCGTAAATACTAAATGTTTATCACATACCTTCCAGGGTTGTACTAAACTCATTTCATCACAGATTCCATTATGACACCCAAGAAGCCTGTTTAATGCATGAGCATAGGCATAGACCGCTAAGTAAGCATGGTAGGTATAACTTAGGTCGTTGGTCTCAAATAACAAGGACATTCTTTCTCCAAAGTCCTCTCCAGCTGAACAGAACAACGTGTCATTTTGAGCAAGGACAACTGAGTTTTGATGACCACCGTCTCCATAAGTTGATTGGCAGCTGAATCCTTTCTCCCAAAAAAGTCTGATAAATGGGTATGAAGAGTGGTTGGATGGACTCAGATTAAGAAGAAACTTCTCGAAGCCAGGCATAGCTCCAGTATATGGAATCAACCCAATTGTACCATTCAAAACCTTCCAGGATTTTTTAGAAAAAAGAGTTGGAGTGAGTCCAAAAGAGGCTGAAGACATAAATATCTTCCCAGTCACACCCTCATCAAACAGAGTATCTAAGAGGAGTTTTGTGTGGACCTCAGGACTGTGCAGAATGATCACATTGACTGAACTTTTCCTAATCACCTCTACCACTCTCAAAATCTGTCTCAGTGAGTAGCTCAGGTGGATTCTTTCCAGGAAAGCTATACAGATTCCACTTCTCTTTATGCCAGCTTGAATAATTTGTCCACCTTGCTCCCCCGCATCATTGTCCACAACCAGCATCCCCACCCATGTCCATCCAAACTGTACAACCAACTGAGTAAGAGCTATGTTCTGAAAAAGGTTGTTAGGTACAGTGCGGAAAAATGATGGGAAGTCGATCTTATTACTAAGGCTGGACAGGGTTGCCCCATGGCTGATCTGTAAAACACACTCTATCAGTTTTAGGATCAATGGAATTTTCTACATGACATGTAAAAATTATATAACTTAAGTAGATAAGTGTATATTATGAGAGCAAAGAGAAAAACAATGTGTCATGGCAGGTGAGATGTCTACAGAAGAGTGTTACCTGGGGGTAATTGAGGACACCAAGGACCCTAGCGACTGGAAGAGATAAAGCAGATACAAGTTCTCCTGCTATCCCAGCCATGGCAGACTGGAGGTGACAATCATATCCTGGTAAAGGGTTATTGTTTCCTGACATCAGGGACATGACCCCTCCGACAGCTCTCATTTCAGACATACAGGAATCAACAAGACTGAAGCCCAAGGTGATATTAGGTAGTAGGTCTGGAGATTGATTAACTTCATTTATTGCAAACATGAGTCCTAGAACATCCCGGTAATAACGGATATGAAACCTAAAAACAAGAAGATATTAATTTTTAAATATACAGTATCTCTTGATGGTAAACAGAGAATACAATAAACATGTTGGACCACATGCAAGTCTGGCTTGAACTTCAGAAACATAAAAAAGTTAAGATGACCCAGCACTTACCCTGTGCATGATATCGGTTTTGGAAGTTCCTGGAAAGTTGGTGGTTCAAACTCAAAACCAGAGTGGACCACGAAAACTCCTCCAATAAGAATATCTCCATTCTGAAGGAAAGAATCCATTGTCCAACCCCGGAGGCTGCAGCCCAGCTGGGGATGTTCTTCACTCAGTGAAGACAGAAGGAGAAGTATCTGAAGGAATCTCCTCATGAGTTTGGAATGGCTGTACTAGATGAACTGAGAATGACTGGAGGGACAGGAATCAGACAAGACTTGAGTAACTGAAGCAAAACGCAACAAAAAAAGGAATGTTCTTTAAAGTCTTGATATCAGTTACATCCCAAAGAATGAAAAAGTTTTATTTGGGGTACTTAGCATAACACAAAAACAAAGCCACAAACTGACGTACATGTAAAAGTAAGAAAAGCATTGGGAATGGATAACTGTAAGTTAAGGGCTATATGCAACTTTAGACACATTTGTTATTATAGTACTTACTCATTTTGGGCTAAAAATCATTTTTTTCAATTGGTCTTAAAATGTTCAGCCATTTGTGAGATACAATGGTTAAAGATCAGCCTGTTTGAAAGCTGTCAGTCTGCTTTGTTTGAGTTCCATCATGACTGCTTATGTGCAGCCCTTATCTGTGATCTCCTCACCTCATAACGCTTATTTGTAACGCCCCAGAGTGGAATTACCACTCCGCACCCAGCTACGGTCTCCAAAAGGCTAACACAGTGTTGTCATATGCATTTATTTCAGTCCACTACAATGTGCATTGCTATTCTTATGTAACTGCTAATGTTCATGTAATGTATCTGGTTCACCAGAAGGTGGCTGCAAGCATAGCAGAGCTACATTTGTAGAGATGGAGCTTCTTTCCATTCTAATTCTCCCTCCAAATAGGGGAGGGTTCTAGTTAGAAGTCAGTGGAGAGTACTCCCTGCTAGGGGAAATAATCAGGTCCATGTCCCTGCTGGAGGTGTGTCCTGCCTAAGCCAGCCAGAGCACCTTCAGCTCTTATGGATGTGGAGGCCACAGCTTGGAGCCTCTGAAGCCAGGAAGTATAGTTCCCTGGTACTACTTAAGAGTCAGACTACAGAGAGAATTTGCAGCATAGTGAAAAAAGCAAAGTTCTACAGAAAGCTTGTCAGCACAGCAGAGCCAGAGAGCAACCGATGTAGCAGAGCTGAGTGTGGTTACCTGCCAGAGTTAATGCTAAAGCCTGCTGGGAACCAAGACAAAGCCTGAAACTGTTAGAGAAATGTGTATGCAAAGTAAAGCTGTTATTTAACTTCATAACAAGGTCTGGACTTCATCCCCCTACTACTACCCCTTTTTTCTGCTTTCGGAAGGCAACGCCTGGGGTTCCAGCGTATCCAGGTAGGAGCACCAGGACACATGCACAAGACTTTAATTCCTACACCTGGGTACCAACACCATTTCTTAAAGAGAATCTGTCCCATTGTGGCTTCATTGCAACTGGCATCACAACAAACATTTACTTAAAGGGACCCTTAGCCGTGCACCCGGCGACTGCATATTTAAGCCATATTAATAAGAATTCAGCTAAAATGAATGTTTACGAGGTCAGAAGATCAGAGATAAGAGCAAGACATGAGCCATCAAATGAGACTATGGCGGCTTGCAAACAGATTTTCAGTATATCAGAAACGGTTGAACATTTTAAATAAAGGCCAAAAGAATAAATTATTTTCAGCCCAAAATGAGTGAAATGCAATCATAAAAATTGCCTTAAAGGTTAGCCTTTAATCCTTGTTGAACCCTCATTTTATGGCTAACCCTCTTTCTCAAGGTTTATAATCTGAGTCCTCCCTAATCCTGGATTCAGTCAAACAGTAAAGAATTCCTTGCACTGTTCGAAAATGCCATATATTTGTCCTAATATAAAGGATTCATTATAGAGCTTGTCTGACCAGTGGGATCCTCCAATCCTGAGATCGGGGCTGGAAATGATGACATTTGCACCACTGTTGATTTGTTGCTTAGGGGTAAATTTCTGTCTTTGGTACACAGAGCAGTCCAAAACCACGAAGGAGACAAATGAGTTGTGTCATAGCATCGTTGTCTGATATAGCAGCAGTTCTGTAACATCAACTACTCTGTGGACTATCTTTAAGGTAGTCACCCATGTCGAACAAATCAGGAGGTCATTAAGTCTGCTCACTAAGAGGGGAGCATAAGACAGACAACAGGGTGGGTTTTGGGGCTGAGGCAAGCACGGGACTCGGGAGTAGGTGAACGGACAACTGAAAAAGTTGCCTTGGCAGGAGGTTCTGTGCTTAAAGCTCCTGAATAATGACTAGAAGAAACCCAGTAAAGCATGTCGAGAATATACTCAATAAAAATGTGTCCTTGGTCATTGTCAAACCTAGGACCCTAGTGCTGCTTGGTAACTTTGCTAACCCTGAGCGCAGATATACAGTATACTGACCACGTATGTGCACATGGTTTTGTAGCATCCCAGACCCTCTTATACAATAGAAATGGATAACTCATATTCATCATCATTCCCACCTTCTCTAATGTTAGATCCCAGTGACATTAGCGACTATATATACGGATACAGATTGATATTTGCCGACCATACAGGGAGTCAGTGGTGTCTAGGACCTGACTCAGTACAGGTTCAGTACATACCTGCTCTATGGTGTCATGTCCATCACAAAGAAACAGAAGACCCTCCGAGCTGACATATCGAGACTGGTTTTACTCTGATAAACCAGAGATTCCTCCAAGTTTCTCAGTCTTAAAGATTTACGTTGTCATGAAATTGCCTTGATGGGGTCACAAACTTATGGAGTCCTCAGATTGTGATTTGTCCACTGGTTAAATAATATTCAGCGGAAATATCACATCTCCTGACATGACATACCTGTAGACATGGGCTCTATATGTGTATGTAATGCAGGGGGTGAGTATGTGTATCTGACGTGATCTGTATGTGTGAGTGACTATGTATCTGAGATGACACTGTATTCAATGTGAGGATAGAAATCTGACTTTGTATGAGGTTTGAGTGTGAGGATGTGTATCTGATATGAGGCTATACGACTTGACGATTGATAGATGTATCTGATATGAGGTGGTATATATGCATATGATACAGATGTAGGTAAATGGTGTCGAGATGCGCCTGTCAGTATTTATAGCTATGATGGTAACACATGGTTTTGGATTAACACCTGAGATTATTTTACTCTGAGGACACAATATGACTGTAATTACAGATTTGCTCTTGTGAAAGTCTCGAGGGGCTGGAAGACCCAGGTCCTAGGGGATACCAGAAGGTCTTCTAATGAAGGGTTTGGCGATTACAGAGTCTGATAATGACTGGTTTTAAGGATGTATTATGGGGATTGTTATTGAATCTGCACACTCAGGATACCTGGGGTCAGAGACTTGAAGGGAACAGTGATATTATTCAAGATGATATATCATTACGAGAAATTAACAAGAGCCCAGAATATCCATAGACATAGGGGAATGGACATAATTGTTACAGTGGAGAAAGAGATTACTTACTATTGCCACCTGCTAAAGATGGTCAGACATGGCTGTGATAATCTGGCCTAGGATCATCAGAACGAGAATGATGGGACCAAGAATGAGCAGGACAAGTATGACTAGGCAAAGTATGACTGGGTGATGAATCTCTGGCTCAAGATTAGGCAAGGAGAATGTGACCAAAATTACTCTGAACTAGATTAACGGAGTTGTGGATTAGAATAACCAAGCTAAGGATATCTGGGTCACGTGCCTGCGCGGGGGGGGGGGGGGTAAGGGGAGGGGGGGACACGGTCCGCCCCTGGTGCCGGTGAAGCGCTAGTTGCTGGAGCGCTGACGCCCCCATACTGCAGCGGGGCACAGGAGCGCATAGTTTCCTGTCCTGCCACCGATAAACGGCATAGGCTTCAGGCCTAGTAGGCCTGAGGCGTATGCGATAGTGAAATCTTGGCGCAGGGGTGCGTGATAACATCATTGCGCACGCCTGTGCCTGGTCGCAGCAGCACAGTGAAGTGTGCGCGCCTTCCTCTGCGAGCAAGGACCTGGACATAGGTGAGTATTTAGCTTTTATTTATTTGTTATTCTTTAATGTGCCAAGTGTGGGGGATAATATTATGGTGGGATATTGTGTGGGGGCAATAATTATGGGAGGGATTACTATGTGGGGGCAAATTACTAAATGGGGTCAATATGGGGTAAACTACTGTGTGGTGCAAATTACAATACGGGGGCAGTGTGGGTGAAATTACTGTGTGGGGGTCAGTGTGGGGGAAACTACTGTGTCAGAGCAGTGTGGCGTACACTACTCCGTGAGGGCAGTGTGGGGTACTCTACTGTGTGGGGGCAGTGTGGGGGACACTACTGTGTGGGGTACTCTACTGTGTGGGGGGCAGTGTGGGGGACACTACTGTGTGGGGGGCAGTGTGGGGGACACTACTGTGTGGCGGGCAGTGTGGGGTACACTACTGTGTGGGGGGAACTACTGTAGGGGGGCAGTGTGGGGGACACTATTGTATGGGGGCAGGGCCGGTGCAAGGATTTTTGCGGCCCTAGGCAAAAGAAAAGTCCCCCCCCATGTGACATCACAATGCCCCACCCATATGATCTGCCATATTAACTAACACCAGTGCTGCAGTGCCGCCGTGTTTACATTAAAAATCCTGCAGGGACAGGATATAAAGACCAGAACCACTACATTAAGCTACAGTGGTTCTGGGGACTATAGTGTCCCTTTAATGTGAGGTAAATTAGAGACTAGTGCCATGAATAATATACCAGATTGCCTACTTACAACCAGATGAGAATGATGCTGGGCTCTGGCTGCAGTCTGGCTTCACTGCTCTGGTGTAGAACGGCGAGCAGCTCCATTTTTTGGGACCCTTTACAAAGCTCAAGGTCTGGGTCCCAGGGCCTGACGGTGAGTATGCCTATAAGGCCCACCCATAAGTCCACCTACATGTTCCACCCATGAGTTTGTTCACATGGGGTGAAGTGTGTGGGGGATGAGTTATGTGTTCCTGTAGAGAATGTATGTGTGTGCTTATGGGACGTAGTGTATAGGGATAGCAGTCTGTGTAGGTGATGCCATGTGTGTAGTGGATTGCAGTGTGTGTGTAGTGGATGCAGTGTGTTTTCCTGTAAGGGATAGAAAGAAGTTTCTGTTTGTGTATAAGGGATGTATTGTGTGTGTCTGAATGTGTGTACGTAATGCGTTGTGTGATTCTGTGTATGTAAGGGTTGCATTGTGTGTGTAAGGGTTGCATTGAGTGTGTGTGTGATGGATGTCAATCTCCCCCCCCCTCCCTTGTCACTCTCTTCTCCCCCCTCTCCTTCCCTTGTCACTCTCTACCCTCCCTGCCTTCTAACTCTCTTCTCCCCCCCTCCCTCCCTTGTCACTCTCATCCCCCTCTCCCTTGTCACTCTCTTCTCCCCCCTCTCCTTCCCTTGTCACTCTCTACCCTCCCTGCCTTCTAACTCTCTTCTCCCCCCCTCCCTCGTCACTCTCATTCACCCCCTCCCTCCCTTGTCACTCTCATTCACCCTCTCCATCCCTTGTCACTCTCATTTCCCGTCCTCCCTCCCTTGTCATTCTCATTACCCCCCTCCCTCCCCACTCTCATTCAGAATGGGGACTTTGACTACTAAGATGCTCAGAGACCCAAGGACCTGCTATAGCCTTGGCCCCTGATTGGATCACCACCAGTATGTCAGCCTCTGAGCCTATAAGAGAGAGCCCCCTCCAGGCCAGGGTCATGAAATACATTATCTTCATCCTCCCTGCAATTTCTACTGCCATTTTACATATATCAACCAAAGAATATCACTAGAGGTGAGTGAATCAAAGTTGACGAAGTAGAATTTGATCTGAATTTCAGGGAAAATTCGATTTCCACCGATGGCCGTATTTCCTCGCACTTCGTGGTAACTAATCAAATGTTTTTGTAAAATTGCTACTGCACGTGTTAGGACATGGAGCAAAGAACTCTGGGAATGAGGAATCACCCACAATGCAATGCATACAGCCAATCAGCAGCCAGCCAGCCCCTTTGATGTCACAGCCCTAAAAATAGTCTCAGCCATCTTGGATTTAGCCATTTTCCAGTGTACTTCGTGCAGGGAGAGAAGTCAGCAGGCACTAGGGACAGTGCTAGCAAATACTTTATTGTGCTGAAAAAACGATTTAAAGGTTTAGGGAAAAATTATTCATAGTGTAGGGAAAGGATAATGAGGCATTATCTACACTATAAAACGAGAACAGGGTGCAATAGGGGAGTGTACAGCCTGGGTAATAGGAGCAATACTATTACACCTTGCTGCACTAATTGGAGATCCAAATTGCACTAAATGATAGCTCAGTCATTCCAGCAAACCTTGCTTCTTAATGGGGTGCATGTGCAGTGTGATACAGCCATTTACGGGGTGTGTTAATAGGAAAGATAGGTACGTCCTATTAGCAGTTGTGCAATTATTTACGATTGTTTTACTTTTTTGGGGGCAGTGAATTAATAGGAAAAAGAATACATATTCATTGCCGTTCTGCGGGGAAGTAACGTTGTACTACAGCCTTTTTCGGGTGTATTATTTTAAATGTTATTCTTTTATTATACAGTATATCAGAGAGACAAGTGACAGGCCCTTCAAAGGGAATGAGCAGTGGCCAAAATGTTTCTGTCGCAGGCAGAAGTAGGGGGCATGGCAGCAGGAGTCGTGGGACAGGACTGAGCTCTCAATGTCATCTAACGGTTGTGTCTTGAGTCCTGACCAGCAACCCAGCGGTGCTTGAATGGTTGTCTCGGTCTTTAACTTCGTCGCAAGTGACATCTGACATAACGTTTCATTGGCATGGCCCGGGAGCAGGCCTTGTTCCCCCAACTGTCCTCAACCTGCCTCTGTCATTTTATGTTCCCTCAGTGCGAGAAGTATTATATGCCGTAGGCTTGGCTCCACTTTTCAGCGGGGATGAGCTACTAGAAGACAGTCAGCAGCTACTGCGCAGAGAAGATCTAGAGGAGACATCCGCCCCTTCCTCCGGTAGGAGGGCAAGTATTGATGATGATGAGAATGTTGTGGGAGCAGGTGTGCAAGCGGTCAGACTCCTGGCCCTGAGACCATTGAGGGGGACATCAGTGACGTACAGACAGTAGCTGATGGTGATGATGTAGCCGGGTGAGCACTTGGTAGCCAGGTGAAGAAGGGTTTTAATCATCATCATCAGGAGACGAGGGTGGCAGCTTGCGCCTGAGGCAATGGCTGATTCAGTAAGCTGGTAGCGTGGCCGTGAGTCAGCAGGGTGGCAGCAGTGGGAGGTTGGGACCCAAACATTCCCGGGGTAGACCACCCGCTTTACAGGAGCCTACCTGCCCTGAAAGTAGCGGTGCAGTGGTTCACGGAGGCAGCGGTAGCAGGCATTCAGAGCAGAGTGTTGGGGGAAAAATGCCATACTCGGCAGTGTGGCAATTTTTTGTTAAGCCACCGGAGGAGGTGAACATGACCATTTGCTGAATTTGTGGGCAGAAGGTGAAGCGTGGCCAGGGTGCCAATGTTGGCACCACGACCCTGAGTTAACACATGCAGCATCACCATAAAGTGGCCTGGGAGAACCATAAATGATCCTCTGATGTGGTGGTCCAGCCTGCCTAAGCAACCGCTGCATCACCCAGTGGCACGCACCCGATTTCATGCAGTCAATTCTCCCCCACCTCTGCTGAAGGGAGCTGTCTGTCCTTACCATTATCTACTGGTCTCGATTCTCCTGCTCCACGTCTTCCTACTCCTCATCATTAATTTCGTCAGCAACGGATGACCAAAGCGATTGCCAAGAGACAACAGTATGCGTGCACTCATCCAACGGCACAGAAGTTCAACGTGCTCCTGGCCAAGTTGCTGGTACTGCAGTCCCTTCCTTTCCAAGTGGTGGATTCTGCACCTTTCATAGAACTGATGGCTTGTGCCGAGCCGAGGTGGCGTGTCCCAAGCCATCATTTCTGTGCCCTGCACATATATGTAGAACAGAAGGTGGGCCAGTCCTTGAGCCTGTTGGTGTCTGCCAAAGTGCACGGCAGCGCCGACGTGTGGAGCTGTAACTACGGTCAAGGACAATATATGTCCTTTACGGCCCACTGGGTGAATGTGGTTCCTGCTCAGCCACACCAGCAACTTGGCCAGGTGACGCCGCTTCCACCTCCATGTTCTCAGGCAGTTGATCCTGTGACAATGTCCGCCTCTGCCTCCTCATCCTCCACCGTGTTCTTAACCTCCAAAGGGACAAGCCACCACGTGTGCAGTGCACGGCAGTGTCACGCTGTTCTGCACCTAGTTTGCCGAGGCGAATGGAGTTACACAGGGGAGAAACTGATCCACGTCATCAAGAAATCTAATCCTGGCTTTCTCCTCGACAACTCAAAATTGGAACCATGGGCAAAGGGAAGAACATGGTGTCAGTGCTGCAACAAGGAGGGCTGTGCCATGCACCCTGCATGGCGTACATGTTCACTCTTGTTGTCAAGCAGTTCCTGAAGTCTTCACCCCATCTGCAAGACATCCTGAAAATGGTTAGGAATCTTTGCATGCACTTCAGCCACTCATACGCACACTCTCCTTGAGCTGCAGCTACAGAATAGCGTCTCCCAACATAGGCTGATATGCGACATTTCCACCCTCCACATGTTGAGCCGTTTATATGAACAGAGAAAGGCCATAAACAATTTCTTGATGATACAGACGGACAGAGCTACTCCCTTTTGTAACTTCGATGTTAGCCAGTGGCAGCTCATGCGTGACACCTGCCATTTGCTCAGGCTCTTTAAGGAGGCTACTTTATTTGTCAGTCGCCAGGACTACAGGATGAACAACGTCATTCCACTGATTCATGTCCTGGAGCATATTCAACTAAATCTTGCTGGCCAGGGGACTGGAGACATGGCGACTACATCTCACGGCCACATAAGCCCTGTGGGGGCTGAACTAGAGGAGGAGGAGGATATTTATGCACAAGCAATGCGTAAAGAAATGGCTGATTTTTCTACACAGGTCACAGGAGAAGAGGAGCAGGAGCAGCTAGAGGAGCTACAGGGTAATGAGGAAGACGAGGCACGTGACCCAGACACATTGTGGCAGTATGCAGTGGAGATAAGGCAGGGAGTCCATCTAAGTCACTTGCGCAAATTGCCCGATGCATGCTCAGTTGCTTGCGTAGTGAAAGACGAATTGTCACCATTCGGCAGAGGGATGACTTCTGGCTCTCCACCATGTTAGACCCTCGCTACCGGTCCAAAATTAGGGCCTTTTTTTACACCCAATGAGAGGGAGGACAAACTGAACTACTATCGAGGCATCCTATTTAGTCAATTGGCCACTGCCTATGTGCTCCATCTCCCATCTTCACGCAGGTCTAACCGGTGAAGCCCAGCGCTCAGCTACCACTGTCATGGCTGCTGGGGGGCCGGAGAGGTAGGAGCAGTACCAGCTCCATCAGCAGCAACTTAAGTCTAGAGTCGCTAATGAGCAGTTTTCTTCACACGCCTACTAGAAGAAACTTTTCACCAGCAGCGAGTAGACATAGAGCAGAATGTGAACCAGTAGGTTGTGGCATACTTGGAGTGTACCCTGCCACCCTACATCAAAGATTCTCTGGACTACTGTGCAGCCAAACATGATTTGTGGCCGCAACTGGCCGTGTTTGACCTGGACAAGCTTTCCTGCTCAGCCAGCAGTGTGGCATCAGAGCGGCTGTTTAGTGCAACGGGGGCCATAGTTACCTCAAGGATTACTTGCCTGTTCACTCAAAATGTGGAGAAACTGACCTTTGTTAAGATGTCTACATACAAGTGCCTGATACCTCAGATGGTGAGGTGGTGCCACACCTAAACTTTGTCAAAAGAGACTTGTTTCTTCTGACTACTTGCTTCAGCTACTATTCTGATGCTGCCACCCGTATGATGCCACACATCTGCTGCCAGGTGCTCCTACTGCCACCCACCATCTTCACCTGGTACTGCCCCCCACCTACCCACTCTGTCACTGGGCCACTCTTTGGTCTCCCCCTGCTTCTGCAACCTCACCACTATGTTACTGGGTCACTTTGTGGTCTCCCATACCTCCCAACTTTTAGGACGGTCTAAGAGGGACACTTATGGTTAATTGTATGAAAGATCCGTTCTTCCTACATATCTATACACTTCAATAATTTTCTCTTACAAAATAGCACAAAAATTATCTCAATATAGAAATCTAATCTAATTCTAAAATCCCAGCTACATCAAATAATTAAATAATATACAAGACACACTCAAATATACAGAGAGGAATCAGAAAACACTTTCTGGGTCAATATTGTGAATGTAATAATGAAAATCTATCCCTCAGATCAAAAAGAGGGACATTTTGAGAGCAAAGAGGGACAGAGGGACTTGGGTCAAAAAGAGGGACTGTCCCTCCAAAAAAGGGACACTTGGGAGGTTAGGTCTCCTCATGCTGCTGCCACCTCTCCACTCTGTCAGGGGAGCACTACTTGTATAAACGTTTAATAGAGCAGGTTCTGTAGACATCTATGTGGAATCAGCTGACGACGGTGTAGAAGGAGGAGTGCACTCTTTCATGCTATAGTAGGATCTTGGGCCTCTGCATGGCTCTTTATACCTGGCGCTAACACTGACCTGTAAGGCTGAGTTCATACTTGAGTTATTTGGTCAGTTTTGGCCCTGTGACTGCCCAAATAAGTGAAGTGTGCAGTGATTCTATGAGTGTCGCCTGTCATCTGCGTGTCATACTGACTAGGGGTACACAGGTACATGGGCACGAACACGTGAAAGCCGCAGCCAGCACGCTACCACTGGCAACCAGCCTGCACGGAGGGATCCGCAGCCAGTACGCCAGGAAGCGAGCAGCCAGCCTACACGACCGTAGTTATGGTGAACTGCATCGTGACTTTAACTCCCCCTCCACTCTCCCTTCGGAGAATTACATGAATGCCAGGACTGTCTGGACAAACATGCTGACACCCTCTTCCGAAGGCAAAACACAGGAAAACAAAAGCAGATACCTACGCCAAAGCAGAAGTGTCAAAACAGGCGCAGGTAGAGCTGCCAGCCAAACTCTGCATGGCTCTTACTTGTTCATTCAGTCACGCCTCAGAGGTCATAGTAAGACCACCGACACGCCCGGAGTCAAACTTACAAAAACCACATGAGAAAACACTGGAGATTTATTACTGCGCCACTGAATAGCAATACTCTGGAGGGGCATATCTAAACAACACTCGGATTTCACTAGGACCCCAGATGGTAGTTGCCAGACCGTAGTTACCAGGGTTGACTCCAGAGCATAAACTAGTCAGTGACAGAAAGGACCGGCGGACAACAAGTACCTAGAGAGGTACCGACAGTACATTGAGTGAGGCAACATGAAATACAAAAGCATAGCATAACAAACATGAAAGGCAAGTACAGGCATGGCATAACATACTCTAGTAGTACAGAAGACACTGCAGCATGGAAACTGCAGCACTGGCATTGTCCATGGCAACCAGCAGCATGAGAGCTGCAGCACTGGCGTTGTCCATGGCAACCAGCAGCTAGAGAGGGCATTGCCATGAGCAGAGAACATTCCCCCTCCGAGGAACGACAGACCCCTTCCGGAGGAGCTAGAACATACAGGCGAAACTCGAAAAATTAGAATATTGTGCAAAGTTCATTTATTTCAGTAATGAAACATAAAAGGTGAAACTAATATATGAGATAGACTCATTACATGCGAAGCGAGATATTTCAAGACTTTATTTGCTATAATTTGATTATTATGGCTTACAGCTCATGAAGCCCCAAAGTCACAATTTTGAGGTCCCCTTTGCTCGGAGGGTATGGATTCCTTAGCTGACTAGAGTGTGGCACTTTGAGCCTAGAATATTGAACCTTTTCACAAAATTATAATTTTAAGCAGCATTAATACAATTCCTTTTAATTCGCATTACTGAAATAAATGGACTTTTGCACGATATTCTAATGTTTCGAGTTTCGCCTGTACACAAGAAATAGCAAGAACATAACATAGCATAGCTAAGACAGGGCATAGCTGATACAAAAGCGAGAGAAGCAGAGCATAGCCAGAAACGAGGAAAGAACGGAGAATACTAATGAACAAGTAGGCAGAACCACCATGGAGAAAGACAGACAGGATCCCCAAGGGTCAGCAGCATGGGGCAAAGCAAAACACAACACAGAAGCAGGACTGACAGGACAGACCCAAACCAAGGGAAGCTGACCCAGGACACAGAGAAGAAGTACAGGAATAAATGCAGATCAGTGAGTGCAGCTGAGAGGCAACACCCACAGGGCAGACAGGTTAACTCCAAGCATACTAGAAAGGAGAGTTAACCCTTACAGCACAGGAGGGACTGCAGCATAAAAACTGCAGTACAAATGTTGCACATGGCACTCATAGTATTGTTTCACTACCACAGCAGACTCCCTATGCATGTTACTGCAAGGCACAGTGTTCTGCACCACTACACAGGCTCTCTGCAGCCAGGAAATAACAGTTTTTTTAATGACATTCGCCACAAATCCTCACTACAGATCAGCCAGCTGGGTTCATTAAGAACTTTGCAAAATTCAGCAGATGAACCCAAACCTTTTCAGGTTAATTTTGGACAAATCCAGTAAAGTGGTGTTGAGCGTTGCACATATGGTGGGAAAAAGCACTAGGGAGGAAGAAGAAGGATGCTCACATGAGCCTGAGATGAAGTGTGTGGGTGTGTGGGGGGGGGGGTGGCATACCCCGTACCCCGTGCACCGTACCCCGATTGGCTTCCAGGCCACACAAAATCTGTGTGTGGGTGCATCTCCAAATAGTTGAAATTTACAATTTTTTGGGGGGTTAAGGTTTGTCTTACAATAAGCAGGGTAGCGAACGGTTTTGTTGGTGCATCTCCAGACAGTTTGAGTGTTTTTGTAGTGATAGGGGAGTAAATAATCCCATAGTAGTTTTGTCGACTTGTGTTTTACACTAGCAAAAGCTTTTTTCTGAATCTGCACATTTTAACGCACAAAAGACATTAGGGTGAAATTTGTTGGTGACATTGGCAACTACATTATTTCCTAAGTCAACTTTCAGTAGCAGTGTCTTCTATGTGTTTATGGAAAGGGTAGGAAATCGTATTGCGCTTCCCTGTCTTTAACTTCCAGAAACCAGATTTGCAAAGCGTTCCTTACTTTGTATGACTGTGTACATTTAGGCCCAGAAATGCCAGCACTTCAAACGAAAGACCCAGAGCGAGAATGTGGCAGTAGCAGCACCAGCTATTTATACAGACGTAGTAGTAGTAGTGGGCCCTAGTTGTCCCTGCTGGCTTCGGAAAATCTGGTGATGCTGCTGACACTGTTGGTGGGTTAGGCTAGATGCAGACGCTTGTTAAACCCGGACGTGAGCAGTCCGTGGTAATGCGGGCTGGATTTGTTCTTTACAGCCGGAGCGCACAGCGTCATTCGTTGCTATGACGCCGTGTGTCTCCTGACGCCGCTGCACTACCGTAATACACTGGTATGATCTATACCAGTGTATTACTATCCTGCATCGGCGGCAGGGAGCTCCAGCTGTAAAGAACAAATCCAGCCCGCATTACCACGGACTGCTCACGTCCGGGTTTAATGGACGTCTGCATCTAGCCTTAGGCTCAAAACATGCCAGAGCTAAGCCAAGCTTGGATGCCTGTAGCTCTGTGCGAGCAACTAACTTACGGCATTTTTTCTCCACAAGGGGGGCTTACAAAATCACATCCGTGTGCAAGATCTGTAAGATTAAAATAAGACTTGGGCATGCCAACAAAGAGGTCTATTGTAGTACATGCGGTGCCATTACCGTATCCTTTGGAAAAATACAACTGCCCAGCATTCCCAATCAGAACAAGTCTGTCCTCCTTCTCCTGGTCTTCTTCGTGGAATGCCCAAACAATATGTTACCTTTATTATAGTCATACTTATCACCTTCTTCTTCCCCTGCCAAGACTCCTCCTTGTCGGCACCTACATCATGAGACATCTATAATGAAATGTTTGGCCATTAAAAAACTTTTCTCCACCAGCCCTCAGCTTATCTACAAGCTGAATCTGCCACACTGCTGATGGTCTAGTCACTGCCGTGCCATTGTAGTAGTGCCTGATATTCTAATGTGGCGGAGAATGTGGGCTGCTCCATTTGAGGAAAACTGCAGTGATGAAAAGTGATAATTTGTCTAGGCTTGTGTACAATGAGTCTCTTCTCACAATTAACACTGATGCATGTTGTATGGGCAGCATTCTGACCCTTTCAAGGCATACTCTTTGGAAGCTTGGTCGCCCAACAAGCCCCTTTTTTATTTTATTTTTTAATCCCATAACACTGTGTGTGTTTAAATATTATCTGCCCCAATAAGGGACAATTTTTGGAAGCTTTAGAATATGAAAAAGCATAACACATGTGCCAGCGGAGTGTGTTTTTTTAAAAAACACGCTGTCTGTAAATGCCATCAAATGGGTGCATTTACCCATAGCTATGTATGTCAGAATTACTCAGGCATCATTTACTATTGCTGTTATTGCATTCCAGAACTTGGGGAGGGGGAGGGAAAAAGCAAGAATTCAGAAAATCTGAACAAAAGGAGATAACATATTTTCCTAAAAAAAAAGTGTGGCCTAGAAGACTAGAAGGTGTAATATACCAATTTTCAGGGCAATTGGAGCCAATTTGGTTTGGTCCAAACTGATTCAGGTCTGAACTGAATGTTTGAAAAAATTCTGTGAGCCTGCACCGAACCGAACCTGCACAGATTTGCTCATTGGACATATCCTGGCCAAATGCATGTGTGCTCTACAGAAACTCCTCTCCAATCAAGAACAGTGATAGGTGATCCTCACCTCTCAATGTACCCAGCCTTTTCGCTAGACATTCTCCCTGAGTTCTAGAACCTTCTAGTTGCAGCATTGAACAACCTTCAGTAGATGCAGGGTGAAAACAAAGACAAAAAAATGTATCCTGTACATCTAAGAGTCAATGGTTCAATATGCAAATATTATGTATCTAATGTTCCTGAACAATCTATAAATCTTCCTCAGCTTCAAAATGTTATAGAAAGAGAGAACAATAAGTCCCATATTTGGATCCTCACATTCATTTGCTTGAGTAAATGAAAGTTAAATAAAATGTTCTTGGGGGTTGACTGAATAATTTCCTGGCCAGAATACATGTGTGTCCTACATAGGATTTCTCTCTGTTCAGGAACAGATAAATACAGTATATATATGTAACAACTAGTGTTGAGCGAACAGTTCGAGCATAGATCGGGACACGGACCCGAACCCGGACATTTTCAAAAAAAGTTCGGGTTCGGGTTCGTTGTTCGTTGTTCGGCGATTACTTCCCGCTTTCTGAAGGGCTGCACAGCAGCCAATCAGCTAGCGTTTTACTTCTTGCCCTAAGAGCCCATCACAGCCATGCCTACTAATGGCATGGCTGTGATTGGCCAAGTGCAGCATGTGACCCAGCCTCTATTTAAGCTGGAGTCACGTAGCGCCGCACGTCACACTGCTCTGATTAGTGTAGGGAGAGGATGCAGCGTCTGTGAGGGCGAGATTAGGCAGAGAAAAGTCAGCAACAGCACCTAATGAACTGATCGATCTACAGCTGTGAATGATTGAGCTTCTGCTAGTTACTTGCTCACTGGTTTTTAGGCTGCATAGAGCGTTTTTCTGTCACTTATTTTCTGGGGTGATCGGCGGCCATTTTGTGACTCGTGTTGCGCCAGAACAAGCTGCCACCAAGTTCATCAATCCATCAATACTAGTTTTTTTTTTTGCTATATCCTAAATCAGGGGCTTGGCTGTGCTAATTGTCACCCCTAGAAACTCAGGATAGCAATTTCTATATTTTATTAAGGGGTAAAATACAATTGCCCAAATACCAATCCCCTAAATCTGGTGTTCGAGCTTTGGCTAGCTAAGTAAAATACTGTCTGCTGTCTGGCAAAGGATAGATTATTTTATGTGGTGAAATTCAATTGCCAAAAAAGCAATACCATAAATCAGTGGTTTCAGTTGTGGCTGGCCAAGTTTCATAGTGTCCGCCAAAACATATATTTTGTTCTGGGGTGAAATTCAATTGCCAAAATAGCAATACCCTGAATCTGGTGTCACAGCTGTTGCAGACCAAGATTCATAGAGTCCACCAAAACATATATTTTGTTCTAAGGTGAAATTCAATTGCCAAAATAGCAATACCATAAATCAGTGGTTTTAGCTGTGGCTGGCAAAGTATAATAGTGTCCGCCAAAACATATATTTTGTTTTGGGGTGAAATTCAATTGCCAAAATAGCAATACCCTGAATCTGGTGTCCCAGCTGTTGCAGGCCAAATTTCATAGTGTCAGCCAAAACATATATTTTGTTCTGGGGTGAAATTCAATTGCCAAAATAGCAATACCCTGAATCTGGTGTCCCAGCTGTTGCAGGCCAAGATTCATAGTGTTCGCCAAAACATATATTTTGTTCTAAGGTGAAATTCAATTGCCAAAATAGCAATACCATAAATCAGTGGTTTTAGCTGTGGCTGGCAAAGTATAATAGTGTCCACAAAAACATATATTTTATTCTGGGGTGAAATTCAATTGCCAAAATAGCAATACCCTGAATCTGTTGTCCCAGCTGTTGCAGGCCAAGTTTCATAGTGTCCGCCAAAACATATATTTTGTTCTGGGGTGAAATTCAATTGCGAAAATAGCAATACCATAAATCAGTGGTTTCAGCTGTGGCTGGCCAAGTTTCATAGTGTCCGCCAAAACATATATTTTGTTCTGGGGTGAAATTCAATTGCCAAAAAAGCAATACCCTTAATCTGGTGTCCCAGCTGTTGCAGGCCAACATTCTTAGTGTCCTCCAAAACATATATTTTGTTCTGGGGTGAAATTCAATTGCCAAAATAGCAATACCCTGAATCTGGTGTCCCAGCTGTTGCAGGCCAAGATTCATAGTGTCCGCAAAAACATATATTTTGTTCTGGGGTGAAATTCAATTGCGAAAATAGCAATACCATAAATCAGTGGTTTCAGCTGTGGCTGGCCAAGTTTCATAGTGTCCTGCAAATTATATATGTTGTTCTGGGGTGAAATTACATTGCAAAAATAGCAATACCATAAATCAGTGGTTTCAGCTGTGGCTGGCCAAGATTCATAGTGTCCGCCAAAACATATATTTTGTTCTGGGGTGAAATTAAATTGCCAAAATAGCAATACCCTTAATCTGGTGTCCCAGCTGTTGCAGGCCAAGATTCTTAGTGTCCTCCAAAACATATATTTTGTTCTGGGGTGAAATTCAATTGCCAATATAGCAATACCATAAATCAGTGGTTTCAGCTGTGGCTGGCAAAGTATAATAGTGTCCGCCAAAACATATATTTTGTTCTGGGGTGAAATTTAATTGCCAAAATAGCAATACCCTGAATCTGGTATCCCAGCTGTTGCAGGCCAAGATTCATAGTGTCCGCAAAAACATATGTTTTGTTCTGGGGTGAAATTCAATTGCCAAAATAGCAATACCCTGAATCTGGTGTCCCAGCTGTTGCAGGCCAAGAGTCATAGTGTCCGCCAAAACATATATTTTGTTCTGGGGTGAAATTCAATTGCGAAAATAGCAATACCATAAATCAGTGGTTTCAGCTGTGGCTGGCCAAGTTTCATAGTGTCCTGCAAATTATATATGTTGTTCTGGGGTGAAATTCAATTGCCAATATAGCAATACCATAAATCAGTGGTTTCAGCTGTGGCTGGCCAAGTTTCATAGTGTCCTGCAAATTATATATTTTGTTCTGGGGTGAAATTCAATTGCCAAAATAGCAATACCATAAATCAGTGGTTTCAGCTGTGGCTGGCAAAGTATAATAGTGTCCGCCAAAACATATATTTTTTTCTGGGGTGAAATTCAATTGCCAAAATAGCAATACCATAAATCAGTGGTTTCAGCTGTGGCTGGCCAAGATTCATAGTGTCCGCCAAAACATATATTTTGTTCTGGGTTGAAATTCAATTGCCAAAATAGCAATACCCTGAATCTGGTGTCCCAGCTGTTGCAGGCCAAGATTCATATTGTCCGCAAAAACATATATTTTGTTCTGGGGTTAAATTCTATTGCCAAAATAGCAATACACTGAATCTGGTGTCCCAGCTGTTGCAGGCCAAGTTTCATAGTGTCCGCAAAAACATATATTTTGTTCTGGGGGGAAATTCAATTGCCAAAATAGCAATACCCTGAATCTGGTGTCCCAGCTGTTGCAGGCCAAGAGTCATAGTGTCCGCCAAAACATATATTTTGTTCTGGGGTGAAATTCAATTGCGAAAATAGCAATACCATAAATCTGTGGTTTCAGCTGTGGCTGGCCAAGATTCATAGTGTCTGCCAAAACATATATTTTGTTCTGGGTTGAAATTCAATTGCCAAAATAGCAATACCCTGAATCTGGTGTCCCAGCTGTTGCAGGCCAAGATTCATATTGTCCGCAAAAACATATATTTTGTTCTGGGGTTAAATTCAATTGCCAAAATAGCAATACCCTGAATCTGTTGTCCCAGCTGTTGCAGGCCAATTTTAAATCTGTCCATAAAAGGATAATTTTCATCCAGGGCCAAAATACTAGCCCTAAAAGAGATATTCCCCTAAATCAGTGGTTACTGCTGTGCCTGGATTAGTATAATATGGTACATAAATAAATAGGCAGGTAGTGTTAGGTGCCTGTAAAAAAAGGCCTGAATTTAAAATCAATACATTGGGCCAAATATTTTTTTTCTTATTGTGGTGCTTAGTGAATGGTAACAATGAGGAAAACATCTAGTAAGGGACGCGGACGCGGTCGTGGTGGTGTTAGTGTACCCTCTTGTGCTGGGAGAGGACGTGGCCATTCTGCCACAGCCACACATCCTAGTGAACCAACTACCTCAGGTTCCAGTACCCGCAAGAATTTACAGCGATATTTGGTGGGGCCCAATGCCGTTCTAAGGATGGTAAGGCCTGAGCAGGTACAGGCGCTAGTCAATTGGGTGGCCGACAGTGGATCCAGCATGTTCACAACATTATCTCCCACCCAGTCTTCTGCAGAAAGCGCACAGGTGGCGCCTGAAAACCAAGCCCATCAGTCTGTCACATCACCCCATGCATATTAGGGATACTGTCTGAGCCTCAAGTTATGCAGCAGTCTCTTATGCTGTTTGAAGACTCTGCTGGCAGGGTTTCCCAAGGGAATCCACCTAGCCCTTCCCCAGTGGTGGAAGACATAGAATGCTCTGATGCACAACCGCCAATGTTTCCTGATGATGAAGACATGGGAATACCACCTCATCAGAGTCCGCACTTCTCTGATGATGATGAAACACAGGTGCCAACTGCTGCGTCTTTCTGCAGTGTGCAGACCGAACAGGAGGTCAGGGAGGAAGACTGTGTGGAAGACGATTCAGGGGACCATGAGGTCCTAGACCCCACATGGAATGAAGGTCATGCCACTGACTTTCATAGTTCAGAGGAAGAGGCAGTGGTGAGACCGAGCCAACAGCGTAGCAAAAGAGAGAGGAGGGGGCAAAAGCAGAACAGCCGCCTTCAAGAGAGTTCGCCTGCTACTGGCCACCGCCACCAGGGACCGAGCACCCCAAAGGCAGTTTCAAGGAGTTCCCTGGCATGGCACTTCTTTAAACAATGTGCTGACGAAAAGACCCAAGTGGTTTGCACGCTGTGCCATCAGAGCCTGAAGCGAGGCATTAACGTTTTGAACCTTAGCACAACCTGCATGACCAGGCATCTACATGCAAAGCATGAACTGCAGTGGAGTAAACACCTTAAAAGCGAGGAACTCACTCTAGCTCCCCCTGCTCCCTCTTCTGCTGCTGCCTCGGCCTCTTCCTCCGCCTCGGGAGGAATGTTGGCACCTGCCGGCCACCAAACAGAGGATGTGCCACCGACAACACCACCTGCGTCACCAAGCATCTCCACCATGTCACATGGCAGCGTTCAGCTCTCCATCTCACAAACCTTGGAGAGAAAGCGTAAATTCCCACCTAGCCACCCTCGAGCCCTGGGCCTGAATGCCAGCATTTCTAAACTACTGGCCTTTGAAATGCTGTCATTCAGGCTGGTGGACACAGACAGCTTCAAACAGCTGATGTCCATGGCTGTCCCACAGTATGTTGTTCCCATCCGCCACTACTTCTCCAAGACAGCCGTGCCTTCCCTGCACAACCAAGTATCCGATAAAATCCAGTGTGCACTGCGCAGCGCCATCTGTGGCAAGGTCCACCTAACCACAGATACGTGGACCAGTAAGCACGGCCAGGGACGCTATATCTCCCTAACTGCACACTGGGTAAATGTAGTGGCGGCTGAGCCGCAGGCGGAGAGTTCCTTGGCGCGCGTCCTTCCGCCGCCAAGGATCGCAGGGCATCATTCTTTGCCTCCTGTAGCCTCCTCATCCTACTCGGCTTCCTCCTCCTCTGCTTTTATCAGCTCATCTAGTCAGCCACACACCTTCACCACCAACTTCAGCACAGCCCGGGGTAAACGTCAGCAGGCCATTCTGAAACTCATATGTTTGGGGGACAGGCCCCACACCGCGCAGGAGTTGTGGCGGGGTATTGACCAACAGACCGACGAGTGGTTTCTGCTGGTGGGCCTCAAGCCCGGCCTGGTGGTGTGCGATAATGGGCGAAATCTCGTTGCAGCTCTGGGACTAGCCTGTTTGACTCACCTCCCTTGCCTGGCGCATGTGCTGAATTTGGTGGTGCAGAAGTTCATTCACAACTACCCCGACATGTCAGAGCTGCTGCATAAAGTGAGGGTCGTCTGTGCGCTCTTCCGGCATTCACATTCTGCCGCTGCTCACCTGTCTGCGCTACAGCGGAACTTCGGCCTTCCCGCTCACTACCTCATATGCGACGTGCCCACCAGGTGGAACTCCACCTTGCACATGCTGGAGAGACTGTGCGAGCAGCAGCAGGCCATAGTGGAGCTTCAGCTGCAGCACGCACGCGTCAGTCGCACTGCGGAACAGCACCACTTCACCACCAATGATTGGGCCTCCATGCGAGACCTGTGTGCCCTGTTGCGCTGTTTCGAGTACTCCACCAACATGGCCAGTGGTGATGACACCGTTATCAGCGTTACAATACCACTTCTATGTCTCCTTGAGAAAACGCTTAGGGCGATGATGGAAGAGGAGGTGTCCCAGGAGGAGGAGGAGGATGAGGGGTCATTTTCAGCACTTTCAGGCCAGTCTGTTAGAAGTGGCTCAGAGGGAGGTTTTTTGCAACAGCAGAGGCCAGGTACAAATGTGGCCAGCCAGGGCCCACTACTGGAGGACGAGGAGGATGAGGAGGAGGTGGAGGAGGATGAGGATGAAGCAGGTTCACAGCGGGGTGGCACCCGACACAGCTCAGGCCCATCACTGGTGCGTGGCCGGGGGGGATACGGAGGACGATGACGATACGCCTCCCACAGAGGACAGCTTGTCCTTACCTCTGGGGAGCCTGGCACACATGAGCGACTACATGCTGCAGTGCCTGCGCAACGACAGCAGAGTTGCGCACATTTTAACGTGTGCGGACTACTGGGTTGCCACCCTGCTGGATCGCCGGTACAAAGACAATGCGCCAACCTTACTTCCTGCACTGGAGCGTGATAGGAAGATGTGCGAGTACAAGCACACGCTGGTAGAGGCGCTCCTGAGAGCATTCCCAAATATCACAGGGGAACAGGTGGAAGCCCAAGGCGAAGGCAGAGGAGGAGCAAGAGATCGCCAACGCAGCTGTGTCACGGCAAGCTCCTCTGAGGGCAGGGTTAGCATGGCAGAAATGTGGAAAAGTTTTGTCTCCACGCCAAAGCTAACTGCACCACCACCTGATTCGGAACGTGTTAGCAGGAGGCAGCATTTCACTAACATGGTTGAACAGTATGTCTGCACACCCCTCCACGTACTGACTCATGGTTCGGCCCCATTCAACTTCTGGGTCTCCAAATTGTCCACGTGGCCAGAGTTAGCATTTTATGTCTTGGAGGTGCTGGCCTGCCCGGCGGCGAGCGTTTTGTCTGAACGTGTATTCAGCACGGCAGGGGGCGTCATTACTGACAAACGCAGCCGCCTGTCCACAGCCAACGTGGACAAGCTGACGTTCATAAAAATGAACCAGGCATGGATCCCACAGGACCTGTCCCTCCCTTGTGCAGAATAGACATTTATAACTGCCTCCCCCTCAACCATGTATTCTTGTACTCGGGGGCACTTCTTTATTGAATCCTAATTTTTTTAACTTTACCATGATATTGCGGTGCAACCCAAAGTTGAATGAACCTCTCCTCTGTCTGGGTGGTGGGGCCGAAATAACTGAAAGTGGCCTTCTCCGGTGGTGGGTGATATGACGCATGATTCCTTGCTGTGGGACCTCTCTCCTCTGTCTGGGTGCTGAAGCCGAAATAACTGAAAATGACCTTCTCCAGTGGTCGGTGATATGACGCATGATTCCTTGCTGTGGGACCTCTCTCCTCTGTCTGGGTGCTGGGGTCGAAATAACTGAAAGTGGCCTTCTCCGGTGGTGGGTGATATGATGCATGATTCCTTGCTGTGGGACCTCTCTCCTCTGTCTGGGTGGTGGGGCATAAATAACTGTAAGTGGCCTTCTCCAGTGGTGGGTGATATGACGCATGATTCCTTGCTGTGGGACCTCTCTCCTCTGTCTGGGTGGTGGGGCATAAATAACTGAAAGTGGCCTTCTCCAGTAGTGGGCGAAATGATGCATGATTCCTTGCTGTGGGACCTCTCTCCTCTGTCTGGGTGCTGTGTCCGAAATAACTGAACGTGGCCTTCTCCAGTGGTGGGTGATATGACGCATGAATCCTTGCTGTGGGACCTCTCTCCTCTGTCTGGGTGCTGGGGCCAAAATAACTGAAAGTGGCCTTCTCCAGTGTTGGGTGATATGACGCATGATTCCTTGCATTGGGACCTCTCTTCAATTGATATTGGTTAAATTTTATTTATTTTATTTTAATTAATTTCCCTATCCACATTTTTTTGCCGGGGATTTACCTACATTTTGCTGCTGCCTTTGGCAGCCCTCTTGCCCGTTCACAGACTATTTTACAGCCTTTTTAGTGCCTAAAAGTTCGGGTCCCCATTGACTTCAATGGGGTTCGGGATAAAGTTCGGGTCGAGTTCGGATCCCGAACCCGAACATTTTCGGGAAGTTCGGCCGAACTTCCTGAACACGAACTTCCAGGTGTTCGCTCATCTCTAGTAACAACCCCATGCTCTTTTTATACTTTGAGGCTGACTGCTGTGATTGTGTGAAGCATAGATCAATACCAGCAGACAATAATGTACTGAGATTGACTTAAAGATTGTAATTATCAACAAACCAAAATCTGGCGTTGGGATAACTTATGGACGTGTCCTATAAAAGGAGGGGTTTATTGGTCATTGGGGACTTACCTTCCCCTTGAGAAAGCCGGGCAGGCAAAACGTGCGTTGGGACGTGGGGGTGATGCTGACACTCTGTGCGCATTCATGTACACATACATATCATTGCACTATCATTAGCACTTTTTTGATACCTCTCCGTTGTGGACTTGTATATTACTACCCATCCTATGTGTTATTAGTGCTGTTGTGGCCACATACCACTGGGTGCCTTGCAGTTACATATGCGCATGTGTTGACAGCTACAATTTTGACTTTTTCATTGCTACATTCATGTATATACACCCCAGTGTGAAGGTTTCCTAATTGTTATCTGTACCACCAATCATGTTGATTAAGATTATACAGTATGTCATTTTTTAATATGAATTGTTTTATAATGGTAATAATAAAGTGATTATTCGTATTCGATTTCCGCTGTGGTGAATTGGTTTATATATACGTTAGGGACTCCGGTTATTTGGGCGTTATCCCAACGCCAGATTTTGGTTTGTTGATAATTACAATCTTTAAGTCAATCTCAGTACATTATTGTCTGCTGATATTGATCTATGCTTCACACAATCACAGCAGTCAGCCTCAAAGTATAAAAAGAGCATGGGGTTGTTACTAGAGATGAGCGAACACCTGGAAGTTCCATGGAAATTCCAAGATACGGAGTTCCATTGGTTTGTATCTGAGCTCAATAAGAACCGACTAGGCCTGTATTTCACGTCTGAAATAGATGCTAAACAGATATAATTTTTAGACCTCTCCATTACTATAGAAGGATCAGGAAAGAAAGTGACCAATCTCTACGGAAAACCTACCGCGACCAATAATTTGTTAAGATGGGAGAGTGGCCACCCGATACCTCTAAAGAGAGGCATAACAAAAGGACAGTACGTAAGGGTTCAAAGAGATTGCTCTGAACTGTCTAATTCTAGAGTGGCGGCACGTGATCTGCAGACTAGATTCTAAAGCTGCGGTTATCCCCAAGAAACGATAAAAAAAGCATATCAACATGCGCTTTGTACTAACCTTGAGCAATTGCTATGTCCCCAGGTTAGACCAAGGGAAGATAAGACGTGCCGTATTACTGGCACTTTTGACAGATCCCATCACGAAGTCAGAGGAATATTGGCGTCATATTGGGGGATTATAAAATCTGACCCAGATATTGGGGCCCTTTAAACTAGCCAACCATCTATCACCTATCTCCGAAACCACAATTTGCGGGATCGTCTTGTTCATAGTTTTTTTCAAGCTCCCCAACCAACAGAGTCATGGCTGAGGCATAATATTGTTGGCACTTTTCCATGTGGCACATGCTCTATTTGCAAATATTTCACAAGGGACAAATATTTCAGAAGCATGACCACAGGGACCTCATACTGTATATGACAAGATCGCTGATTAATTGCAAGACGATAGGTGTAATCTATCTCCTGACCTGCAAATGTGGAAAAAAGTATTTTGGGAAGACGAAGCGTGAATTGAGAAAAAGAATCGTTGAGCACATGTCAGCAGAGGAGGACATGGTTGGTTTCAGGGTGTCGAACATGTCAAGCGATCTGTATGGGGTGGAGATATAGATGTGGTTCTTTTGCTGCATTATCTGCACCCCCTAGGCATCAGGATTAGCAAGGAATCCCTCCATGAAGTATCTCCTGCCTCCTGCTCATAGGTGGACTACATGTGGTAGGATGTATCTTTTTCCCTTATTTTATTGTGCCTAGTGGAAATTTCTGAGCATCTGGGTATATCTATCTGTTATTATTAATGCTTCTTGAAACGTATTATACCAATAGATAACCCCTGATGAACCCACTCTGGGGGAAACACGTCGGGTTGAATTGGTATTAGGTCCAACCACTGGGAGACTCCACCTTCAGGGGTTATCCCCGGGCTGAGGGTGGAACAGGGTTTCCTTAGCGACAGTCTCCCCCATGGTATACCGGAATCTCCTCATTCTGCTACTGTTTATGTGGCCCAGTTTGTCCTGCTATTATGGTTTGATTTGCTTTTGTTTTTTTCCTATCGATTTAGATTTATATTTTGTACCTACTGAGGTCAGCCTTTTATGTGTTAATCTATGTTAGAAATAAAGTATAATTTTTTAAGGGTCTGGTGGTGACCACGCCTGCCAGGGGGAGAAGCTAGATATTTATAAGGCCGGAGTGCGTTCGGCCGCACATGGCCACCATAGCGCCAGCATGCTAGTGCGCTGTGCACAACCATGTGGAGTATACTGCCCAGTAGGGCTAGAAAATGATCTTAGTTCATTTGCCAGAGTTTAAAAATCATTTCAGATCATGTCTATTTCTTCTCTAATTCATTCTGCTGCAATTCCTGTATTTCTGTAGTTATTAGTTAGGTTACAGCACCATCTAGCGGTGGTAAAAATGTACTGCACTTTGTTTTCTTGTTAATAAAGGTTATCGTATCGTGGGAAGTGCAAGGCATTGTGGGTAGTGCTAGGCATCATGGGAAAGAGAAGTCCAGTCTTCAATCTCCATGTTACAGGACATCAGCAGAGCTGTCTCCTGCATATTTCCTTCTCAAACGCCAAAATCCTTATGCTAGCATATCTGGGGAGAGAAATATATTTCTGTCTCTGGGATATTATGTTATGCAGTAATGTTTAGCTAAGTAAAAATGTTCCTCAAGGAAGAAGTTGTTATATTGTTAGATGCTAGACATGCAATCCATGTGAAGGCAGCCATTTTGGACATGTGCTCATTGTTATGCAAATGTTATAATACATGCTGTTCTATGCTTTCTGCTGATACATGTTATGCCTTATACATATACATCTTATTTGTATTCTTATAGTTTTACCAATCATTGATCACACATCAAATACTCCTGTTGACCAATGAACAAGTTAAACTACAGAAAACAGTCCTCTTATTTGGAAGTCAGGAATGGTTTATGCTGAATGTCAGACTGCACACTGTGTGAACATGTATGAAGACAGAACATGCAGCGTATTACATACTATCTAATCCCACTACTTACCTGCTAGTTTTTTCTGCTCCTGATGAAATACTAATTGACCACTGCATGGAAACGCGTAGAGTAGGGTACTGTGAAACGGGAATAACATCTGTTTAATAGGTGAAAGAAAAGGGCAGGTGTAAAATCAATATGGCACCCATATGAGTGACCATTTTAAAGGAGGCCGCTGCATAGCACCTATTATTAGATTTTCTCTTAGGGAAAGGTCCCTCAGTGTAGTTCTCAGCACAACAGAGTATTGCAGTCCAATGATTAAGGGCTGTGACTTGTGGGAATATTGGCACTAAGGGAGATATATTTCCAATTTTGCCAGTAGAGTTGAGCGAACACCTGTAAGTTCGGGTTCGCCGGGTTCGGAAGAACTTCGCAAAAAAGTTTGAGTTCGGGACCCGAACATGATCTGAACTAGACCCGAACCCGAACCCCATTGAAGTCAATAAAGACCCGAACTTTTGGGCATTAAAATGGCTCTAAAAATGTAATGTAAAGTGCTAGAGGGCTTCAAAAGGCAGCAAAATGTCCTTAAGAGCATGGCAAGTGCTCTGCAAACAAATAGGATAGGGAAATAAATTAGAATAAAATAAATAATAATTTTAAATAATCTTGAACTAGGAGGGGGAGGTGGATGTGGAGTGGGAGGTTGAGGAGGCAGTTACTGTGGAGGTGTAGGTGGAAGCGAGGGTGAAGATTGAGGAGGTAGCCAACACTGTTTTTTATTTGTTTTGTTTTTTTAATTGGGGTAGCCTCCAAAATATTGGGACATATAAAAAAATAAAACAAAGAATAAGTGCACTTCAGTACAAGAATGGATGGTTGAGGCCGGTATAAATGTCTATTCTGCACAAGGCACAGATAAGTCCTGTGGGATCCATGCCTGGTTAATTTTAATGAACGTGAGCTTGTCCATATTGGCTGTGGACAGGCGCTGCGCTTGTCTGTGATAACGCCCCCTGGCGCGCTAAACACACGTTCAGATAATACACTGGCTGCAGGGCAGGCCAGCACCTCCAAGGCGTAAAGGGCAAGCTCAGGCCATGTGCCCAATGTGGAGACCCAGAAGTTGAATAGGGCAGACCGATCAGTCAGTACGTGTAGGCGTGTGCACACATACTGTTCCCCCATATTGCTGAAATACTGCCTCCTGCTAAAACGTTCCATATCAGCTGGTGGTGCCAGTTGTGGCGTGGTGACAAAGCTTTTCCTCATTCCGGCCATGCTAACACTGCCTTCTGAGGTGCTGGCGGTGCCCCAGCTGCGTTGGTGACCTCTTCCTCCTCCTCTGCCTTGTGCTTCCACTTGTCCCCCGTTGTCAGATGGGAATGCCATCAGCAGCGCGTCTACCTGCGTGTGCTTGTACTAGCGCATCTTCCGATCATGCTCAAGTGAGGGAATTAAGGACGGCACGTTGTCCTTGTAACGAAGATCCATCAGGGTTACCACCCAGTAATCAGCACAAGTTAGAATGTGGGCAACTTGGCGGTCGTTGCGCAGGCACTACAGCATGTAGTCGCTTATGTGTGCCAGGATTCCCAGAGGCAACGACAAGCTGTCCACTGTGGGAGGTGTATCATCTGTGTCCTCGGTATCCCCCCAGCCACGCTGCAGTGATGGCCCTAAGCTGCTTTGGGTGCAAGTGTGCTGTGAACACAGTTCCTCCTCATCCTCCTCATCTTCCAGAACTGTGCCCTGGCTAGACAATTGTGTACCTGGCCTATGTTGGTGCAGGAACTCATCCTCTGAGCCACTTGTGAATGACTGGCCTGATAATCCTGTGCCACATCCTGTGCCAACGCTGAGAACGGCGTCATCGGCACTGGCCATGTTGGTGGAGTAGTCAAAACAGTTCACCAAGCCACACAGGTCTCTCATGGAGGCCCACTCAGTGACGGTGAAGTGGTGCTGTTCTGCAGAGCGACTCACCCGTGCGTGCTGCAGCTGAAACTCCACTATCGCCTGCTGCTGCTCGCATGTGCAAGGTGGAGTTCACACAGTGCGCACAGATGGCCCACACTTTCTGTAGCAGCACTGACATATCGGGGTAGTTCTTCAGGAATTTCTGCACCACCAAATTCAGCACATGTGCCAGGCAAGGGATGTGTGTCAAACCGGCTAGGCCCAGAGCTGCTATGAGATTTCGCCCATTATCGCACACCAGCAGGCCGGGCTTGAGGCTCAGTGGCACCAACCACTCATCGGTCTGTTGTTCCAGGCCCGTCCAAAGCTCCTGCGCGGTGTGGGGTTTGTCCCCCAAACACATGAGTTTCAAAACTGCCTGCTGTCGTTTTCCAGTGGCTGTGGTGAAGGTGTTACATTGACCGGATGAGGAGGTGCTAGAGGTGGCGGAAGGGGAGTAGGAGGAGGAGGCGACAGGAGGCAAAGAGAAATGCCCTGCAATCCTCGATGGTTGAAGGATATACGCCAAACAGCTATCCCAGCCGCCACTGCATTTACCCAGTGTGCTAGTAGGGAGATATAACGTCCCTGCCCGTACTTACTGGTCCACGTATCGGTAGTTATGTGGGCCTTGCCACAGATGGCGTTTCACAGTGCACACCTGATTTTGTCCCCCACTTGTTTGTGCAAGTAAGGGATGGCTCGCTTTGAAAAGTAGTGGTGGCTCAGAACGAGGCACTGTGGGACAGCCAAGTCCATAAGGTTTTTAAAACTGTCTGTCTCAACCAGACAGAATAACATCATTTCAAAGGCCAAGAATTTTAAAATGCTGGCATTCTGGGCCAGGGATCGCGGGTGGGTAGGGGGGTACTTCCTCTTTCGCTCCATTGTTTGGAAGATGGATAGCTGAACCCTGCCATGGGACAATGTGGTTCTGCTTGTTAAAGGTGACGGACGTTGTTGTGTTGCTGACACATCCTCTTTTTGCGGAGTGTCCGGTGCTACTGTCACTCCAGAGGTGGAGGAAGAGGCCAAGACTCCAGCAGAAGAGGGATCAGGAGGAGCCTTAGACCTTTCTTGGTTTTGGAGGTGTTTACTCCACTGCAGCTCGTGCTTTGCACTTAGATGTAATTGCCTGGTCATGCAGGCTGTGTTCAGGTTTAGAAAGTTTATGCCTCGCCTCAGGCTCTGATTGCACAGCATGCAGACCACTCATGTCTTGTTGTCTGCACATTGTCTGAACAACTGCCATGCCAGGGAACTCCTTGGAGCTGGCTTTGTTGTACTTGGTCCCTGGGTGCAGTGGGAAGTAGAAGGCGTACTGTCTAGGGTACGGCCGCTCTGCTTTTGCACCCTTCTCCCTATTTTTCTGTGCTGGTGGCTCTGTGCGACCACCGCCTCTCACTCCAAACTGGACAGGTCACTTGCATGACCTTGATTCCATGTGGGGTCTAGTCTGTTTGCACACCCCAGAAAGCTGCAGCGGTTGGCACCTGTGTTTCGTCATCATCAGAGACGGGCTGCTGTGGTCTTTCCATGTCCTCATCCTCAAACATCAGTGGTTGGGCATCAGTGCACTCAATCTCTTCCACTTCTGGGGCAAGGCTAGGTGGATCGCACTGGAAAACCCTGCCAGCAGAGTCATCAAAAAGCATAAGACTGGTGCATGACTTGGGGCTCAGACTGCTTGGCTAATTTGCAAGGGGGTGAGGTGCTAGGTAGATGCCCATGGCTTACAGGTGCCAACTCTGACATTTCAGCAGCGGACCAGGTGGGAGACAATGTGAATGTACTGGAGGCCCTCTCAGACACCCAATCTACTAGTGACTGTACTTGTTCTGGCCTCACCATTCATAGAACGGCATTCTGGGCTACTAAATAACGCTGAAGGCTCTGTCGTGTACACACACCTAAGAAAGGTGTTTTATTTGGGCGTGTAGCTGGCACAGATCGACCACGTCCTCTCCCAGGAGCTCCACCAACACCAGCAGCACCATGACCATGGCCACATCCCTTATTGGATGCTCTTCTCATTTTTTGCGGTCACCCACAGAAGTAACAGACGTTTTTACTAAATTTGTTCACTGTCAGCAATGCAGAGCAGGGGTTTGTATACGGCAAAACTGGCAAAATGTCACCCAATAATGTAACAGATGATTTTTATAAATGTACCTCCCTGTCACCTATGCAGAGCAGGGGTTTGTATACGGCAAAACTGGCAAAATGTCACCCACCAATGTAACAGACGATTATTAGAAATTTTCCTCCCTGTCACCTATCTAGCACAAAATTTTAGATTTTTTTTTAAAGCACCAATGCAAATGCAGTATGTTACGGTTCTATTGGACTGTCAGAAATGCAACGTAGCACGCAAATTTGATATCTAGCACAAAAAAAATGTGCTTTTTAATAGCAGCAATGTAACTGCATATGTAACGTTTCAATTGGACTGTCAGAAATGCAGCATAGCCCGCAAATTTACTATCTTGCAAAAAAATATATCAGCAAGGGAACTACAGTATTTAGCGATGGACTGTCAGATATGCAGTGCCTGTTGCAGACAGATAAAAAATTGCTTTAGGTCATAAAAAAATGAGATACACTAATGTAATTGAATAATTTTCTCTGCCAGGTATGTACTGCAGGCCGCAGGGGTACTTGAACGGCCAAAAAAGGAAATTTTTCCTCCATTATGCTACCGGACAGAATTAAAGTACTGTCCCTGGCACACATGCAGTTCATATGCAGTTGCAGGCACTGCACTTGCAAAAATGGCCACTGAGGCCCACCGAACTAGCAGATGGATTAAAAGTTATTTTTCAGTGTCACTGGGCTCAGGGCTGGGTACAGAAATGTAGCATAGTACCCTCAATAATCGCTGTAGTTTGAAGATTGAACACCAAGTACACCAGAATTCTTCCCTAATCGCTCCCTTACAGCAGCAGCATCCTATTCCTACACTGAGAAGAGCAGAGTGACATGCGGCGCTACGTGACTCCAGCTTTTATAGAGGTTGGGTCACATGCTGCTCTTGACAAATCACAACCATGTCATTAGTAGGCATGGCTGTGATGGCTTCTAAGGGCAGACTAGTGAAACGCTTGTTGATTGGCCGCCCTGCAGCCGTTTAAAAAGTGCCAAGGAAACGTAGAACACCGAACTCGAACTTTTGCAAAAATGTCCTGTTTTGGGTCCGGGTAGCAAAAACCCGAAAGTTCGGTATGAACCCGAACTTTACAGTTCGGGTTCGCTCAACCCTAGTTGCCAGTTCTCATGTGCTGTTCCTCTTGGAGAGGGCTATATATATAGTACTTTGATCTCTCTTGAGCTAACACTGAGGGACAGTAGGTGGATGCAGATATCCATATGTTCTCTACCTTTAATAGCCTTATTCTCTCATGAGGTTATACTAGATAGTCTGACTAAGTTCATGTGACTGAGCCTCTTGCTCCTTTGTTTTAATCACTACAGGTAAGAAAGGTTTATTTATTTTGTATTTTTAACTTTCCAATCATGCAGAGTGTTTATTGATAATATTAGGGACGTATATGACAAATATTACAGTAAGGCGATTCAGTGTACCATTCAATAACCCTTCTGCAGAGGATTTTGTAGATGGCTCGAGATCATGAGACGAGTCATCGACGGGTATGCTGTAGTCCAAAACGTTGAGGCAAAGCTACAGAAACCACTCCCTTCTAGTTGCTTGACACAAGATGCGGAGCTGAAGGCATTACACTGCAACGTGTTCTCTAGGTAAGGGAAAAGAGGTGAACATCCATATGGACTCAAAGTACTCATTGGGTGCAGCACATGGCTTTGAATCCATTTGGCGGAGCCGCAGTTTCAAGAGCTCTGTAGGTAAGCCTATAAAGAATTCTGAGGCAGTACGACAGCTATTGGGCTTATATTACATAAAAGGGCAGCCATGCTGAAGGTGTCAGCACACATCACTGGGCAGACCCCTGAAACTTTGATGAATACACTGTCAGATCCTGCGGTCAGAAAGGCAGCATTACTCCCCTTGATGGCGGCTGCCCCATCAGCCATGCCTCCAGTAGAGGTAGAACTGCTATGGACCCTCCTGAACAGGACATCGCCTCTCAAGGAAAAAGGTGGGGATGGAGGTAGATGCCATACAAGGAGAAAGAGGGTTCTGGCATATACATACTAACATCCGTCTGCCCTGTTGTTCGTTTTCCATGATGCCACCCTGTCCAAGTCAGTGGTCCATAACTTCAAGCGCAATAGTTTTACAGAACTAGTTTCCCCTAGGGTTTCAGAATGCGGCTGAGAAAGATTTGTAAAGGGTTGACTTATATGTGCAAGGCATAACCCTGGTAAGCCTACCCGAGTACCCATGAAGAGCACCACAAGGTCAGATTACCCGTTCCAGAGATTACAGGTGGACTACATGCAGCTACCTAAGGTGGGTAATTACGAGTTTGTCCTGGTCTGTGTAGACTTGTTCTCTGGATGGCCTGAAGCCTGGCCGGTGACACATGCTACTGCAAAAGCTACTGCTCTGAAACTGCTCAAGGAAGTAGCGTGCTGATATGGGGTCCCAGAAGTAATAGAAATTGACCGGGGGTACACACTTACAGTAAATTAAAAATTCAAAAAGCCATGGAGAGGACAGGGAAGAATTGGATTGAAAACTTGACTGCTTTCATTTAGCCTTGCTCATAATCAAGTATACTCCAAGTAGAAAAACTGGATTGCCCCCTTATGAAATCCTCTTTGGGTCAGCCCTTCATACTGGCCTGTATTTCCTACAAGTGTTGGCCATAAAAAAACACAGTTCATTGTCAGAGTATGTGCAGACCGTACAGGAGCAAATAAATAAAGGTAAATAAACGGGTGTTTGCATCTATTACAGATCCAATAGTCTTGAAGGGTGCCACTCTTTGGAAACAGTAGAATGGGTGGTCCTGAGTAGACACGTCAGGAAAAGCCTCGACCCCCCATTTGACGAACCCTTTAAAGTCCTCTTCACAACTGCCACTACAGTAATCAGATCCTGCATTTCAAGAAAAAATTGAGTGTTGAGACTGGAAGAAGTCATGCTTCTCATTCCCCTTGTGTGGCTAATGATCATGGTGCAAAGAATATATGGACTCTTAATAATATACAGAAGGAGGACTGGATAACCCAGCAAGCAAGATCTCCCCCTGGAAAGATCCAGGATAAGACTGTGATGTAATTTGCAGGAGAGAATCAAGTGAAGTGGTAGCAAGTCCTGGATGTGTGATCAGCGCATCTCAATGTACCTCCTGAGCAATACAAGAAATTATTCACAAATGGGAATATTTGTGAGGGATAGCATAAAGGCTTCCATTTTGTAGATGTATTCATTTTATATCTATGTATAACCTGCACTTACATATAAGGGGGATTTAGCCTTGGAAGGTAGGAGTAAAAAACCCATACTGGGCCCCAATCCACCCATGCTGACCATTCATTTTCTTATCTCAAACTAAACATAGTAACTCAAAGCTTGTCTACACTTCAACACTTTTTACTATATTTGTCTGTGTATAAATACGCACACCGCTCATTACAATAACGAAGGGCATTACAAGGAACACTTCTTGTATGTGTCTCTGTGTCGTGACCTCGAGACGGCTCACTCAACTTCAGAACTATCAGGACACCAAATCACATCAAAAAGTCAATTTGCGACCACACTTGTAAAAATGATATGTACCGTATTTTTCACCCTATAAGATGCACTTTTCCCCCAACAGTGGGGGGGAAATGGCAGTGCGTATTATGGGGCGAATGCTGCCATTTTTACTTTGCTAACACTGATACATCGCCGGCCACGATTATGCACAGCGTGTCCTGCGATATATCAGCGAGGAGGGAGGAGGGGCTGGAGGCCATCAACTTGTGTTAGTATCGCTGCGGTATCCAGCATGTCACATTTCGCAGTGCGACACTATAGCCTATCATTATAAAGATTGTTGAGACAAAATGTCGCGCAACACATGTCGTCGTGAAGCCCTAGCATTAAAGGGACAGAGCACTGTGGAGGTCACTGTTAAGGCAGCAGGGTACTGTGAGGTCACTGTTAAGGGAGTGGGGTACTGTGGAGGTCACTGTTGTGGCAGGCCCCTGAGGAGGTTTCTGTCAAGGGAGTAGGGTGCTGTGAAACTCACTGTTAACCCTTTAAGGACCGGAGGTTTTTTATTTTTTGAGTTTTCGTTTTGCGCTCTCTGTCTTCCCAGAGCCATAACTTTTCTATTTTCCGGTTCACAAAGCCATATGAGGGCTTGTTTTTTGCGGGACAAGTTGTAATTTCCAACGCCACCATTTAATTTTGCATATGATGTAGTGGGAAGCGGGAGAAAAATTCCAAATGGGGTGAAATTGCAAAACAAAAGCCATTCCACCACAGGTTTGTGGCTTTTTAAATTCCGACGTTCTATTTGCGATAAAACTGACCAGTTAATTTTACTCTACAGGTCAGTACGAATCTGGAGATACCCTATATGTATAGGTTTTCTTGCGTTTTGATAGTGAAAAAAAAATTCTAAAGTCGGAAAAAATCAGTTTTACTTTTTTGCCACCATGTTTTGACCCCTATAACTTTTTTATAATGATATGTACAGAGCTGTATGGGGGCTCATTTTGAGGCATAATCTTATCTTTTTATTGATACCATTTTGGGGTGTGTATGACTTTTTGATCACCTTTTATGTAATTTTTTGTGGAAAATGAAGCGACCAAAAATGGCGAATCCACCATTTGGACGCTTTTTTTCCCGTTTTGCTGTTTGACGAATGGGGAATATCTTTTATATTTTTTTACTATGGGAGTTTTCTCAAATTTCGATAACCCATGATGTGTATTTTTTTAATTTTTTTAGTTTTTTAATTTTTATTTTAGCAAAAGGGGGGTGATTTGAATTTTTATGTTTTTTTTAATTTATTTATTTTTTAAACTTTTTTTTTTGTTTTTTTACACTTTTATATAGTTCCCATAGGGAACTATAACTTACACTCATCTGATTTCGATTTTCATATATATGAAAAAATCGCATATTTCCTATGAAGCCTATTACAGGCTATGGCTCCATAAGAAATACTATACAGCAGCCTGGGTTTCATTCATAGAGACCTAGGCTACTACAGGCATGCTCCGGCTCCTCCGATCGCCACACGGGAGAGCCGGAGCGCAAACCGAAAGTAAAACTTCCGTTTTATACGCACTCAGATGCCTTGGTCAGGATTGATCACTGCATCTGAGGGGTTAAATGTCCGCGATCGGCATCGCTGCCGGTCGCGGACATTATCCGCGGTTGTCTGCTACAGGAACACAGTACGGGTACGTCCTGTGTCCTTAAGAGTTTAAAGGGATGGGCTGCTGTGAGGGTCAAAGTTAAGGGGATGGGCTGCTGTGGAGGTCCCATTTTAAAGAGGCGGGGCACTGTGGGGAGGTCAGTGTTAAAGGGTGGGAGACTGTGGAGTTCACTGTTAAAGGGGCGGGGTGTTGTAGAGGTCACTGTTATGCGGGATACTGTCGATATCTTTTGACGACAAATACAAACATTAAATAAAATAGATAGTGTGTATATATATATAACTGGCACCATCATGTACAGCTGTAATTCTGTCTTTTTAGGGATCTTTGCCGCACACGGTGGAGAGTTATGTAGTAATCTCATTAATTGTTCTCAGGATTATTTACTACTCATTCTTCTCAGGTCATTGTTGGGTCATGAGGTGAGAAGAATGGGTTCTCCCATCTTGTGACCTGCAGTTGCTATGAATAAACATTATATAAATATACCACTTTGCCATATCAACCTCAGAAGGAGCAACAGACATGTCCCTGACCACAGTCCTGCTCTTCCTGGGACCCATTGTTCTTAGACATGGTGAGTAATGTAGAATCTTTACAAGGTCCGGGGAAAGAGATGAAGTCTTATGTGAGATGTTTCTTCTATATTTGCTGATGAATCCAAGGCTAACTTTAGAATTACGTCCCAAGGCAGAAGCTAGCAAGCCCCCCTCCGACATGGTGCTATATTTAATGCTGGCACATTATAACATAGATTCATCTCATATTGTTTCATACTGTAGTTATGACTTTGTAGCAGGGCATGGTATTTTCTTGAAATCCAGCAGCTTTCAGTGGCAATGTGAACTATGGGACTGTATAACACTGGGCCCTGGTCGGGGATGGTATCTCTGTGGACTATATGGCTGTTAGTATATAGCAATCATGCCGGTATTTGAAGCTTTGATGGAACTAAATAGGCCCCACGTGGAAAGGGATGTGTTCCAGATAGCTCTGCAATATGTTCACCACAGTTATATGAAGCCTAGATGCAACTAGCACAATAGTAGCAGGGTCTTTACTCACAAGTTCAGAAAGTCCTATGTGCATCCAAGTTAAGCACACACACCTGGTACAGTATCTGTGCTTGCTCTGGTCGTCCTGTACCACACATCTACCGATGTTATGACAAGAGGAAAGTTAAGGAAGGGTAGCAGTGCTCCTCAGCAGTTGCAAAGCTTCAGTTCCTACCATTGTCTGACACAGAAAGTGCTTATTAATACACAAAACAGTTCATCAGCTCACCCGCAGCTAGCAAGAGATGTGCACGGAGCTCCCGGACCAGGAAACTTGCAATAGGAAATAAATTCTCCACTGTTAAAATCCAAGTCTTAGTCGGTATACACGAGCCATAACAGGTTGACGCGTTTCGACATAAAGTCTTAGTCATAACCTACTGTTCTACTGATCCATCTTCCTTTAAAAGAGCAAGTATGCCCCTCATGACATGTGCACTCACAAGTGTGCGCATAATTAATCCATCCAATCCATGTCACATACAAACTTAAAACCATGTATATCAAAGCAAAAAAGGAAGATACACATAAATACAAATGTAAGCAATAGAAGCATCAATTCAATATTCAAATATCAGATCATGTCTATGATTTAATCCCTTCGGGATTCTGCTGTTTAACATAAAAATCCAATAGGATTCACGATCCAGTACCTTTCTATGCAAGTCACCTCCTCTGCAGGGGTGAAAGACTCTTTCAATGCCTGTAACTTCCAATCTGGTCACATTGCCCTGGTGGACCTCCCTAAAGTGTTTGGAGATGTTCACCACTTTTTCATCAGGCACATCAGAAAAATTGCTTTCGCATGTGTGTTTTCCGACTAATCGTGGTGCACCCCACATACTGGAAGTGCCCACGCATATAATAACCAACTAACAACCTTATTGTGTCCAGAAGGTGTGAATGATAGAAGGTTTCTTCCCTCCAGGGTCCATACCGTCATCAGCAAAAGAAAAGCCGGGTATGTGCCCGGTGGAGATTGACTTCCCTGAGTGTGAAGATGACCTCTTCAACAGCCGCAAGGAATGTAATGTAGACTCGAACTGCAAGGGGAAGAGGAAGTGTTGTCTGTACAGGTGCTGGCAGCGATGTGTCCTCCCGCTAGAAGGTAACACAGATGTTTATGGCTTTTGTGGAGACTGACATCACTGAGACACAACACATTTTCTGACATAACTTCTCTATCTGGACTACCACAATTGTAACAGCCTGATGGCCCAGTGGTTGCCACTGGTGCTTTGCAGTGCTGGGGTCCTAGGTTCAAATCTGACCAAGGACAATATCTGCATGTAGTTTCTATGTTCTCCCTGTGTTTGTGACTCTAAAGACATAGTGGTTGGGAGTTTAGCTTATGAGCTCCATTGGGAACAACACCTGATAAAAAAATGTCTCTGAAGTGCTGTGTAAGCCAATACAGAACTTGCAAGAGCCAATATAAGTAGGTTGACATGTTACCTCGTCTGTGTAACATGATACCAATTTAAAACTTTGCATATTGTTAAATGGGTTGGCTGGTTCCCAAAATGGATGACCTATACTCAATATAGGTCATCAATATCAGATGGGCGTGGATCCGAATCCCAGCAACCCACCAATCAGCTGTTTGAAGAGAATGCAGTGCTCGTGCGAATGCTGTATTCTCTTCACTGCTTACCTGCTTTCCGTCTACATCATAGCAGCAAGCAGTTCAATCCACTTGAATGGGAAGAGGCAGTTTTAGTTACACTCCATTCAATTCAAGTGAATGGGACGGAGGAGGTGTAAATACTCTGCTTGCTACTACAATGTCAACGGTGAGCAGTTGAATAGTGAGCAGAACGCAGCACTCACAGAAACACTGTGTTCTCTTCAAGCAGCTGGTTGCCCTGGGGTGCCAGAAGTCAGATCCCTGCCAATCTGATATTTCACTCCTGTTCTTTTGTTACGAACCAGTGTGTGTGAACCTGTCCTACCTCCTCTAAGTGCGTTGTCTAAGTGAACCAATTAATCTTTACAGTACCCCTGGATGGTGGGGAAAGACTTTTCCAAGGAGAACACCAGGTGCCACTTCTTGAGGAGGATAGGCATATGAGGCAGCAGACCAGGAAGTACCTGAGAAAGGTACCAGAGGTACAGTCGTTACCAGGAGCAACAGTGCAGGACCGAAGGATGAGGCTGAGGCGAAGTCAAACAGGCAACAGGTCAGCGCAGGCGGCACAGGTACAGGTCAGGCAATCTGGGTCGGCAACAGGAGAGTCAATGCAAGCAGGCAGGGATCAAACGGGTAGAAGAATCCAGGAACACAAGTACAAGTCAGGAACACAAGCAGATATCAGGAACCTTAACAGGAAACAAGGACCTTGACACTAAGGCATCTGGGAATTTTTAAAAAGTTGTCAATTTACAGAGATATTTCTCTCACCCAGCATGGGTATATGTAATAATACACCCCAAAACTCATTGCCCTACTTCTCCTGAGTACGGCGATACCACATAAGTGACGCTTTTTTGCAGCCAAGATGCGCAAAGGGGCCCAAATTCCAATCAGTACCTTTTAGGAGGGTATTTTTACGCATTTGGATTCCAGACTTCTTCTCACGCTTTAGGGCCCCTAAAATGACAGGGCAGTATAAATACCCCACATGTGACCCAATTTTGGAAAGAAGACACCCCAAGGTATTCCGTGAGGGGCATGGCGAGTTCATAGAAGATTTTCTTTTTTGGCACAAGTTAGCGGAAATATATATTTTTTTTCTTTTCCTTTTCTTCTTACAAAGTCTCATATTCCACTAACTTGTGACAAAAAAATAAAATTTTACATGAACTCACCATACCCCTCACGGAATACCTTTTGGTGTCTTCTTTCCAAAATGGGGTCCCATGTGGGGTATTTATACTGCCCTGGCATTTTAGGGGCCCCTAATGCGTGAGAAGTAGTTTAGAATCCAAATGCGTAAAAATGCCCTGTGAAATCCTAAATGTACTCATTGGATTTTGGGCCCCTTTGCGCATCTTGGCTGCAAAAAAGTGTCACTCATATGGTATCGCCGTACTTAGGAGAAGTAGGGCAATGTGTTCTGGGGTGTATTTTTACATATACCCATACTTTGTGTGAAAATATCTCTGTAAATGACAACTTTTTAAATTTTTGTATACAAAGTTGTCAATTTACAGAGATATTTCTCTCACCCAGCATGGGTATATGTAATAATACACCCCAAAACACATTGCCCTACTTCTCCTGAGTACGGCGATACCACATGTGTGACACTTTTTTGCAGTCTGGGTGCGTAAAGGGGTGTAAAAGCCAACGGGTACCTTTAGGTTTTACATGGCTGCTCACAATTTAGACCCGCCCAAAATGCCAGAACAGTAAACACACCCCACAAATGACCCCATTTCGGAAAGTAGACACCCCAGGGTATTCACTGAGGGGCATAGTGAGTCCGTGGGAGATTTATTTTTTTTTGCCAGAAGTTAGCGGAAATGGAAACTTTATTATTTTATTTTTTTCCTCAGAAAATGTCATTTTCCGCTAACTTGTGAAAAAAAATGAAATCATACATGAACTCACCATGCCCCTCCGTGAATACTTTGGGGTGTCTTCTTTCTAAAATTGTGTCATTTGGGGGGTATTTATACTATCCTGGCATTCTAGCACCTGAAGAAACATGACAGGTGCTCAGAAAGTCAGAGCTGCTTCAAAATGCCGAAATTCACTTTTTTGCACCATAGTTTGTAAACGCTATAACTTTTACCCAAACCAATAAATATACACTTACTGCATTTTTTTTTATCAAAGACATGTAGAACAATAAATTTAGAGAAAAATTTATATAGAAATGTAGTTTTTTTTTTTTTTTTATTACAACCGAAAGCGAAAAATGTCATTTTTTTGCAAAAATGTCGGTAATTTTTTTATTAATATTAAAAAAAGGAAAAATGTCAGCAACAATGAAATACCACCAAATGAAAGCTCTATTAGTGATCAGAAAAGGAGGTAAAATTAATTTGGGTGGTAAGTTGTATGACAGAGCAATAAACGGTGAAAGTAGCGTAGTGCAGAATTGTAAAAAGTGGTCTGGTCATTAAGGGTGTTTGAGCTAGGGGGGCTGAGGTGGTTAAATGTCCCAATTAACAAAAAGTTTTAATTAATTACTTCTCTACTGTAAGAATAAAGGCCAATGCATGCAGTTTGTCACATTACCGCAAAACGAACATGTTAAGTGACCGTGAAGAAGCATGCTTTTCATATGCTTCACTATAGGGCACGCAACGTACAGTTAAGAAGCGGCAATACTTATACTTTCCATTGTGTTGTGTTCCGCTGTTACAGGGAATGCAACACCCATGGTTAACCTAGCCTCTCACTGATAACTGATTGAGTAAATATGTTTTTGTAGGACTAGAGACACTTGAATAATTGAAGGGAATGGATAACCAATAGTTCAAGACTGAGGCTGTAAACCATTTGAAAAACTGCTGTCATTCCGCTAAGGCTATAAAAACTTGTAAACTCCGGTTGTTAGCGTAAACTTTAAACATGATGTGGGATTCTACTAGGGAAATGTATCAAATACATTCGCATATTAAATGCAGAGGAGTCGGAGTCGGGGAGTCGGAGTCGGAAGTACCAAAAACTGAGGAGTCAGAGCATTTATCTCAGTGCAGTTTCTAGGTAAAATTTCTCTAAGGGCGAGTGTCAAAAAAACTACACCCCCCCCCTTGCGGCCCCTCCTCCCTGAGCTCCCTATCCAGACGGTACCCTACGGGAGTGAGCAGTGGCGACTCTAGGATCAATATATAGGGGGGGGGGGGGGCAGAAGATACACAGTCAAAAATGGGGGGCGCTAATAATTTTCACCAGTTAATCATACTACTGAAAAAAACGAAATAAGTATATATAAATAAGATAAAATACGAGAGTATTGCGGTATGCAAGGATACCTTTTTATTCATTTATTTATTTTATTCATACACCATGCTGTACAGTATATACAGAATGTACAGGATCATAATATATGCTGTACAGCATGGTGTATGAACTATGCTCTATATTGTACGGCATGGTGTATGAACTATGCTCTATATTGTACGGCATGGTGTATGGATTATATGTACATTGTATAGCATGGTGTATGGATTATACTGTATATTGTATGGCATAGTGCAAGGATTACTGTATACTGTACATAAAATTTATTGAGGTTACACCATGCCGGACAATATAACCCTTGCGCCATGCTGTACAATAAACAGTATAACCCCTACACAGTGTAGAGGTATACTGTATATTGTGTGGCACAGTGTATCCTATATGTGTATAAGGCCTCTTTCACACTTGCGTTCTGAGGATCCGGCAGGCACTTCCGTCCCGCCGGATCCGTCAGAACGCAAGTTGCCTGAAAGCATCAAAATGCTTTGAGGTTACTATGGCAGCCAGGACGCTATTAAAGTCCTGGTTGCCATAGTAGTAGTGGGGAGCGGGGAGTGGTATACTTACCGCCGTGCGGCTCGGGCGCTCAGAATGACGTCAGAGCGCCTATGCGCACGGATCACGTGATCTATGCAAGCACGTAATCCATGCGCGTGGGGCGCCCTGACGTCACTCTGGAGCGCCCGGAGCCGCACGGACGGTGAGTATACTGCTCCCCGCTCCCACTACACTTTACCATGGCAGCCGGGACTTTAGCGTCCTGGCTGCCATGGTAACTCATTGAGAAAAGCTAACGTCGGATCCGGCGATGCGCCGAAACGACGCTTAGCTTAAGGTCGGATCCGGATTAATGTCTTTCAATGGGCATTAATTCCGGATCCGCCTTGCGGCAGTGTTCAGGATTTTTGGCCGGAGCAAAAAGCGCAGCATGCTGCGGTATTTTCTCCTGCCAAAAAACGTTCCGGTCCTGAACTGAAGACATCCTGATGCATTTTGAACGGATTTCTCTCCATTCAGAATGCATTGGGATAATCCTGATCAGGATTTTCCGGCATAGAGCTCCGACGACGGATCTCTATGCCAGAAAACAAAAACGCTAGTGTGAAAGAGCCCTAACATAAACATACTCCACATGAAAACTTACAATTACTTGGCTTGGACCTTGGGGATCTCGGACACCACTTCGGCTGGGGGGCAACGTCTAAGAACACGCTGTCCACTGGGCAGTATGGTTTTTTGGTTCTTCCTCTTCAGACTCTGTACATGAGGTAACAAGGGGTAATATAACTAAGGGGTATCAGGATACATTAATATACAGGAGGAGGGCTATCAGGGGACATTATACAGGGGTAATATAAGTTCTATTACCCTTGTATAATGTCCCCCGATAGGCCTCCTGAGTTAAATTACCCCTGTATAATAATGTACCCTGATACCCCTTAGTTATATTACCCCGCTCTGTATAATTTACCCAGATACCCCTCAGTTATATTATATAACTGAGCGGTATCAGTTATACAGGGGTAATATAACTGAGAAGGGCTATCAGGGGACATTATACAGGGGTAATATAACTTATATTACCCCTGTATAATGTCCCCTGATGTCCCCTACAGTGGCCCCTATTTTCATGTCCCCCACTTCCATGGCCCCCATTATAAAAAATGTGTAACTATTGCAATTTGCAGTTGCCTCGCTCCCACCAGGTCTGACTGTCCCACAGACTCAGGCTCTCACAGTCACAGCAAGCCAAGCTTCTTCTTTCTCAGGCCTCAGCACTGCTCCAGGCGGGCGGTACCAGTAAGGCAGTGCGGGCGGCAGCGCTCACTCACTGTCTGTCACGCGCCTGCACCGCCTAGTGGGAGGAGCAGGCGCGTGACATCAGTGAGCGCCGCCCGTACGTACCTGAGCTGAGTGACTGACTGGTGAGTAGAGGAGCGCCGGTCGCAACTCGCAGCGGGCAGGAACAGGACTCAGTCAGGAGATATCCGAAAGAGGGAGCCAGGGCGCAGGCAGGAGAATAACAGAGGGGCGGCGCCCCCAGCAAGAAGAGGACGTTCTACGCAGTGGCCCTCTTATGACAGCTCCCCGGGCGGCCACCCGGCCCGCCCGGTCCTAGAAACGGCCCTGATTTATCTACCGACTCCAAAGGGGAAGAGTAAGTGTTGTCTGTACAGGTGTGGGCAGCTATGTGTCCTCCCGCTAGAAGGTAACACAGAAGTTTATGGATTTTGTGGAGACTGACATCACTGAGACACAACACATTTTCTGACACAACCTCTCTATCTGGACTACCACAATTGTAACAGCCTGATGGCCCAGTGGTTGCTACTGGTGCTTTGCAGTGCTGGTGTCCTAGGTTCAAATCTGACCCAGGATGATATCTGCATGTAGTTTCTATGTTCTCCCTGTGTTTGTGATGTCATCCATTTTCTTTGCAGATTCGTGCGGACTGCAAAATACATACGGTCGTGTGCATGAGCCCTTAGTGAAAGAAGATTCTATAACCACATGTGTCTTCCTGATCCTCCTTTGATTCTCTTTCTTCTTTTGGTTTAGATAAGAGAAATCCCTGTCCATCTTTTCATGTCTTCGGTTGCTCAGCATCACACCCCGATTCATTCGTGGAGTGTCACAAGGATGAGCAATGTCCCGGATCGGAGAGATGCTGCTGTTCTGACTGTGTGCGAAAGTGCACTCAAACTGTGAAGGGTGAGAGGAGTATGAACTATGTGTGTAAGGAGCATAAAGATCATCAGATTATCTGGGGTTCAGCCCGTGCTCTGAATCCAGGGTCTACAGTTTCAGAGAAGCACTAGCATTAGGAGACTTCATTCACTTGGAGATCGTCCTAGTAGTAATAATGGTAATATTATAAGACATAAATGTAAATAAGACCATATCCGGTGCTGACTGCTGATGTGTGGTCCCCACTGTTTACACTGCTGGACATCTCATGGTAGGTGGACCTTCAGTGTGATTAACAGCTCTACTCTAGAGGTGGTCTTGCTGAAGACATTAGACAGAAGAAGGTTGATGGCTGAACAACTCTTGATCCTCTATACTGATCTAGACAAACATATTTTAGTCCATTTGGCCATCACAGTTGTTCAAACTAGTAGAAATTGTCCATTTGGACTAAAGCCCAAATATGGTGGGTCGTTTTTTGGTGGACCTTGGTAAAAATCGGCAAGATTTCACCTTTTGCATTAACTCAACTCAACTATTCCCTTTGTGTTTGAACAAAGCCACAGAGTGCAGGTCATGTTATGGCCAAAATCTCTTGCCCCAATGCAATATCATTAGCTCCCACTAACACCAGCACCCCCAGAAACAACTGCTACTTTTAGAAATCATCATGCCTCAGTTACGCTTTTATCCCATGCTGAGATATCGCTGATCACAACCATGAGCAACCATGAGCAACCATGAGCTCTTCATATTCAAAATATTCTATATTACGGTGCAGGTGACTTTGTGCATCACCTAGTGCAGTTCTAGAGTGGAGAAATGGTGCAGACTTGCCATACAGTCTACATTAGCATGCTCTTTCTTATTTCTCTCTGTCATTCTAGAAAAGCATGGCCAATGTCCTGCTGCAGGATGGAAATGTCCAAAGCATATCCCAAAAGCCGAGTGTGCGGAGGACGGACACTGTCATGGAAAGAAGAAGTGCTGCAACGTGTGTGGGAAGAGATGTATGGAGCCATCGAGAGGTAACAACAATATATTGTGAGTATGGGGCAAACTGGTGAATGGAGTCTGGCAGATGTCAGAGGTTAGGCTGGTGCATGAACCAGGCTGGTGAAGGAGGTTAAACTGGTGAATGGATACAGGGCTTGTATATGGGCTGGGGTACGGGGGTAGGCCGGCATACAGGACATACCAGGATGGTGAGTGGAGCAGTTTAGTGTATGGGGACAGGCTAGTATATACAGGTCAGCTGGGGTCAGTTCAGTATTTGGAGTTAGGCTGGTGTATATGTAAGGCTGATAAATGGGGTCGGGCTGGTATATGGAGTGGAGATGGTATTGGAGGTCAGGACAGTGTAAGGGACCAGACTGAAATATTAACCCCTTAGTGACCAGCCTGTTTTTGGCCGTACTGACCAAGCGTTTTTCTTTTGTTTTTCATCGTCGCGTTCCAACATCTATAACTTTTTTTATTTTTCCATCTATATAGCTTTATGAGGGCTTATTTTTTTTGGGCCAAGTTGTAGTTTTTGGGGTACACATACATTTCTGATTAACTTTTATTAGCTCTTTCTGTGAGGGAGATGGGAAAAACAGCAATACCGCCACTGCGTTTTTACATTATAAATTTTACGGCATTTTTCGGTATAAATAACATAATATCTTTATTCTCTGGGTCAGTACGATTGCAGTGACACCAAATACATAGTTATTTTTTTTTTATTTTACTACTTTTTTGCAATAAAACCCCTTTTTTTTTAAAGAAAAAAATGTTTTTACATTGCCGCTTCCCAAGACCCAAATTTTTTTTATTTTTCTTTCTATTGAGTTGTGTGAGGGCATGATTTTTGCAGGGCGACTTGTATTTTTCATTGGTATCACTTTGGAGTAAATTTTTGATCACTTGTTATTAAGTTTTTTTGGTGGCAACTAAGAATACATTTGCAATTCTGTCCTTTTTTTACGACGTTCACCATAGGGGATAATTTACATGATATGTATGTAGTTCGGGACGTTACGGATGCGGCAATACCAAACATATGGGGAAGTTGTTTTTGCAATTTTTTTCATTGAAAAGCGTATTTTCAATGGAAAAAAAGGTTGGTTTTTGTATGGGATTTTTTTTTATTGAATAAATGAGTTTTTTTCTTTTACTTTTTTATCACTTAATAGTCCCACAAGAGAACTATTATAACAGAGAGTATTTTGATTGCTTTTAAAATGCAATGCACTATCCGTATAGTGCAATGCATTTTAATGGCAATGATATTCTAACTCTCTCATTCTCTCTGGTGCAGCCTGCTAGAAATTACTGAAGGCTGGTCTGGGGCCTACATCAGTCCCCAGGCAGCCTTCACACACATCGGCTCACCGCAATCACACTTGCGTTGTGCCGATGGGAGACAGAGGGATTCCGCTCCCTCTGTCAGCACTTTACATGCGGTGGGCGCCATTCTTGGTCTGTACAGATTACTTTACTTATCTATACACAGAGGTGATATCATTACAGGCAGGATTAGAATGACAGATAGGGCTACGTTTACATCTGCGCTTTGTATTACAGTTTTGAGATCCGGCAGAGGATCTCAAATCCAGAGAAATATGCTTCTGTTTTGTCCTCATGCATTGTCAAGGGGGACAAAACAGATCAGGATGCATTCCATTCCGGCTTGTTCCGTTTTGTGACCGGACACAAAACTGCTGCAAGCTGTGGTTTTGTCTCGGGTCTGCAAAACGGAACAAACCAGATCCGGCACTTAAAACAATGTAAGTCAATGTTGCCGGATCCGTTTTTTTTCCCCGAATCCTAAAAAAATGGATCCGTCACCCGCTTTTGCACTGTGGTATATCAATTGTATGTGTTATTTATATTATATTTTAGCATCTGTGACTATTAAAAGTTTAGTTTTACAATGTATCCTTCCCCACCCCCAATGTTTGGTGGGTCTAGCTGATCCTTCACCCCTTGACTTAAATTTTTTTCAGTGACCGGTCCGGTTTGTTCAGTTTTGATTTAATACAACCTCATCCGAACGGAACGGATGCATCCTGACGGAAGCGTTTTGCTCTGGTTTTGAGATCCTCTGCCGGATCTCAAAACCGGAATACAAAGCGCTGATGTGAAAGTAGCCTAAGACAGGGTCCACCTTTCACAATAGGTGGTTGTCAGAGCTTCTCTATTCTTTCCTTTTACAATGACCTCTACACAGGTCACAGAGCCTAGAAAACTCTTCCCATAGAAGTCAATGAGGGCCCCTCCTGACCATTGCGTCCATGGACCATGGGGCTGCAGTAAAGCAATATTTTTAATACTCTCCAGATGCTGTTAAGAAGCAGCAATGGTAACGAGCAAAGTGGAACGACTTATTGAAATGTTAAGATTTAATATACAACAAAAGTAGAGTGCTAAATCAAAATGTTATGAAAGATGAGGAAACAAAGCACAAATAAGCACAGAGTTACAGAAAATAAAGTGTGAAATAAGGAATTTATTACCAAATCAATCGGTGCACATACCAAATATATGCCATATCTCCTGGTGCTGGTGACCATAGATGTGTCTTGGTCTCCTGACCACAATGTCATAAGAGATTTTTTATAAAACGTGAATTATGACAGGCCTTTTGAAGTACTGTATAGTTTTTCTTTTGATCTATAGTATACAGTATACGGAGCCCTGCTTCCAGTGCAGGTTTTAGAGACAGCCTGGCTGAGGCAGACAAACTTCATGAGCCACTCTAGATCACCTGGAAGCAGTTCCGATTAGTACCTGTAAGACAGATCGCCCAGAAGACAGTATGGGCCATTAAAGGGGTTACCCAACACCTATAATGCCCCCAAAATGCCCGGGCCCCTCATATAGATTATACTTACCCCACTCCCCGGCACCTGCGTTGCTCCTGATGCCCGCACGGCCACTGTTGCATCTCGTACCTGTAAGAGAGACCTCCCAGGAGACAGTATGGGCCATTAAAGGCCTAATGGGGGGTGTTGCTTTAAAGGGGTTATCCAACATCTATAATGCCCACACGGCCGCCGCTACATCTCAGGTGGCACTAGAAAGGCTTGTTCCCATTGCAGCCTGCTATTGGGTGACAATGACCCCCACAAACACACACACAACTGGGGGATGCTGTTTCGGCTGTGCGGGCATCAAGAACAATGCGGGTGCCAATGTGCGGGGTAAGTATAACCTGTATGAGGGACCTGGGCATTTTGGGTTGCATTATAGGTGTTGGATACCCCCTTTAAAGCAACCCCCCCCCCCTGTGACGATGTCCTGTCCTCTGGCAAGACTCTCACACATCTGGTCTAGGAAGATGCCTCCTGCCCCTTAACAATAAAATCTATCTATCCATGAAATGGCAATATACTATACAAACCACATGACATATACATAAAATCATGCACAGATATTAGAGACCATACGGTAGGCCTCTATTTATCACAAGAAGGATCCATTTTTTTTATGCCGTTCATGGGATTGGTCCTATCTGAGGCAAAACAGCTTTATGGATAGAAGTGGTCACTGTCAGTAATGTTAACCTCAAGACAGGTGTGAAGAGTCCATGTGTGTAGGCGAGTACAGTCCCCTGTTTGTTGAAAGATAAGAGTCCCAACCTGCTTCAGTGTAGAATGTGAATTGTGATTACAGAGATAGTGAGGAAGGAATGAATGTACCCTCTATGGGGAGGAGTCAATGCACCCACTATGTGGAGGGGTGACTGCACCCACTGTGGGGGAGGGGTCAATGCACCCGCTATGTGGAGGAGTGACTGTACCTTCTGGGGGGAGGAGTCCATGCACCCACTATGTGAAGGAGTGACTGCACCCACTGTGGGGGAGGGGGTCAATGCACCAACTATGTGGAGAAGTGACTGCACCCACTGTGGGGGAGGGGGTCAATGCACCAACTATGTGGAGAAGTGACTGTACCTTCTGGGAGGAGGAGTCAATGCACCCACTATGTGGAGGAGTGACTGTATCTTCTGGGGGGAGGAGTCAATGCACCCACTATGTGGAGAAGTGACTGTATATTCTGGGGGGAGAAGTCAATGCACCCACTATGTGGAGGAGTGGCTGCACACACTGTGGGGGAGGAGTCAAAACACCAATTGTGAGGAAGGACTGAATGCACCCTCTATGGGGAGGGTCAATGCACCCACTATGTGAAGACATCAGTGCACACACTATAGGAGAGGAGTTCATGCACCCACTACGGCGGACGGGGGGATAAATTTGGCAAAATTTTGTAGCTCTTATGTGCACAAGTAAAGACCCAAATGTATGACTTATAATGTCCATGTACCTCTTGTGATCTAGATGTGTGTTTTATTCCAGAGCACTCTGGCTTTTGTCCTGTAAGTTCAGAGCAGATATTTTGTGTCTCTCCTATACAATATTTCTACTGCAACCGGGATGCTGACTGTGCTAAAAACCAAAAGTGCTGCCTGTACAACAACCAGATGACATGTGTGAACTCAGTGGAAGGTAACAGATGCTCACCTTAAAAAAAAAAAAAAAAAAGAATTTTTCAGCCTGCTACTCTTTCCCTTATTACTTTTGCTTCTAACTTCAGGGCATATCTTTCCTGTCCCTGACCTACCCTTTTCTAATGTCAACCCCTCCCCATCTCATATAGAAACCCTGCTAATCTCGGAAACATTCATTGTGTGTCCTATCTTCCCTCTTTCTACTGTGCCCTCTGGAACTCCCCTATATTCATGACTTCTTTCTTACCAATTCACATAACCTTCTGGCCTTCTCTGAAACTTGGATTCAGCATTCTGACACTTCTTCTCCTGCTACTCTTTCTTACGGTGGCCTACATTTTTCACATACCCCTAGACATGCCAATAGACATGGTGGTGGAGTCAGCATACATATTTTCCAACAATGCACCTTGCAGGTCATTCTCCCAGGACCCTCAATCTCATTCCCATCTTTTGAGGTCCTTGAGGACTTAGACTCAGGATGTGACCTTAAAGGGTCACCCAGATTTTAATGTAAACCTTACACTCTGCAACTTTGAGCCACCGTGTTACGCTAAATCTTCCTCCTTCAGATATCTGACATCCATAATGGATATTAGCTGCCACCACTTGTCATATTACATGGACAAGACGCCTTGAACTAGGTAACTTATAATTACCCACTCAAAGCCACTATGCACTCTAGCCTTCACAGGGTCAATACACAAATATACGTAATGCTTATTATTATACTCACTTTTATAGCGCTGACATATTCCACAATGCTTTACAGACATTACCATCACACTGTCTTCAATGGGGCTCACAATCTAAGGTCCCTATCAGTTGCCTGGGGGTAGCATGAAATTCAGTCAGATGATCAAACAAGTAGTCCCCCAAAGAAATGACAATTTGCTAAAGGGACACACACCTTAACCAGTTGCCGACCGCCTCATGCAGGATTGCGTCCTGCGGGCGGTCGGTTCATTCCGCAATTGCGGACAAGAATAAGACATGCTCTATCTTTTGCGGAGCTGCGGCCGGATGTTTGGTGGCCGAAACCCGGAAGTTTGTGGCCGCAGCTCCGCAAATGCTGATGCGGCGAGCGCATAGTGTGCTCTCCGCATCACCGCCAGCCCCATTCACACTGAATGGGTCCGCATCTATTCCGCAGAATTGCGGAATAGATGCGGACATTTTTGCGGACGTGTGAATGGGGCCTTACTACTTTTTTTTTTGCACATTTTTTGGCAGAGATTTATTCATCCACATTGATCGATGCGAATGAGGAAATCTGTGCCTTTTTTTTTTTTGCACATTTTTGGGCAGAGATTTTTTCATCCACATTGATCGATGCGAATGAAGAAATCTGTGCCGTTCATTTTTTTTCTTTTCAGCCCAGAGGCTGAACGGGAAAAAAAATCTCATTACCCGTATGCCCAATATACGGAGAATCGCAGAAACTCCTAATGCTGGCCATACGTGTAATGATTGCGGAGACCCTAAAATGCCAGAGCAGTACAAACACCTCACATGTGACCCCATTTTAGAAAGAAGACACCCCAAGGTATTCCGTGAGGGGTATGGTGAGTTCATGTAAAATTTTATTTTTTGTCACAAGTTAGTGGAATATTAAACTGTAAAAAAAAAAAAAATCAATTTCCGCTAACTTGTGCCAATTTTTTTTTTTCTGTGAACTCGCCATACCCCTCACAGAATACCTTGGGGTGTCTTCTTTCCACAATGGGGTCACATGTGGGGTATTTATACTGCCCTGGCATTTTAGGGGTCCTAAAGCGTGAGAATCCAAATGCGTAAAAATGCCCTGTGAAATCCAAAGGTACTCATTGGTTTTAGGGCCCCTTTGCGCATCTTGGTTGCAAAAAGTGTCACTTATGTGGTATCGCCGTACTCAGGAGAAGTAGGGCAATGTGTTTTGAGGTGTATTTTATATATACCCATACTGTGTGTGAGAAATATCTCTGTAAACGACAACTTTTTAAATTTTTTATTCAAAGTTGTCAATTTACAGATATATTTCTCACACAAAGTATGGGTATATGTAAAAATACACCCCAAAACAAATTGCCCTACTTCTCCTGAGTACGGCGATACCACATGAGTGACACTTTTTGCAGCGTGGTGCGCAAAGGGGCCCAAATTCCAACGAGTACCTTTAGGTTTTATATGGCTGCTCACAATTTAGCCCCACCCAAAATGCCAGAACAGTACAAACACCCACAAATGACCCCATTTTGGAAAGAAGACACCCTAAGGTATTCTCTGAGGGCATAGTGAGTCCATAAAAATTTAACTTTTTCTCAAAAGTTAGCAGAAAGGGAGACTTTATGAGAAAAACAATAAAAATCAATTTCCGCTAACTTGTGCCAAAAAAAAAAAATCTTCTATGAACTCGCCATGCCCCTCACAGAATACCTTGGGGTGTCTTCTTTCCAAAATGGGGTCACATGTGGGGTATTTATACTGCCCTGGCAATTTAGGGGCCCTAAAGCGTGAGAAGAAAATTGCGTAAAAATGCTCTCCTAAATGGTACTCATTGGTTTTAGGGCCCCTTTGCGCATCTTGGCTGCAAAAAAGTGTCGCTCATGTGGTATCGCCGTACTCAGGAGAAGTAGGGCAATGTGTTTTGGGGTGTATTTTTACATATACCCATGTTGGGTGAAAGAAATATCTCTGTAAATTGACAACTTTGAATAAAAAAATGTAAAAAGTTGTCGTTTACTGCGATATTTCTCACACACAGTATTGGTATATGTAAAAATACACCCCAAAACACATTGCCCTACTTCTCCTGAGTTCGGCGATACCACATGTGTGCCACTTTTTTGCAACCAAGATGCGCAAAGGGGCCCTAAAACCAATGAGTACCTTTTGGATTTCACAGGGCATTTTTACGCATTTGGATTCTCACGCTTTAGGACCCCTAAAATGCCAGGGCAGTATAAATACCCCACATGTGACCCCATTTTTGAAAGAAGACACCCCAAGGTATTCCGTGAGGGGCATAGCGAGTTCACAGAATATTTATTTTTTGGCACAAGTTAGCGGAAATTGATATATATATTTTTTTTTAATTTTGTTTTTTACAAAGTCTCATATTCCACTAACTTGTGACAAAAAATAAAATTTTACATGAACTCACCATACCCCTCACGGAATACCTTGGGGTGTCTTCTTTCCAAAATGGGGTCACATGTGGGGTATTTATACTGTCTTGGCATTTTAGGGGCCCCTAAAGCGTGAGAAGAAGTCTGGAATCCAAATGCGTAAAAATGCCCTGTGAAATCCTAAAGGTACTCATTGGTTTTAGGGCCCCTTTGCGCACCCAGGCTGCAAAAAAGTGGCACTTATGTGGTATCACCGTACTCAGTAGAAGTAGGGCAATGTGTTTTGGGGTGTATTTTTACATATACCCATACTGTGTGTGAAAAATATCTCTGTAAACGACAACTTTTAAAAATTTTTATACAAAGTTGACAATTTACAGAGATATTTCTCTCACCCAACATGGGTATATGTAAAAGTACACCCCAAAACACATTGCCCTAGTTCTCCTGAGTACGGCGATACCACATAAGTGACACTTTTTTGCAGCCTGGGTGCGCAAAGGGGCCCAAATTCCAACGAGTACCTTTAGCTTTTACATGGCTGCTCACAATTTAGCCCCACCCAAAATGCCAGAACAGTAAACACACCCCACAAATGACCCCATTTCGGAAAGTAGACACCCCGAGGTATTCACTGAGGGGCATAGTGAGTCCGTCTGAGATTTCTTATTTTTTTTGCAAGAAGTTAGCAGAAATTGAAAGTGTCATTTTCCGCTAACTTGTGAAAAAAAATGAAATGATACATGAACTCACCATGCCCCTCCGCGAATACTTTGGGGTGTCCTCTTTCTAAAATGGTGTCATTTGAGGGGTATTTATACTTTCCTGACATTCTAGCACCTGAAGAAACAGGACAGGTGCTCAGAAAGTCAGAGCTGCTTCAAAATGCCGAAATTCACTTTTTTGCACCATAGTTTGTAAACGCTATAACTTTTACCCAAACCAATAAATATACACTTATTGGACTTTTTTTTTATCAAAGACATGTAGAACAATAAATTTAGAGAAAAATTTATATAGAAATGTAGTTTTTTTAAAAAAAAATTACAATAGAAAGTGAAAAATGTCATTTTTAAAAAAAAATTTCGGTCATTTTTGATTAATAGCAAAAAAAGTAAAAATGTCAGCAGCAATGAAATACCACCAAATGAAAGCTCTATTAGTGAGAAGAAAAGGGGGCAAAACTCATTTGGGTGGTAAGTTGCATGACCGAGCAATAAACGGTGAAAGTAGTGTAGTGCGGAATTGTAAAAAGTGGCCTGGTCATTAAGGGTGTTTAAGCTAGGGGGGCTGAGGTGGTTAAAATGGTGTGCAGATTCCACCACTAGACCCCTCCTTTCTTGGTGTCATGAAGAATCTATTGTGTATGCTAATGGACTTTTGCTACCAAACATCATGAGGTCAGTTTACTCAAATTCTTGGCTCAGATTCTGTCCACTAAGATATATATTTTGTGGGCATCATTGCGACTTCATAACACCTTCATCAAACCTGTCATAATGTTCTTTACAACTTTCTAACTCTCAGATGCATAATGACGGTAACAAATTTGACCTGGTCTTTTGTTGGCTCTGCTAAGTCCTCCTCTCCCACTCTCTGAGCACAACTTTCTTTCTTTCACTATTACAAATCCTCATTCATCTCAGCACAGTCATGCTTATCACACATTCAGAAATCTTCTGCCATTAACACTAAGAAACTTACAGACTCTCCACAGTCATCACTGGCCACAATATCCTACCTCTCATGTTCAGAACTGGCTGCAAAACACCATAATAACACCCTCAGAAGCACCCTGGATAAAGTAGTACCTCCTACACTCAAAACCTCCAAACAGAGACTAAAGAAACCCTGGCTTACACCTCAAACTCTCTTTCTCCTGCAATGCTCCAGGAGTGCCGAACACCTACAGAAGCATCCATTTTTATTACAGAGACTGACTAAGAATGGATGCATTTGTATGGAGAAACATTTGCACACTACAAGATTTCCTCCATTACAAATTTATGCAGAGAACTTACAACTATTCCCTTCACCTCATGAAACAGGCCTATTTCACAACCTTGATCTTCTCATTGTCCTATAATAAAGATAAACTCTGACACTTTTCACTCCTTCCTTAGTTCAAAAGTGCAGGAACCTTTACAGATTTATATACTGAATATCTGGCCACCTACTTCAAAGAGAAAATTGAAAATATCCAGAAGGACATTTGTTTCCAGCCTTCAAGTGTCATCAATCCCCTTCCCCACACATCTCCTCTATTTCACTTTCCACATTTGACCAAGTCACAGAAGAACACCCATTGTGAGGGAGGACTGAATGCACCCTCTATGGGGAGGTCAATGCACCCACTATGTGGAGACATCAGTGCACACAGTATAGGAGAGGAGTTCATGCACCCAAAACGGCGGACGGGGGAATCAATTTGGTAAAGTTTTGTAGATCCTATGTGCACAAGTAAAGACCCAAATGTATGACTTATAATGTCCATGTACCTCTTGTGATCTAGATCTTCAAAGAGAAAATTAAAAATATCCAGAGGGACATTTGTCAATCCCCTTCCCCCCACATCTCCTCTATTTCACTTTCCACATTTGACCAAGTCACAGAAGAAGTCTCTAGGCTTCTCTCTTCTTCTGGTCCTACCACACGCACTACTGGCCCCTCTCCAATCTATCCCGAATGCAGCAGCCAGGCTCATCTACCTGTCTAGCTGCTACTCCAATGCCCCTGCCCTGTGCCAAGCATTTGCACAGGATCCAATCTTAACTGTTCATTCTCACCCACAAAGCTCACCACCACCCGTGCTTTCCATTCAGCCGATGACTTACGACTAACATCCACCATAATCTCTCACTCCCTTCTCCAAGACTTTTTCCCGACCTGCACTAGTTTTCTGGAATGCCCTACCCATCAACAAATATCCACACAGCATGCACTCAGAACTGAGAAGCACTACAGGTACCAGCTGCTGATGGCTCATGCTGACTTATATGTATTCCCCTATTAATAATCTTTATTTATATAGCACCACCATATTCTGCAGCACTTTACAATTCAGAGGATTCATGTACAACGCAAAATGAATGGCTAGTAAACAACTTAAGCACTAAGAGAAAGGGCCCTGCTCGCAAGAGCTTACAATCTATGAGGCAGTGGGGGTAACACAAAAGGTAATTGATTGTTATATGAAGTGGTCCAGCCATCTTCGTACGGAAAGGTGGTGGTCTAGGCCAATCTGCATCTGCTAGTGCTCTGGGCGTGGGGACTACTGTCAGAAGATCGAGTTCAGATCTGAAGAGTTGGGTAGTGGTGGTTTTTTTTTTTATCAATTGTCTTTTTATTCATAATGCCTGGATATATGTATACAATAAGCAGTAACATTGCATAATGAAATCGATTAACAGCTAGATGATCAGCAGTTACAAAGGTTCAGACAATATACATTTTTAGTATATACGGAAATCAAGGAGTGTTACAATACACAGCAAACTGCAGGTTTCGTCGAAGGTAATAAGGGTGTATTCTGAAACATTATGGCCCTTAAACAGGTATGTAGAGTTCAACAAAGATACAGCTATGAAAAACTAGAACAGTCCTCCTGCGGACATACATAATATGTGTGATATAGAATCGAAGACACCACAAGACACAAGAGGGAATAGGGGGGGGGGGGGAGGAACATTATACCGCGTTCTCTGCATATTGGGTAGTGGTGGTTTACAAGGGGAAGAGTCAGTTTAGGAAGCATGATAAGATTGCTTTTTAAAGGGGTTCTGCACTTTGTTTAAACTGATGATCTATCTTCTGGATAGGTTATCAGCATCTGATCGGCGGGAGTCCGACACCCGGGACCCCCGCCGATTAGCTGTTTGAGAAGGTAGCGGCGCTCCAGGAGGCGCGGCTAAGCTCTGTTCACTTCAATGGAGCTTAGCCCCGCCCAGGCCAAATGATACTAGTCGTGACGTCACTGGGCCGGCAGTCAACAGTGAGAAGGCCGTGGTGCTCCTGGAGCGCCGCTGCCTTCTCAAGCAGCTGATCGGCGGGGGTCCAGGGTCTCGGACCCCAGAGGATAGATCATCAGTTTAAACAAAGTGCAGAACCCCTTTTTAAGGCATGTTTGAAGGGAAGTTGGAAATCGACCTGATATTACGGGGCAGAGTATTCCAGAGAACCAATGCAGCTCGATAAAAGTCTTGAAGATGGGAGTGAGAGGTACGAATTATGAAGGATGTTATTCTTAGATCATTGGTAGAACAGAGAGCACGAGCAGGGTGGTAGACGGAAATGAAGGCAGAGATGTAGGAGGTACAGCACTGTGGAGAGCTTTGTGGGTGACAGTGAGAAGTTTGAACTGTATTCTGTGGTGGATGGGCAACCAGTGAAGTGACTGGCACAGGCTAGTAGCATCAGTGTAGCAGGTGGACAGATAGACTAGCCTGGCCGTGGCATTTAGGACAGACTGAAGGGAGGAGATTTTAGTGAGAGGAAGACCAATTAGTAATGAATTGTGTTACTGTGTTAAGGGTACTTTCACACTAGCGTTTTGGATTCCGTTTGTGAGATCCGTTTCAGGGCTCTCACAAACGTTCCAAAACGGATCAGTTAAGCCCCAATGCATTCTGAATGGATAAGGATCTGTTCAGAATGCATCAGTTAGGCTCCGTTCCGCCTCTATTACGTTTTGGAGGCGGACACCAAAACGCAGCATGCAGCATTTTGGTGTCCGTCTGAAGAGGCGGAGCCTAACGGATCCGTTTTTTTTTTACAATATAAGTCAATGGGGACGGATCCGTTGTCAGTGACACAATATGGTGCATTTGAAAACGGATCCGTTCCCCATTGACTTTCAATGTAATTCAAAACGGATCCGTTTTGGACTTTGTCATTTTTCTTTAAACCTAATGCAAACGGATCCGTTCTGAACGGATACAAACGTTTGCATTAGAGATGCGGATCCGTCTGTGAAAATAAACAGACGGATCTGCACCTAACGCTAGTGTGAAAGTACCCTAAGATGGCTGGACCATTGTACAAATCAAGCACGTGTCACCCCTATCTCCACATTGATTTGCAAGCTCTTCCTCTTGTTTTGTTGCTGACATGCTCGTTGCGATGTTGTTTATGACTCTGTTTGCGCATGAACCCCTGAATTGTAAAGCGCTGTAGAATATGTTGGTCCTATATAAATAGAGATTATTATTCCCCTATGGTAAGGTGGTGGTGGTCTGGTGAGACTCAACCCATGATTCCGTGATCTACACCAGCAACGTTGACCGCTACTCTACTAGGTTTATGACGTGCCTAATGGTCTCAAGGGAACACATTTCGCTTGACGGTTGTCTAGTAGGTTTCGCAAATACATACATAATATACTGTGTATAATAAATATTACCATTGTTCTTGCCTTCAAATAATTATGGGTATTTATTTATTTTTTCTAGAGAAATCTGGAGACTGTCCTATTTCGGTAGCAAAATGTGCCTTTCCTGCTCCTCTCCCACTGTGCAAGAGCGATAAAGATTGTCCTGGGGCCAAAAAGTGCTGTACCCCTGTGTGTCAAAAGATATGTACAGACCCCATTATAGGTAAAAGCTGAGATGAAACATCTTGTAGAATGTGAAAGATCTCACTCTTCAAAGGTGTCCAATGGTTCTGGCAACCTTAAAAATAATCATTTTTGTATTAGGTTTTACTTAAAAATTCTCAACCATTTGTCTTCTGCAGCCTCCATGATATCTTATACACTACACTCAAAAAGTTTGGGATATTTGGTTTGTGGGTGAAATTTCTGGATGAACCTAAAATGCACTCTAACCTTTACAGATTAACTTAATGTGACCTTCTCTAAACTTCTGCGTGCACATGTCCAACTCTTTAATATTTTAGTACTTTTTGAACAACTTGCTGTTCTCTTAACAGCAAAACAACTTGCTGTTCGCTTAACAGCAAAATTCACATCAGGTGTTTGACCCATGAATCGCCCAACAACTTCCGTGGTTCAATTAGAATTGGTATTTAAACAGCCCTCCTCATCATGCTGTTCACATTTTAACATCATGAGACCAAGACGACACCTAACAATTGATCAATGGTACCTCGCCATTGTGAGGCTTCAAGCAGAATGTTCTCAGATTGAAGTGGCCACATAGCTTAGAGTGTCACAGAGTGTCATCAGGTTGCAACAGAGATATAGAGAAACTGGAAGAGTCACAGAAAGGCAGAGAAGTGGACGTCCTTTGGCCACATCCCACACTCATGACCTGGATGATGAACTCCAGGCACATTTATGGAAGGTTAGAGGCACCCAAGTGACACGTCAGACTATTCAAAACCAGTTACATTAACCACTACAGGACGGCCTAACGCACAGATGCGTCCGGCCGACGGTCCTGTAGTTCTGACTAGATGCATCGGCGCGCCATCTTGCGAGACGCGAGATTTCCTGTGAACGTGCGCAAAGGGCCCTAAGATGCGCAAAGGGGCCCTAATTCCAATGAGTACCTTTAGGATTTCACAGGGCATTTTAACGCATTTGGATTCTCACGCTTTAGGGCCCCTAAAATGCCAGGGCAGTATAAATACCCCACAAGTGACCCCATTTTGGAAAGAAGACACTCCAAGGTATTCCGTGAGGGGCATGTCGAGTTCACAGAATTTTTTTTTTTTTTTGCACAAGTTAGCGAAAATTGATATTTTTTTTTTTTTGTTTTTTGTTTTTTACAAAGTCTCATATTCCACTAACTTGTGACAAAAATAAAATTTTACATGAACTCACCATACCCCTCACGGAATATCTTGGGGTGTCCTCTTTCTAAAATGGGGTCACATGTGAGGTATTTATACTGCCCTGGCATTTTAGGGGTCCTAAAGCGTGAGAATCCAAATGCGTAAAAATGCCCTGTGAAATCCTAAAGGTACTCATTGGTTATAGGGCCCCTATGCGCACCCAGGCTGCAAAAAAGTGTCACTCATGTGGTATCGCCGTACTCAGGAGAAGTAGGGCAATGTGTTTTGGGGTGTATTTTTATATATACCTATACTTTGTGTGAGAAATATCTCTGTAAACGACAACTTTTAAAAAAAAATTATACAAAGTTGACAATTTACAGAGATATTTCTCTCACCCAGCATGGGTATATGTAAAAATACACCCCAAAACACATTGCCCTACTTCTCCTGAGTACGGCGATACCACATGAGTAACACTTTTTTGCAGCCTGGGTGCGCAAAGTGGCCCAAATTCCAACGAGTACCTTTAGGTTTTACATGGCTGCTCACAATTTAGCCCCGCCCAAAATGCCAGAACAGTAAACACACCCCACAAATGACTCCATTTCGAAAAGTAGACACCCCAAGGTATTCACTGAGGGGCATTGTGAGTCCGTCTGAAATTTTTTTTTTTTGCCAGAAGTTAGCAGAAATGGAAACTTTATTATTATTTTTTTTTCCTCAGAAAGTGTCATTTTCCGCTAACTTGTGAAAAAAAATGAAATTATACATGAACTCACCATGCCCTTCCGTGAATACTTTGGGGTGTCTTCTTTCTAAAATGGTGTCATTTGGGGGGTATTTATACTATCCTGGCATTCTAGTACCTGAAGAAACATGACAGGTGCTCAGAAAGTCAGAGCTGCTTCAAAATGCCGAAATTCACTTTTTTGCACCATAGTTTGTAAACGCTATAACTTTTACCCAAACTAATAAATATACACTTATTGGATTTTTTTTTTATCAAAGACATGTAGAACAATAAATTTAGAGAAAAATGTATATAGAAATGTAGTTTTAAAAAAAAAAAAATTTACAACAGAAAGTGAAAAATGTCCTTTTTTTGCAAAAATTTCATTAAATTTTTATTAATAGCAAAAAAAGTAAAAATGTCAGCAACAATGAAATACCACCAAATGAAAGCTCTATTAGTGAGAAGAAAAGGAGGAAAAATTCATTTGGGTGGTAAGTTGCATGACGGAGCAATAAAGGGTGAAAGTAGCGTAGTGCGGAATTGTAAAAAGTGGCCTGGTGAGCGCTATGCATGAGATACTGTTGTCACCAGACGAGCCTTTGGTGGTGGTGGTGTTACAGTGTGGGCAGGTGTGTCTAGTCAATACAGAACTGCCCTACACTTTGTGAATGGTCCAGTGACAAGCCAATACTACCTGAAGAACATTATTAATCCAGTCATTGTGCCTCTGCTTGAACAACACAGGCCTAATTTCATCTTCATAGAGGACAATGCGCCAGCTCATCGAGGTCCCATCATTAGGTAACGGCTGCTGGAGACTGGGGGACCTCAAATGGAGTGGCCTGCACTTTCTCCAGACCTGAATCCCTTTGAAAACCTATGGGATCAGCTAAGTCGCCATGTAGAGGCTCATAACTCTTTACCCCAGAACCTCAATGACCTGAGGGCTGCCCTTCAAGAAGATTGGAATGCCATACCTCAGCAGACAATAAGTCTACTTGTGAATAGCATGAGACATCAATGTCAAGCTGTAATTGATGCTCAAGGCCACATAACAAGTTATTGAGACACTGACATTTTGTTGGGGTATACCCACTACTGATGTTGGCTTTTGTGTCAATGATTTGTTTGAGATGAGGAAATCCCCATCGCTGCTTCTACTTAAATGCCTTACTTTCATAATATAATATCACTGTAGCGTGAACTTTTTACGTTTTCCATAAATTTCACCCGAAAACCAAATATTCCTAACTTTTTGTGAGTAGTGGGAATATTGCAGGCTGATCAGACTCCTTCAAAGTGAAAACTGTAAGATGAGCTTTCTGCTAGGTCACAACCAAGCAAAATAAATCATAAAGATGGCAGATTACGAGATAATTCAGGAAAGAAGAGATAAAGGCTACAGACTGAGCCACCAGAGTCATTGAAGAGATGAGCGAATCATGTAAAACAGCGCCTGTCATTTTACTTTAAAAATTAAGTACACTAGCAAGGAAAGCATTGCAGAGAGAATGAAGATGGAGGATCACATGGCCATGCCAGTGTGCTTGCCCAACAATGCTTTGCAGTCAGTCTGACAGCCAGTCAGGAGGGAGGATATTGTCTGATTAAGATGCAACAAAACCTCATGTGCTATGCAAAATACTCAAGATAATCTTCCTGTTGCTGAGTCATGTGAGAACAGACAACAATTGGACTGCCATGAGACAGATGTGGTGGAACCAATGCATAGCTATGTTGGTGGTGGTGGTAGTAGTCGTAGTAGTAGTGGCAATTGTAGACATTGTGGTAGCAGTAGGAGCACTGGAAGCTTTGGCAACAGTGTCACTTGAGAACCAAAGAACCCATGGTGACATATCACAGTCTGATAAAAGTGGTGGGGAGGGTGTGGAGTACGATGATGATTATGTGTTGGACAGGACCTGTAAGCCAGATTGAGGAACTGAGGAGGAGGTGACATCAGAGAAGGAGATTGTGGCCAAGGTGGTGGTAAAGAGAAGAGGCAACGCCAAAACATCCCCAAAAATGGCTAGACCATCTTTTATAGTGGTCAGACTAGGAACTGGTGAAGCTGCTTATATCGTTGGTACAACAGGATTTAAGAATATGGACACCTTTATAAAAAAAATAAAATGACACGGCAGGTTGGCGCTGTGTATGGCAGCGTCAGGTGGGCGTTGTGTATGGCAGCGTCGGGTAGACGCTGTGTATGGTAGCGTCAGGTGGGCGCTATGTATGGCAGCGTCAGATGGGTGCTGTGTATGGCAGCGCCAGGTGGGCGCTGTTATGGCAGCATCAGGTGGGCGCTGTGTATGGCAGCATCAGGTGGGAGCTGTGTATGGCAGCATCAGGTGGGTGGAGTGTATGCAGAGTCATGTAGGCGCAGTGTATGGCAGCGTCAGGTGGGCACTGTGTATGGCAGCGTTAGGTGGGCGCTATGTATGGCAGCGTCAGGTGGGCGCAGTGTATGGCAGCGTCAGGTGGGCGCTGTGTATGGCAGCGTCAGGTGGGCGTTGTGTATGGCAGCCTCAGCCGGGCGGTGCTGCGCCAAATTTAGAGTTGGACCCACTCTAAGAGGCGACCTTGGCGCGGTGAGTGGGCTTATGCCTTTTGATCAAAATGTAACTAATGCCTCTTGTATAGCATGCAGTATAGGGGGCAGTACATTAAATATTGCGCCGAGAGGTTGTGGATGTGCGATTCTACCCATTTTCTTTATTTTTTTTGTAATATGTATACATAGGTCTGTCCAGGATCAGCACTTATCCCATCCAGTAGAGGTGTTTTTAATTAGCCTGAGCAAGTATATATGAGTGAAACAGTTCTACCAGCTCTCAGACTTAGCTTCTGAGAGCATGTTATAGGTGAGCTTCACCAACTGTTCACATGGTGCAGTACTGCGTGGCGGCTCTTGTTTGCTGTGGCGTGGCGCTGGGGAGCTGGCGGGACCCGGTGCCATGGTGGCATTGCCGGACAGCAGGTGCTGTTTGGCGGCTGGATCCCGCTGCCCGTTGGTGCGGTGTTGCGGTGGCGGCAGTCGCCGGGCGGTGCTGCGCCAAATTTAGAGTAGGACCCACTCTAAGGCCTCTTTCACACGGGCGTCATCTTTGACGCCCGGATAATAGGCGGGTGCGTTGCGGGAATATGCGCGTTTTTCCCGCGCGGGTGCAAATGATTGTAACGCGTTTTGCACGCGCGTGAGAAAAATCGCCATGTTTGGTACCCAACCCGAAGCCGGACTTCATCACTGAAGTCCGGTTTCGGGTCTTCTGGAGAATTGATTATTTTCTCTTATAACATGGTTATAAGGGGAAATAATAACATTCTTAATAAAGAATGCATTGTAAAATGAAGTGGAAGGGGTTAAAATAATAAAAGTTAACTTACCTTAGCCACTTGATCGCGTAGTTGCGATCTGTCCTCTCTTTCCCTGCATCAGCTAAAGAAGTAAAGGACCTGTGATGACGTCACATCACATGGTCCAATCACATGGTCCATCTTACCATGGTGATGGACCATGTGATTGGACCATGTGATGTGACGTCATCACAGGTCCTTTAGACGCAACGCAGAAGTGATGCGTGAAAATCACCGCTCATGTGCACAGCCCCATAGAAATGAATGGGTCCGGATTCAGTGCGGGTGCAATGCGTCCTCCTCACGCATTGCACCCGCGTGGAAAACTCGCCCGTGTGAGGGGCCTAAGAGGTGACCTTGGCACGGTGAGTGGGCTTATGCCTTTTGATCAAAATGCAACTAATGCCTCTTGTATAGCATGCAGTATAGGGGGCAGTACATTAAATATTGCGCCGAGAGGCGATATTAATTTTGCTGAGAAACAGTCAAAGATCAGAAGCTGAGCTTGTGGATGTGCGATTCTACCCATTTTCTTTCTTTTTTTGTAATATGTATATCAGTTGGGCGCTGTGTATGGCAGAGTCGGGTGGATGCTGTGTATGACAGCGTCAGGTGGGCTCTGTGTATAGCAGCGTCAGGTGGGCGCTGTGTATGGCAGTGTCAGGTGGGTGGAGTGTAGTGTTGAGCGCGAATATTCGAAAAGCGAATTTTTTTAGCGAATATCGGCACTTCGCTAATTCGCGAATATTTCGAATATAGCGCTATAAATTCGCTATTTCGAATATTCGTTTTTTTTTTTTTTAGTTATATTTTTTTCTTTCCCACTTCCCAAAAGTAGTTCTTACCTGTCATGAGGATTCCTGGCTTCCTGGCTGCTCCAGTCAGTGCCCGTTGCCGCTTCTGCCGACTTCCGTGCTCATGTCATGGAGCGTCCCCTTCCATGGGAAAATCTCTATATACTAAAATGTACTGTCGGATTTGAGGAATTACGTTGAAATCGCAATGCGATTAATTCAAGTTATATTAATCGCATTGCGATTACAACTTAGCACTGCTATCTTACATAGGCTAGAATTAACGAATATGGAATATATAGCTATGCACTAGCAGTGCTAAGTTGAAATCGCAATGCGAATACTTTAAGTTAAATTAATCGCATTGCGATTTCAACTTAGCACTGCTGCTATATTCCATATTCGTTAACTTCGTTAATTCTAGCAAGCTGACCCATTATAAACCCAGCTCTAAGTTGAAATCGCAATGCGATTAATATAACTTGAATTAATCGCATTGCGATTTCAACGTAATTCCTCAAATCCGACAGTACATTTTAGTATATGGAGACGTTCCCATGGTGATGGGGACGCTCCATGAGCACAGAAGTTATGGTTGGCTTGGTAGAATTAGCGAGATGACGAATATGACGAATGTATTCGTCATATTCTCAAAAACGAAGATAACGCAGTATTCTACATCTTCGTTTAGCAACCTATTCGTCAACCTCGCTAATTCTAGCAATCAAATAGGAAGGTTGACTTACCAGACAGCTGTGTTAAATTCGCTATGCGATTTTTTTTTTTTTAATAAATAGAATACTTATAATAATATTATCATATCAAGTAATATAATTATTGTATTAAAAAAAAATCGCATAGCGAATTTAACACAGCTGTCTCTATAGTCAACCTTCCTATTTGATTGCTAGAATTAGCGAGGTTGACGAATAGGTTACTAAAACGAAGATGTAGAATACTGCTATCTTCGTTTTGAGGAATATGACGAATACATTCGTCATATTCGTCATCCTCGCTAATTCTAGATATGAAACCAATAGGAAAGTAGCCTTAAGTACAAATCGCAATATGCGATTATTTAAATCGCATTTTAATCGCGATAACTAGAAAAAATGACGAATATTCGATTTCGACGAATACGAAACGAATATTCATTCGAATATTCGCGAATTTCGTCGAAATCGAATATGGCACCTGCCGCTCATCACTAGTGGAGTGTATGCAGAGTCACGTAGGAGCAGTGTATGGCAGCGTCAGGTGAGCGGAGTGTATGCAGAGTCACGTAGGAGCAGTGTATGGCAGCGTCAGGTGGGCGGAGTGTCAGTTGGGCAGCAGTGGTCTTATGTTTAGAATCAGACCCAATGGATCTTCAAGAACCAAGTGGGTCTGAGTCAAAAAAGTGTAAAAAAAAAAGTGAATAAAAGTAAAAAAATAAAATAAAAAATAAAATCTAACTTCTTCCTATATCTGCACATATAATTGGTTTAAAATGTAAAAAATAAAAAACACTAAACATGATTTGTATCGCTGCATCTGTAACGACCTGATCTATAAAAGGATCACGTACTTTTACCGCAAGCCATAAAAAAATTTTTCCCACAAAATGGTATAAATAGTGATCAAAAGAGTCATATGTACCCCAAAATAGTACAAATCAAACAGTCATCTCATCTCGCAAGAAATGAGCCCCTACCTAAGACAATCATCCAAAAAATAAAAAAAAGATATGGCTTGTGTAAGATCAAAATATATTTAAAAAAACAGACATATTATCGCCGTATCCGTAACAACCTGCTGTATAAAAATATTACATGCGCTAACCCGTCTGGTGAACGCCATAAAAAAATAAAATAAAAAATGTGCCAAAAAAGCCAAATGTTAGCACCTTGCATCACAAAAAATGTAATACCAAGTGATCAAAAATTTATGTGTGCCCCAAAATGGTACAAATGAAATGGTACATCTCTTCTAGCAAAAAATAAGACCCTACCTAAGATAATCGCCCCAAAAAAAAATAATTATTAAATATGGCTTTCAGAAAATGGAAACACAAAAACATGATTAAAAAAATAAATAAAAATTGTGTAAATCCCATTTTTTTTTTATTTAGGTATTAAAAAATTAAAACTGTGCCAGAACAGTCATTTTATGGTTATCTTGCCTCACAAAAAGATTTCAACCGGTATACACACAATGCACAACTACCTATAGCAAACGATTTCTATACTGCCGGAATAACCCTAATATATAACAATGGCGGCCATCAGGCAATAAATCCAGGACAATATCAGAATTTAAAGAAATGTCAGCGCTCTCACAAAAAATGAGTGAAAAGAAAAACACTTTATTCCCCCCTGTGGTCGCAACTAGGGATGAGCGAACTTGTGTTTCAGGTTTGGCGAACAAGGTTCAGGTTCCGATTATGTAAGACTCACATTATGGATTCTTTTACCACGGACCATAACTAAGGGACCATTCACACGTCTGCATAATGGGTTCACATCCATTCATTTTCAATGGGGCCGCAAAAGATACCATGCTATAAGGGAAAATAATAAAGATCGGGTCCCCATCATGATCGTCTCCTAGCAACCATGCATGAAAATCGCATTGCATCCGCACTTGCTTGCGGATGCTTGCAATTTTTATGCAGCCCCATTCATTTCTATGGGGTCTACTTTGCGTGAAGAACGCAGAATATAGAGCATGCTGCGGATTTGGGAAAATCACTGCTCTGCACAGCCCTATTGAAATGAATGGGTCCGGATTTAGTGCGGGTGCAATGCGTCAACATCACGCATTGCACCCGCACGGAATACTCGCCCATGTGAAAGGGGCCAAACAGGATGTGGGGGCGGGGCAGCAGAGCTTGTGCTGGTGCATGTGAAATCAACAGCGACGCCCAAAGATTCTCGCAGGAGATGACAGCACTGAACAAAACTCATAGTAGAGCATTTCTGAGAACATGTGAAGCAAAGCTGATTCCAATAAACAAACAAGTGCAATTTTATTATGTGCTGCATTACGGTAAGATATGGGGTTATTGATTTTTAGTGCACAAAGGTGTCCGTAGCCTTTAAAATGTGCCAGGCTTTGCTGATGGTAGATCTGTGCAGGTATCTACTGTATGAAGTGCGTGCAGACAAAACCATTGCCTTGCGCAAGGTCTGCAGGATTAAGATAAGCCGTGGCCATTCAAAATATAAGCACCACGGCTCTATCACAGCACATGAAGCGTCATCACTCGATCCTGTGGGAAAACAGAAGACTGTCCTTCTCATGGTCTCCTTTGCAGCACCCAGGCCACATCCACAAGCAGTACAGTGTCCTTGTCATTGTCATCATCAGTTACTGCTTCTCCCGCTCAGAGTACTACGCCTCCTCCTCCCCTCGATCTTCACCCACAACGGAATTTCTAGCCAGGAAACATTTATATGCCAAGCTGAACTCTCACTTGGCCATGTTGCTAGTGGCACGGTCAATTCCATACCACTTAGTGGATTCTGCTGCCTTTAGCAATCTGATGGCACGAGCTCAGTCTCGATGGAAGATACCTAGCCTGCATAATTTCTCCAAAAAATCCATCCCTGCCTTGTACTGTCATATGGCTGAGAACGTGGATCATGGATCCCTGAAACAGCTGTTACGAGCTGGGAAAGTAGTTTCATGGCATACTGGGTGAATCTTTTGCACTGCAGCGGTCATGTACGGAGCACTCGCTCCATACAGTATTAAAACAAAGTTTTATGCAAATCGACTACGGATGTTTCATCCTAAGTCGATTCGCTCATCCCTAGTTAATACATCATTTCCGGACGCTTGTTCAGAATAAGCCACAGTTTTTTGTTTTTTTTCCATTAACACACTGTGTGTTTAAACACCAGCAGGCAACTGCCCCTAATAAGGGACAATTTTTCGAACATTTTTTAAAAAGCATAACAAATCCAACAGTGCATGGTTGTTAACTCTATTAACCATGTGTTTACCCATAGCTATAGTAAAAACATATATTGCTGTCAATCTGATATTATTTACAATTGCTGTATTTGCATTAAAGAGCTTTAAAGATTGTGCAAGAATGTTGTTTTTTTAAACTCCCCCAATCACACACACACACACTTGGCAGTACATGTACAGGGAGGATTACTTATCTGTTCCTGGTGAAGGATCCTTGTTCCTTCTCCTCCCAGTCTGCGATGCTCCTCTTCGCTCCCTCCCCAAAAACATCTGGCTTGAAACCAACTGCAGCCAATCGCTGCGGCGGTGACTGGCTCTCCTTGTGTCATGTGACCATCTGTCATGATGTTAGGACATCCAGTCACCACTATGGCCAGTGATTGGTTGCAGGCAACGTCAAACCAGATGTTTTCATTGAGGGATCACAGTGGAGCAGTCCAGGCTGGGAATAGAAACAGTGAGGATCCCCGGAAGCAGGTAAGTAAGTTTCCCCTTACAGGTTCAGACAAGATTGCACAACCCCTTTAAAAGTAGACCTCAGAGTGTCATACGCCATGTTTCCAGGCTAATCACTTTTCATTCAGGTAGAATTGATTCAGACCCGAGTAGAATTTTCTGACCAATTTGTTACAATCAGACCCAAAACAAATTTCGATCTATTTGCTCAGCTCTAGTCATTTTTTTCTTCTTTATGCAGATAAACCTGGAAAATGTCCAGTGGTGAACACACTTCTCCCCTGTGCTACTCCTTCTCCTCCTCCACTGTGTGAGAAGGACGTGCAATGTCCTGGCCATCAGAAGTGCTGTGATTACGGCTGTCGCCGGCGATGCGCCGATCCTGTAAGTAACAGAACTATGTTTAAAAATACATTTTTTAGATTCAACACAATGGTACATCCACCATATTTAATAATGCTAACCTTGTGATGAATCCTAACTCACTGGAGAAGTTTTCATCCTGACTATAGGGTTCCACCAGTAAGGACCTTATGGAGCTTCCATCAAATCACAAAGGGGAGAAGATCAATAACATCCAGTGTCAGACAGGGGTGCCTAGGGCCAACCAATAGAATTAATTCTGGGGGCTCACAACTACATGCAAATATTACCTGCTCACAGCAGCAGCAAGACTCTACAAGATAACTGATTATTAGGGTTTCTGCAGTGACCTAGGGAAACAGTATACTGCCTGGCTACTTCTAGAAATCATCTCAGCCAACCAATGCTTCTATAATAATAAATAGTGTTGAGCGCGAATATTCGAATTTCGAATTTTTATCACAAATATCGTCACTTTGAAAATTCGCAAATATTTTGAATATAGTGATATATATTCGTAAAAACAAATATTCTTTTATTTTGTTTTTTTTTTTTTTTCATCTGAACCGATTACCTAGTATACCTACCTGCTTCTTGCTTGTGGGCCAGTGTGAGAAGGCTGCAATATTGTAGTCTGTAGTGAATTAGAATATTCTTTATTATTTTAATTTTTTTTACTCTTATGCAAAAAATCAGCAATGTAATATTCGCGTAATCAGAATATTCTAACACCCGAATATATAGCACTATAGAATATAGTGCTATATATTCGTTTTTTAGAATATTCGTTATTTTTTTCCATCTGAAGTCATGATTCCTCCCTGCTTAAGTTGCTTTTGGGCCAATGACTGTTCACATTAAATAGGAAAAAATGCCGGATATTCAAAAACACGAATATATCGCACTATATTCTATAGTGCTATATATTAGTGTTTTAGAATATTCGCATTACGCAAATATTACATTGCCAATTGTTTGCAATCAATAGAATAATCTTGAATATGAATATTCACGAATATATGACTAATATTCTAATGAATATTTGCTAAATATCATAAATTCGAATATTGCCCCTGCCGCTCATCACTAATAATAAACAGGGTCGTTTGTTAAGCTACCCAATTTTTATATAAACATAGGCTGGTTAAGATGCTGTATGCTGCCTATCTATATGTAGTTCAGTCTACTGTGTCATGTGCTCCTTGTGCGGGGGGTGGAGGACTAAGGGTCCACCTTGCTCAGCTGCCCACTGGGAGATTCACCTGTTCCTCTTTTGGCCAGTCTGACTTCAACCATAACATAATTCCCCATGCAGTTGGTGACTTGTATTGTATGAATAGTACAACACAAGTTACAACACATTTTACCTGAGTATAAACTCAGACGTGATCAGGAAGAAGTCAATCGGTATTTGACATCCTGAGAATGTGATGACCAGACCTTACCTGAAACTCCTTCACTGTCACTGTTAACACTTGCTGCAATAAATGCATTGTAATCAAGAAGTAGCTTTTACACTCAGAGTTTCCTTTTTTACCACATCTAGTCTCTTCTTCACCCCCTGCACTCTGAGTACTTGGTCTAGCATTTTGCATAACATCCATGTCCAGGGCTATTAATGATATAAATGTCTCCATAATGCCTCCTCTTTTTTAGGAAATGTTCACTATTAAGAATTATGGGGGAGATTTTTCAAACTGGTATCAAAAGGTGCTGTGAAAAATGAAAGGTGCAATCTAATTGATTTCTATGGGCAAATAAGACAGTTCTACTTTACACTAGTTTGATAAATCTCCCCCAATGTGTCTTACAGCATGGAGCATGGTCTAGGTGGGGACCCAACCCCTAGAAGAACTAGAAGGATTGGTAATTATATTTATCTCCCTAGCTTTTTATAGCTCCAACATATCCAGAAGAATATAGATTAATTCTACAAATATAAAGCACATTTGTCCTTGGCCTTGAAGCAGCCACAAATCATGTTTCCCTATTAGATACATACATTGAGACCAATTTTATAGGACACTTACCTTACCCATTGCAATGTTTTTTGAATAGAGCATAAGATCTCAGAATCTAGAGGAAACTCATCAGAATGAGACAAAAACATACAAAGCAAATGTTGCCCCTGGTCTGATTCAAACTCAGAGCCTCTCGCTCTACTGATCTTTAAGCCTTGATTCTGCACACATTGCACATTCCTGACTTGGAGTAAACCTAGCCTTTCTGCTGCCTGAGGCAAAAATTGAAACGGCGCTCCCCTCAGGCCCTACTATTAAAGGAATACTGTGATACAGTTGACACAATGAGCGCTGATTTCCCATGGCCCTGCCATTGCCCCCACCTGTCTCCAGGTTTTGCCGCCTGAGGCAGCTGCCTCACCTGAGGTGCACCCCTGCTTACATAATGGTATAAAAAATTGCGGAAAATTGTGGTTAGTACAGGCAGTGTTTCCCTTACCTTGTAATAAGCTACTTCTGTAGGGTGGTAAATAGTCACAGGATCTTCTTCCTTCCTTCGAATACTAAATGCTACGGCAAAGGTGCAAGTTACCCGGCACTCAGGGCCGGCATGAGGAGGCGAGTGCTGGCCTGGCTCTGCCAATCAAGACTTGGAGGGTGAGGAATGAGGTGGGAGAACGGATCCTCTAGGAGCAAGAGCAACCCCCCACCCCCCGCCCATAGAGGCTAATTTGCATATTATAAAAGTAAGAATCTTGTAGTAATGGGGTCATGAATAAACACAAGAATAGCAGAGTTATGTTCAGCTGACATAAGCACATCTCTAATGTATGCCACTTTAAGTTGCACACGAGCGTGATGAATTCGGACCGGATGCGTTCAGGGTGCGTTCAGTGAAACTCGCACCATTTTGCAAACAAGTTCAGTCAGTTTTGTCTGCGATTTCGTTCAGTTGATCAGTTTTTTCCGCGCGGGTGCAATGTGTTTTAATGCGTTTTTCACGTGCGTGATAAAAAACAAAAGTTTTACAAACAACATCTCTTAGCAACTGTCAGTGAAAAACGCATTGCATCCGCTCTTGCTTTCGGATGCAATGCATTTTTCACTAAAGCCCCATTCACTTCTATGGAGCCAGGGCTATGTGAAAAACGCAGAATATAGAACATGCTGAGTTTTTCACGCAAAGCAGAACTAATGCGTGAAAAAAACTCTCATGTACACAGACCCATTGTAATGAATGGGCCAGGATTCAGTGCGGGTGCTATGCTTTCACGTCATGTATTGCACCCGTGTGAAAGGGGCCTAATAGTGTTATTTCTGCTGACAGAAGCCCTTTAACCCCTCAGATGCCATTGTCACATGTGACCACGGCATCTGGGAGCTCAAAAACCCAGAAGTGGGTGCTTCTGAGAGTGCAACGGCTTCCCCTTAACAGGAATCGTGGGAGCTGGATAATGTGTGCAGCAAACTCGGTCTTCCTAAATGATCTGAGGCTTGGCAGATAGATTCCTATGGAGAGGAGATCCTGCCTGTGTCAGGGCTCTATAGGAACACAATGAAATTCTCAGACTCCTATGCTAATACATTGGGGTCTATGAGAGAATCAATCCAATAATTGTTTTTCAAGTTCCCTATGGGAATATTTACCCATAACAGCAAATGGCGAAAGGTGAAAAAAATCTAAGCGGCCAATTCAACTTTTTTTGCCCGCTTCATCTGCCACAAAATATTGAATAAAAAGCGATCAAAAAGTATTACACACCTCAAAATGGTATCAATGAAAAGTACAGATCGCCTCACAAAAAATGAGCCCTCATACAGCTCCGTACACAGAACTACAAAGTTAGGTCAAAATATAGCAATGGAAATAAATAAATATATTTTTCAGATTTAAAATGCAAAAAAAAACTATACATATGTGGTATTGCCATAATTGTACTGATCCAGAGAATGAAAATAACAGGTCAAGTTTTACCGTATAGGGAACGCTGTAAAAACAAAATCTATACAACTGTTGTAGAATTGCAAATTGTTTCCAATTTCACCACATATTGATTTTTTTTATAGCTTAATTTTTCTTCCTTATCTTCCATGAGCCATAACTTTCTTATATTTCTGTTCACGTAGCTGTATTAGGGCTTATTTTTGGGGGGACAGGTTGTACTTTCTAACGCCACCATTAATTATGGCATACAATGTAGTGGGAAGCAGCAAATAAATTTCTAATGGGATGGAATTCCTTGACCGTTTTACAAGTTTTGCTCCCACGTTGTTCTGTCAGCAGCAAAACTGACCCATACCCTTTATTCTCTGGATCAGAATGATTACAAAGATACTCCATATGTATAGTTTTTTTTGTCTAAATAGTGTAAAAATAAATTTAAACTTTGAAAAAAAAATAAAAAATTTTACATCACTATATTCTGACCCCCATAACTTTTTTATAGTTATATCTACTGTTCTTGCATTGTGTATTGGTATGCTCCTCTCTTCTAATCCCCCCTCTGTTTCAGCTTCTATTTAGTTCAGCCTAGCCACTTCCTGTTTTCCCAGTCATGTATTGTTGTTAGTGTGTGTTCTACTTCTGAGGAGAATCTCCATCTTCTTATCAAGGAGAATATTATTAGCATAATTCTTTTACCATCTAATCCACTGCACATCTTGCAATACAATCTCTGGATTAAAAGACTACTTGATTAACTTCTGGGTGTCTGATGCGTAAACTTTAAGTGAAGAATGTCTGATTCAACAAGTCACCTCAGTGCGTATAGAGGCTGCTCTCTCACAGATGCATAATTGCATAAAGCTGACATTTCAAAATGCCACAGTAAAATAATTATGCCAACACTATTCTCCTTGAAAAGTAATAGCCATCATCATTTGTCTCCTGTTATGCTAAAGTGGAGGGTAATATCTTATACTGCTCAGTACTGCATTTACTAGGATCGCAGAAGCTTCTAGCAATTGTAGTTACATACAGGCTAGGAACTTTATTCAGCCTGTTTTCTGAGGTAAAAATCGTCTGCCTGCTGTAAGCTATTAAAAGACTGAACCACCACTACAGGTCGCTGTTGTGTTGCAGATGGAAATGCAGGACACAGCTAGAAGGATTTCTAAGACCTCATTAAAAATGAAAGAGGCCCTTCTAACCGAAAAAATGGAGATATGCAATAATTTATCTAGTTTGTGGGAAAAGACTAAACAATGTATGGATGCAGAACATGGATAAGACTATAATGAAGATGAATTAAAGGCCATGTGTACAAAATTGAATAAGACCTATGAAAGTTATAAGAGACTGTCTGAAAAATATTCTTCTCTGTTATCAAGTCTCAACTCAGAGGATTTCATCCTAGAATTGAAGACCCACACTGCACTTAATGATGAAAGATATAGCAGAATTGTGGCAGTCAAGTCAATCCCAGAGGACAAGATATCACAACATTATGAAACTGCGTCCCACCATTCTAACCTTTAAAGTCACTCCAAGGCTTCATCTCGTTCCTCGAATTCTATTGCTCAGTCCCCATCGCTAAGGTCTCGCTCATAGCACTCTTCGCTGAGTACCTCATTGTTATTGTCACGCGCAAAAGCGGAAGCAGCGGAGGTACAAGTTCACTGCATTAGAAAGGAAGCAACCATTAAGGCACAAATCACAGAGACACAAGCCCATTCTCAAGCTAATCAAGCAGCTATACAGGCTCAGGCGCAAGCAACCAAAGCCAAGGCTGAAGCTGAAGCAAAGTCAATGCATTTGCACCAGAAGATTAGGGCTCTGCATGCCAGACTGCTGAACTCATGCAAGTAGAAAATGAGGCAGCTGATAACTATACATTTGACCCTAGTATAGTGGACATTTCTCTTTCTTTCAAACCTCTGGCACCTTACACAGTATTTCAGGCACTATTAGAGACCAAGCCGCTTCAAGCTCATCAAATTACATTAATACCTCCTGAGACTAGTTGCATAGCAACCAAGACGCTGGCGCCATTACCAGATGTGAAGCCTTCACTTACGCTCAACCCAGCTGCCACTCCATTCCATCTTCCAACCCCCAAACATAGGGTATCAGATGGTGCCAACAACACCAGTGAGTGAGAAGTTCCCATCGCCATGAAGCAGGAAAGAAATGACGCATCAGAAATCGCTAAGTACCTCACCCTCAGGGATCTCATCAGTACTAGCCTTATAAACTTTGATGATCGCCCAGAGAACTATAGAAGTTGGAAGGCCACCTTCAAGACAACAGTTCAAACCCTTGGTGTACCGCCTATGCAAGAAATTGATTTACTAATCAGATGGCTAGGTCCATGGCCGTCAAACTGTGTTAAGAAACTCAAAACCGTTCATATCTACGAACAAGTCAAAGGCCTTCGCCTGGCATGGGAAAGATTAGAGCAGACATACAGTGGCTCAGAAGTAGTTGAATCTGCCTTATTTAAATGACTATACGACTTTCCTGAATTATCCAATACAGACCGCCGAGGATTTCAGGAATTAAGCGACCTTCTTCTTGAGTTTGAAATTATCAAGGGAGACCCGCAGCTACCAGGTCTCAGGTTTATTGATACCTCCCGTGATGTGGGACTGATCGTGGAAAAGTTACACCTCAATATTGAAGACCAATGGGCAACAACAGGTTCAAAATACAAGGAGCAACATCATGTTCCCTTTCCACCATTTTCATTCTTCTGTAAGTTCATCAAGGTTCAAGGACTTAGCTAGAGCTAAAAATGATCCGAGCTTCAACACCTTGGGAACCAAAATCTTTGTCTCTATTAAACAGAGACACAAGACTTTCAGTTCCAGAAAGAGAAACCCTAAAGGTCTAATTTCCGTGAAAAAGACAGGGGTTGTGCCCACTACTAACAATGGAAATGAAAGCCCTAAGGAACCCGTTCATAATTGCCCTATCCATGATAAACCACATCCTTTTAGGAAATGCCGTGTCTTCATAGCAAAGCCCTTTGAGGAACGTAAGGAGTTCCTAAGGAGTCATGATATCTGCTTCAGATGCTGTGCATCCACTGAGCACTTCGACAGAGACTGTAAGGTTCCAGTCAAGTGTTCTGAATGTAATAGTGATCTACACATGTCCGCTGTTCACCCGGGACCAATCAGGAGGAACCTAGAACCAGTTAGCTGGCACAAGCCCCATTCCGATCAAGATGGGGAGAGTCATGGCAGGGAGAGTGATGACCGACTAACCACTACCGTCACGCCCATATGCACAGAGGTATGCGGAGAAGGACTTGCGTGTGGTAAATTTTGTTCTAAAATTTGTCTTGTGGATGTGTTTCCTAGTGCACATCCAGAGAAGACCATAAGAATGTATGCTATTCTAGATGACCAAAGTAATTGTTCCCTAGCTAGCCCTAAGTTCTTTGATCTGTTCAGGATAGAGGCAGAAACTACACCCTACACCCTAGGAACACGCTCTGGTCTTGTGACAACCTCAGGAAGAAGAGCTAATGGTTTCATCTTGAAGCCCATCAAAGGAGATAAGAAACTCTCTCTTCCAGCCCTTATAGAGTGTGACAAATTGCCGGATGCAAGAGATGAGATTCTCACACCTGAAGCCGCACAGCATTACCCTCATCTCAGGAACATAGCCAGAGAGATTCCTCCCCTTGATAACCATGCTGAGATCTTACTCTTGTGAGGTAGAGACATTATTGAGTCTCATAAGGTCCAAGAACTTCGCAACGACCCTTTTAACACTCCATATGCCCAGAAACTTACAGTGGGTAGGGTCATCGTGGGGAATGTATGTCTCAACAGAGCCCGCAGACCCTGCCAAGTACACTCCTTCCCCACTGACATATTAATAGGGGGACTAACTTCTTTATTCAGGCGGTGTCCTAACCACTACTATGTGCATGAGGTTCCTTGCCCAAATATTCTAAAAACTTGTTCATCAGAAAGCAGCTTAATTCCCAAGGAGTCAGCTGCAGAAGAATGTTCCTGGACAGAAGAGCAGCTTGTATAATTGTCTTCAGGATCTCAATTGGAGCCCTCTTCAAGCCCTTCCCAGCTTTTCAATCCCTCACACAGTTTATCATAATGAATCCTATCTCTTCACTGACAACAAGCCTTCTGATTCATGTAGTTCTGATGAGAGACCGCAGAAATGTGAGTCTTCTAGTCAACCATTTGACAATAAGTTTAATTCTGTAAAGGAAGTATCTTCTGAACGTTCTATAAAGGAGGTTCCTTCAAAAGAGGAAGAGATCATTTCAGATACTTTGCAAGAACCTTCAGTTCCGTCTACGGTTGATTACACCCAAGAGGATCATAGTTCTTCTCAGTTTTCAACGGGTGAGCACTTTCATATTGCTCAGCATTTTCTGGAAACCACAGGGAAAAGTTCACCCCTAATGTCCATGACAAATGTTGCATGTCAACAACCCAAGTCTGTATGTACAAAGACAGATCCCATTTCAGAAGTGAAAAGCAGACATGAGCATTTACGATTCATGGAAAGAAAGCAATCTACATCTAAATCAGCCTCACAAAATAAGCGCTCTTTCTCTAAATCAGTGACACAAGATCAAGGAGAACCAAGTCTCGCTCAGCTTCTAATGAAAGCAACAGACAATATCCTGTAGTAAAAAAGAAAAAATACACATCTGGGGTTCATAAAAGATCACTCAAGAATAAACCAGAAAGGATAGGAAATATGGCTGTGCCATCTGGCGTTTTCGAAGAGCACAACCTTTATAAGTTTCAGTGGAAGCAGGTACCACATCTTGCCAGTCAGTTCTGGAAAAGGTGGAGAAGAAAATACCTCTGCCTCTTACAAGAACGCAGAAGGTGGCAAGAACCAAGCCCTAGTTAAAAGGAAGGAAATTTTGTTCTGTTAAGAGATAAACAAGTTGATCGTCTCAACTGGCCTACTGGACTTATTCCTAAAGTCGTATCCAGTTCGGATGGGAAAGTTCGTAAATGTGGAAGTAAGATCCGCAAAAGGTGGAGTAATCAAGACCTTCTTCCGCCCTGTTACAGAAGTTGTGTTACTGATGCCTGCAGAACTTCCAGGTTGAGATTCCTTCTACCAAAGATACTCATCATCTTCTAAGACTGTTTCCAGTACCAGCTCAATAGCCTAAACTGAGGACATATCCTTTTTGGTTTCAATAAATGTTCATTGCATGTTTCTTTTTCAGGTTTATGGACATTATTCATTGGTTTCTTCATCAGATTTATGGGCATTATTCATTGTTATTTTATAGAATTCCATTGTATGCATATAAATAGTGGTATCTACCGATACCAGACGGGGAGTGTTCTGTTTCAGTATCTTGCATTGTGAATTGGTATGCTCCTCTCCCCCCACCTCTGTTTCAAGTTAGTTCAGCCTACACTCTTTCTGTTTTTTTTTTTTCCATGTGTCCGTCAATTCTGTGTCAGGTTGCTAAAGGCACGACGTGACAGTTTGGTGCTTGTATGTCCTGGGTTAAAACTGAATAAAAAAATTTCATCTCAGTTTCAGATCTCATACGTCTCCTATCTGAGGACTATAAATTAAAATAATTTTTTTCCTACTACAGTAAGGGGTGTTCTAAATAAAAATAAAAATGCCAGAGTGTCACAGTGTCACAAACACACTCCACAGAGGAATTTCCTCTCCTACATCAGTTAGACAAATGCAAAAGGGGTGTTCTTTATTAAAAATGTATTTTATTTTTAATTTTATTTTTCTTTTTTTGTGTTTTTTCGTTACTGTATGCCCCAAAACATTGGGAAATGGCAAAGAGAATGCACAGAGTGATCTACAGTATAACAATGGCTGGGGAGGGTTGTATAGAGGCTTTCCCAGATGAGCCAGCACAGTCGATGCTCTTCAGCAATAGGACATATGTGTGAGGAAAAGGCGTGGCCAAAAGTGGTAGGTGGTGTTATGCAGATTGGTAATCTGAAGAGGAGTATTTTGGTGAGGGCAGAGCAGCGGATGGATGATCTCCCTGTTTTGTCAGAGCAACATGCCTCCTGGAATGGGGCTGGGGCCCAGGGGCTGTCGCCTTCAGAAGTGTTCTACTTCAGAAAACGGTGGCCTTGGTGGTGAACCATTTTCGGGTTATCTGATGTTGGCCTTTATGGAGTGATCACCTGTAGTTTTTTTTTTACTTCTCAGTTTAATATCCCCTATCTGGTGACCATATATCTAATGGATTTTTAGAAGAGACTGAGAGAGGGAAAAAGAGCTGGCTCCGTCAACTTCACGCATTAACCTGCAGATCACAGGTATGTGTGACTGTGTTCACCAGATTATGAGGCCTGCAAGTGGCTCTACAGACAAGACCATGTATCTTTTCTATCTCCTGCTCCTCTGGAGGGGTCTAGGCTCGGACAAGTGGGACAGCTGCAGACAATACAATTGCTAAGATCACCTGTAGTATCTGTTTATCTCAGTTTAATATTTGCTACATCACCTATCTCGAGACCATATATTAGAAGAATTTCCTCTCCTACAACCATCAGACGGATGCTAAAGGGATGTTCTGAATTTTTTTTTTATTTCATGAATGTTACATACATACTCCACATTAGAGAATTACCTCTCTACTTTACCAATATAAGACGTAATAATCATGAGCCTGGAGGCGGCGGTCCCAGTGGAGGAGGAGGCTGAGGTCCCGGTGGAGGCGAAGGTGGCGGTGCAGGCAGACATGGCGGTTCAAGCTGAGGAGGTGACCAACTTTTTTGTTTTTTGGTTTGTGGAGACAAGAAAACATTGAGAAATAGCAAAGAGAATGCACAAACTGCACTGGAGTATAATAATTGCTCGGTGCGGCTGCTATATCTCTCTACTCTGGCCAAGGTACAGACAAGTCCTGTGGGATCCATGCCTGGTTCATTTTAATGAACGTGAGCTTGTCCACGTTGGCTGTCATGCTAAACAAACATTCGGAAGATACACTGGCCGCAAGGCAGGCCAGGACCTCCAAGGCGTAAAGGGCAAGCCCAGGCTATGTGCCCAATTTTGAGACCCAGAAGTTAATTGGGGCAGACCCATCAGTCAGTACGTGCAGACATGTGGAAATGTACTGTTCCACCATGTTGCTGAAAAGCTGCCTCCTAGTAAGACATTCCGTATTAGATGGTGTTGCTGTATCTTGTGGTGTGCAGACAAAGCTTTTCCACATTTCGGCCATGCTAACCCTCCATACTGAAGTGCAGATGGTGCCCCTGCTACATTGGCAACTTCCTCCTCCGTCTCCACCTCATGCTTCCATTGAGACCCCGCCTTCAGGTGGGAACGCCATCAGTAGCGCCTCCACCAATGTTCGTTTGTGCTTGCACATCTTCCGTCCACGCTCCAGTGATGGAATTAAGGATGGCACGTTGTCCTTGTAACAGGGATCCAGCAGGGTGGTCACACAGTAACCAGTACTGGTTAGAATGTGAGAAACTCGGCGATCATTGTGCAGGCACTGCAGCATGTAGTCACTCATGTGTGCCACACTGTCATCGATGGGAGGTGTATCGTCTGAGTCCTCTGTATCCCTCCAGCCATGCTCCAGTAATGCCCGTGAGCTGATTTGGGTGCTACCCTGCTGTGAACGGGGATCCTCCTCCTCATCATACTCTTTATCCTCCAAAATTGTGCCCTGGCTGGACAGTTGGGTACCTGGCTGCTGTTGGTGCAGGAACCCACCCTCTGAGCCACCTGTGGAGGACTGGTAACCGTGGGGATAATCCCTGTTCCTCCTCCTCTTCCTCCTGTGCCACATTCTCATCCATCAATGCCTGAAGCGTTTTTTCAAGGAGACATAGAAGTGGGATAGTAACGCTGACGATGGTGTCATCAGCACTGGCCATGTTGGTGCAGTACTCGAAGCAGCGCAACACGGCACACACGTCCCGCATGGAGGTCCACTCATTAGTGGTGAAGTGGTGCTGTTCCACAGAGCGACTCACCCGTGCGTGCTGCAGCTGAAACTCCACTATCACCTGCTGCTGCTCGCACAGTCTCTCCAGTATGTGCAAGGTGGAGTTCCACTTTGTGGATACGTCGCATATGAGGCGTTGAGTGGGAAGGCCAAAGTTACGCTGCAGCGCAGACAGGCGAGCAGCGGGGTGGGAATGCTGAAAGAGCGCCCAGATGGCCCTTACTTTCTGCAGCAACTCTGACATATCGGGGAAATTCTTCAGGAACCTCTGCACCACCAAGTTCAGCACAAGTGCCAGGCAAGGGATGTGTGTCAAACCGGCTAGGCCCAGAGCTGCTACAAGATTTTGCCCGTTGTTGCACACCACCAGGTCAGGCTTGAAACTCAGTGGCACCAACCACTCGACAGTCTGTTCTTCCATGCCCATCCACAGCTCTTGCATGGTGGGGGGTCTTTCCCCTAAACATATGAGTTTAAGAACAGCCTGTTGTCTTTTCCCCCTGGCTGTGCTGAAGTTGGTGGTACAGCTGTTGCACTGACGTCATGGGGAGACGGTAGAGGAGGAAGTGGAGGAGGAAGCGGAGTAGGAGGAGGAAGCAATAGGAGGCACCAAAAAACGTCCAGCAATCCTTGGTGGCAGTAGGACTTGCGCCAAACCGATGTCCGCCTCAGGCCCAGCCACCAATAAATTTACCCAGTGGGCAGTTAGGGAGATATAACGTCTCTACCTGTACTTATTGGTCCATGTGTCGGTGGTTATGTGGACCTTGCCAAAGATGGCGTGTCACAGTGCACACCTGATTTTTTTCTGCCACTTTTTCGTGCATGGCAGGGATGGCCTGCCTGAAAAAGTAGTGGCGGCTGGGAACCACATACCTTGGGACAGCTGCTGTCATGACATTTTTAAAACTCTCCGTCTCCACCAGATGGAATGGCAGCATTTCGAAGGTCAGGAATTTTGAAATACTGGCATTCAGAGTCTGGGGGCGCGGGTGGGTACGAGGGTACTTCCTCTTTCTCTCCAGTGTTTGGGGGAAGGACAGCTGAATGCTTCCATTGGACAGTGGGGAGATGCTCGGTGACACTAGTGGTGGTGTTGCTGCCTCATCCTCTGTTTGTAGGGTGTCGCTCTAGAGGGGAAGGAAGAGGCCAAGACTGCAGCACAAGAGGGAGCAGGAGAAGCCTCTGATCTTTCGTGGTCCTTGAGGCGTTTACTCCACTGCAGCTCGTGCTTTGTGGTTAGATGTCTGGTCATGCAGGTGGTGCTCAGGTTTAGAACATTTATGCCTCGCTTCAGGCTCTGACTGCACAGCATACAAACCACCCATGTCTTGTTGTCAGCACACTGCCATGCTAGGGAGTTCCATTGCACCGGCTTTCGTGTGCTATGTATCTTGGCGCGTTAGGCAGAAGAAGGTGTACTGGCTGGCGGACAGCCGTTCTGCTTTTGCACCCTGCTCTCTGTTTTGCTGTGTGGCTAGCACTGTGGGACTCCCACCTTTCTCTGAACTGCACACATCACTGGCATGACTTGGATGCCATGTGAGGTCTAGGACCTCATCATCCTCCACCCTTCCTCACCCTTGCCCTCCTGGCTGGTCTGCACACTGCGGAAAGCCGCAGCTGTTGACACTTGTGTTTCGCCATCACCATCAGAGACATGCTGCGGTGGTTCTTCTATGTCTTCAGCCTCAAGAAAAAGTGGTTGGGCATTAGCGCACTCAATCTCTGTCACTTCTGGGACAGGGCTAGTTGGATTGTCCACGAAAAGCCCGCCAGCAAAGTCATAAAAAAGCATAAATGACTGCTGCATGACTTGGGGCTCAGACTGCTTGGCTGATGTGCAAGGGGTTGAGGTGGAAGATGGATGCCCGTGGGCCGCCGGTACCAACTCTGCACTTTTAGCAGTGGACAAGGTGATAGACAATGTGAAGGAACTGGAGGCACTGTCAGCCATTCAATCTACTACCGCCTCTACTTGTTCTGACCTCACCATTTTTAGAACGGTATTCGGGTCTACAAAATGATGCAGACTGTCCTGTCGCCTGCGTGTGCCAGAGTTGTTTCATTTGGGCGTGTAGCTGGCACAGATCAACAATGTCCTTTTCCTACAGCAAGAGCTCTACTAACACCAGCATCACCACGGCCATATCCATGTCCCCTGGTTGATGCTCACACAATTGTCTGACAGACAAACAATTGTATATCCGTGTCACAGGTGCAAAAGAAGAGGAGTTTAGCAGAAAAAAATTTGGCATGTCTCGCCAACCCAATTAACAGATTGATTAACTATTATATTTTCCTGTAACTGGTGCAAAGGACTAGGATTGCGCCAAACAAAAATGCCAACAGGCCACCCTCAGACTGAACAGCACGATTAAGTCTGGTATTTTTGTGTCACTGGTGCAGAGGAGCTGTACTGCACCCATCAATGATCAAAAATATACTGGTTTATCCACGCAATTGGGTAGCAATTGTAGCTGGCCAGCTAAGACCTGTCCTAGGTTGCTAATACGGCTTATATACCGTATGTATACAGCTAGACCTGCCAATAACTAGAGATGTCCCGAACTATTGGCTGGTAAACAGTTCCCGGCGAACATCGCTTGTTCGCGTCCGCCGTGGCGGGCGAACATATGCGATGTTCGGTTCGCCCCATATTCGTCATCATTGAGCAAACTTAGACCCTGTACCTCACATTCAGCAGACACATTCCAGCCAATCAGCATACCCTCCCTCCCAGACCCTCCCACCTCCTAAAAAAAAGCAAGGACGGCAGGCATCTTAGATTCATTCTGAAGCTGCAGTGTTAGTTTGAGTAGGGAGAGTGCTGCTGCTGCTGAATTAACCGCTTGCTGTCACACCAACGCCGATAGGCGTCAGCACGGCAGCGCTCTCAGGTTTCAACGACGCCTATTGGCGTCATCTCGTGATGTGAGACCTGAGATTTGCTGTGAACGCGCGCTCACGGGAGCGTGCTCTTATGAAGTTAAACTATAGCCTGCCAGCGCTCATTATTGGCTGGCAGGCTGTAGATGTTCAAAAAATCCAATCAAAATGGTATATTAGACGCTGTTTTGTAAACAGTGTCTGATATACCTGCTACCTGCTTCTCTGGTGGTCCCTTTTGCTTGGATCGACCACCAGAGGACACAGGCAGCTCTGTAAGTAGCACCAAGCACCACACTACATTTCAAACACCCCCGTCACTGATTAACCCCTTATCACCCCATATTGACTCCGTGATCACCCCCCTGTCACCCCCCCTGTCATTGATCACACCCCTGTAAGGGTCCCTTATCACCGCAAGTTAGTTAGCTACTTGTTAGGTAGTTAGCTCCCAGCCCACCACACCGCAGTCACTGATTAGTCGCTGTCGCTAATCAGCACTAGTACTATATAGTATCTGTAAGTGATTAAGACTGATTGCAATCAGATCTATATCAGTACATTAGGGTCACCTTAGGCTCTACAAAAAACACAGTGTTCGCCAGATCAGGCCTGATCTTGTGCCCACATTTGCGTTCAGTCCCTCCCACCGCAGTGACAGAATTTTTTTCTGATCACTGCAAAAACACTGTAAAATCGCTGCAGCACTATAAAGATCACTTTTGATCTTTTTGGATCTTTATTAGTGATCGCAGCATTACTTCGCAAGCACTCCTTTTTACTAGGCAGGTGTGCTCTTTTTCCTGGGTAGTCTCAGAGGAATACCCCTAAATTTAGTTAGTCCAAAATGTCAAAAAAGGGGTATTCCGCTGAAGAGGCCTACAGGATTTTGGCCGTGATGGATGAAAGCGATGAAGACGCCTCACCTGCTGAATCCAGTGGTTCAGAATATGAACCTGTAGACAGCAGTGGCACTCTAACTGCTAGTGAGGATGACGAGGTTAAGGTCCCTGCTATGGTCAGGCGTACCCGACCCCATGTCAGTGTTCTGCATACCCCGTGTGATGAGCCTCATTTGCAGCAGAGTGGTGCTAACGCTGATCTTTTTCATGGTGCGGCATACACCAGCAGCGCAGCACATCCTGGACCATTTACCAGCACTGCCGTATTCCCTGGTGAAATGGCGAGCAGCAGAAGGGCAGTTCAAGCTGGTAAGATGGCACATGCAGTAACACCCAAGTCACAGCCATCACATTCACAGGCCCGTAGAGCCCTTGGTCTCCCAGAGGTGCTGGAAAACCCAAATTGGCAAACCCCTGCATCCGCCACACCCGTATTGCCCCCTTTTACCGCTCAGCCTGGAGTCGAGACAGCTCATTTAGGATCGGCCCCTTGAATTTTTTGAGCTATTCTTCACTGCGGATCTCTATGACTTAGTTGTGGCAGAAACCAACCACTACGCCACACTGTATATAACCGCCAGTCCGGAAAGCTTCTATGCCCAGCCTTTCCGGTGGAAACCAGTCAGTTTCCGAATTTAAAATATTTTTGGGCCTTATTCTCAGCATGGGTCTAACTAAAAAAAAAAATTTGCGGTCCTATTGGTCTAAAGACCCAATAAATTTCATGCCCATGTTCTCTGCTGCTATGTCCAAGGCACGTTGTGAGGTCATCATGCGCTTTATGCATTTCACTAACAAACCTGTCATCTAAGAGGCCACCCTGCTTATGACCGGCTCCACAAAATTCGGCCCCTTATAGACCACTTGTCATCGCTGGACCTGCGGCAACGCAGAGAGAGGAGTCTGAGAAAGAGGAGTCAGAGGAGGAAGGTGGCTTTGAGGAGGTGGAAGACCAACCACAGCAAACGTCCCAGGGGGCTTGTTGTCACCTTTCGGTGACCCTTGGTGTTGTACGTGGCTGGGTGGAGGAAGAGACCTTCAATGACATCAGTGAGGACAAGGAACGGGACATGGCTAGCTTGGTATCCAACCTTGTGCAAATGGGGAGTTTGCGGTTGTGCAAATGGACTGTTTGCAAGGCGTTATGGGGAGTTTGGTCTGTCAGAGTTTGGTCTGTCACTGTGAAGCGGGCATAACCCTTGCACTACCTGATCGATACAACATCAAACCTGATCGTATACACACACTACTTAATTTTCCATGGGAGTTTTGCCAAGGATCCCCCTTCGGCATGCCACAGTCCAGGTGTTAGTCCCCTTGAAACAACTTTTCCATCACTATTGTGGCCAGAAAGAGTCCCTGTGGGTTTTAAAATTCGCCTGCCTATTGAAGTCTATGGCGGTTCGCTCGGTTCACCCGTTCGCGAACATTTGCGGAAGTTCGCGTTCGCCGTTCGTGAACATTTGCGGAAGTTCGCGTTTGCCGTTCGTGAACATTTGCGGAAGTTTCTTGTTCACCGTTTGCGAACGGAAAATTTTATGTTCGCGACATCTCTACCAATAACCTTAATACAGTTCATATGTTTATATGTTAAAGACAAAAGCAGAGTTATTTACTGTGACTTCATGTTTTTGGATGTCATGTACCAGTTTATAGAAGCAAAAAGAAAAAAAGAGATTATGGAAGCAAAAAGGTCAAAATAGGCATTTAGAACAGTTATCATATGTTCCTATTGTTAATGTAGTGATTAGAACAGTATACTGTATTAGTTAAAAATATATTGCAAATTTCAAATTGCGACCAAATTGCAAAGTAACCAATCTTTGAACAGTTCAAACAAATTGCTCAAATCAATTATATAGACCAAACTGCAAACCTGGTCGAGCAAGTAGAACTATTGGTTGTAAATTTTAGTTTTATTAGAATATTTGCAAAATATTTTATTTAACAGAACAAATCAAAGTAACTAAAAATAAGGATAAGTTAATAGGATCAATGGCAAAATTACAGATCATTGGCATTTAGAATCTTAGTGTATATATGCTACCATTATATTCAGATGCAAGTAGAACTATTGGTTAAACCTCAGATATACCTCTCAGAGAGATCATGAAGTGCTTAAATAACTTAAAGTGAAAGTACAGATATTGAAGAGAGAAATATATCCACCATTTTTTGTTGAATGACAAGATTGAACAGTTGAACCGCCATTTTGTGATACTTTGTTCAACACTTGTTTTGTACATGGACTATCTGCTGCGGAGGCGACAGTCTTATATATGAAGTAAAGTTGATGTTAATAAAGAAGTTATTTCAAGCGTTTGGTATGCTCTTTAAACCTACTGCTTCCATAGAACGGCACAAGAGGAATTACAGAGTAATAGACAGTCTGTTTAGACTAAAAGGTCAGAGATATCAAAATTCTTCTTATGCCACAGAGCAAAAGGCACTTCATAGTGTCTGCCAAAACATATATTGTGTTCTGGGGTGAAATTCAATTGCCAAAATAGCAATACCATAAATCAGTGGTTTCAGCTGTGTCTGGCCAAGTTTCATAGTGTCCAGCAAAGGATATATTTTGTTCTGGGGTGAAATTCAATTGCAAAATAGCAATACCATAAATCAGTAGTTTCAGCTGTGGCTGGCCAAGTTTCATAGTGTCCTGCAAAAGATATATTTTGTTCTGGGGTGAAATTCAATTGCAAAAATAGCAATACCCTGAATCTGGTGTTCCAGCTGTTGAAGGCCTAGTTTAAATCTGTCCGTAACAGGGTATATTTTGTTCCGTGGTGAAATTCAATTGCCAAAATAGCAATACCATAAATCATTGGTTTCAGCTGTGTCTGGCCAAGTTTCATAGTGTCCTGCAAATTATATTTTTTTTTCTGGGGTGAAATTCAATTGACAAAATAGCAATCCCCTAAATCTGGTGTCCCAGCACTGGCTGGCAAACTATAATAGTATCCGCAAAAACATATATTTTGTTCTGGGGTGAAATTCAATTGCCAAAATAGCAATACCATAAATCAGTGGTTTCAGCTGTGGCTGGTCAAGTTTCATAGTGTCCTGCAAATTATATATATTGTTCTGGGGTGAAATTCAATTGCAAAATAGCAATACCATAAATCAGTAGTTTCAGCTGTGGCTGGCCAAGTTTCATAGTGTCCTGCAAGAGATATATTTTGTTCTGGGGTGAAATTCAATTGCCAAAATAGCAATACCCTGAATCTGGTGTTCCAACTGTTGCAGGCCTAGTTTAAATCTGTCTGTGACAGGGTATATTTTGTTATGGGGTGAAAATCAATTGCCAAAATAGCAATACCATAAATCATTGGTTTCAGCTGTGTCTGGCCAAGTTTCATAGTGTACTGCAAATTATATATTTTGTTCTGGGGTGAAATTCAATTGACAAAATAGCAATCCCCTAAATCTGGTGTCCCAGCACTGGCTGGCAAACTATAATAGTATCCACAAAAACATATATTTTGTTCTGGGGTGAAATTCAATTGCCAAAATAGCAATACCATAAATCAGTGGTTTCAGCTGTGGCTGGTCAAGTTTCATAGTGTCCTGCAAATTATATATATTGTTCTGGGGTGAAATTCAATTGCGAAAATAGCAATACCATAAATCAGTGGTTTCAGCTGTGGCTGGCCAAGTTTCATAGTGTCCGCAAAAATATATATTTTGTTCTGGGGTGAAATTCAATTGCCAAAATAGCAATTCCATAAATCTGGTGTCACAGCTGTGGATGGCAAAGTATAATAGTGTCTGCCAAAACATAAATTTTGTTCTGGGGTGAAATTCAATTGCCAGAATAGCAATACCCTGAAACTGGTGTTCCAGCTGTTGCAGGCATAGTTTAAATCTTTCCGTAACAGGGTATATTTTGTTCTGGGGTGAAATTCAATTGCCAAAATATCAATACCATAAATCAGTGGTTTCAGCTGTGGCTGGCCAAGTTTCATAGTGTCCGCAAAAACTTATATTTTGTTCTGGGGTGAAATTCAATTGCCAAAATAGCAATACCATAAATCAGTGGTTTCAGCTGTGGCTGGCCGAGTTTCATAGTGTCCGCAAAAACATATATTTTGTTCTGGAGTGAAATTCAATTGCCAAAATAGCAATACCCTGAATCTGGTGTTCCAGCTGTTGCAGGCCAAGTATAAATCTGTCCATAAAAGGATACCTTTCATCCAAGGCCTAAATACTAGCCCTAAAAGAGATATTCCCCTAAATCAGTGGTTACTGCTGTGCCTGGATTAGTGCAATACTCTACATAAATAAATAGGCAGATAGTGTTAGGTGCCTGTAAAAAACGACCTGAATTTGAAATCAAAACATTGGGCCAAATATTTTTTTTCTTATTGTGGTGCTTGGTGAACGGTAACAATGAGGAAATCATCTAGTAAGGGACACAGACGCGGTCGTGGTGGTGTTAGTGGACCCTCTGGTGCTGGGAGAGGACGTGGCCATTCTGCCACAGCCACACGTCCTAGTGATCCAACTACCTCAGGTTCCAGTACCCGCCAGAATTTACAGCGATATTTGGTTGGGCCCAATGCCGTTCTAAGGATGGTAAGGCCTGAGCAGGTACAGGTGCTAGTCAATTGGGTGGCCGACAGTGGATCCAGCACGTTCACAACATTATCTCCCACCCAGTCTTCTGCAGAAAGCGCACAGGTGGCACCTGAAAACCAAGCCCATCAGTCTGTCACATCACCCCCATGCATATCAGGAAAACTGTCTGAGCCTCAAGTTATGCAGCAGTCTCTTATGCTGTTTGAAGACTCTGCTGGCAGGGTTTCCCAAGGGAATCCACCTAGCCCTTCCCCAGTGGTGGAAGACATAGAATGCACTGATGCACAACCACTGATGTTTCCTGATGATGAGGACATGGGAATACCACCTCATCGGAGTCCGCTACGTCTCTGATGATGACGAAACACAGGTGCCAACTGCTGCGTCTTTCTGCAGTGTGCAGACCGAACAGGAGGTCAGGGAGGAAGACTGTGTGGAAGACGATGCAGGGGACGATGAGGTCCTAGACCCCACATGGAATGAAGGTCGTGCCACTGACTTTCATAGTTCAGAGGAAGAGGCAGTGGTGAGACCGAGCCAACAGCGTAGCAAAAGAGAAAGCAGGGGGCAAAAGCAGAACAGCCGCCGCCAAGAGAGTTCGCCAGCTACTGGCCACCGCCACCAGGGACCGAGCACCCCAAAGGCAGCTTCATGGAGTTCACTGGCATGGCACTTCTTTAAACAATGTGGTGACGACAAGACCCGAGTGGTTTGCACGCTGTGCCATCAGAGCCTGAAGCCAGGCATTAACGTTCTGACCTTAGCACAACCTGCATGACCAGGCATCTACATGCAAAGCATGAACTGCAGTGGAGTAAACACCTTAAAAACAAGGAACTCAATCAGGCTCCCCCTGCTCCCTCTTCTGCTGCTGCCTCGGCCTCTTCCTCCACCTCGGGAGGAACGTTGGCACCTGCCGCCCACCAAACAGAGGATGTGCCACCGACACCACCACCTGCGTTACCAAGCATCTCCACCATGTCACACGGCAGCGTTCAGCTCTCCATCTCACAAACCTTGGAGAGAAAGCGTAAATTCTCACCTAGCCACCCTCGAGCCTTTGGCCTGAATTCCAGCATTTCTAAACTACTGGCCTTTGAAATGCTGTCATTCAGGCTGGTGGACAAAGACAGCTTCAAACAGCTGATGTCCATGGCTGTCCCACAGTATGTTGTTCCCAGCCGCCACTACTTCTCCAAGACAGCCGTGCCTTCACTGCACAACCAAGTATCCAATAAAATCAAGTGTTCACTGCGCAACGCCATCTGTGGCAAGGTCCACCTAACCACAGATACGTGGACCAGTAAGCACGGCCAGGGACGCTATATCTCCCTAACTGCAAACTGGGTAAATGTAGTGGCGGCTGGGCCCCAGGCGGAGAGTTCCTTGGCGCACGTCCTTCCGCCGCCAAGGATCGCAGGGCATCATTCTTTGCCTCCTGTATCCTCCTCCTCCTACTCGGCTTCCTCCTCCTCTGCTTCCACCAGCTCATCCAGTCAGCCACACACCTTCACCTCCAACTTCAGCACAGCCCGGGGTAAACGTCAGCAGGCCATTCTGAAACTCATATGTTTGGGGGACAGGCCCCACACCACGCAGGAGTTGTGGCGGGGTATTGAACAACAGACCGACGAGTGGTTTCTGCCGGTGGGCCTCAAGCCCGGCCTGGTGGTGTGCGATAATGGGCGAAATCTCGTCGCAGCTCTGAGACTAGCCAGTTTGATGGTGCAGAAGTTCATTCACAACTACCCCGACATGTCAGAGCTGCTGCATAAAGTGCGGGACGTCTGTGCGCGCTTCCGGCGTTCACATCCTGCCACTGCTCGCCTGTCTGCGCTACAGCGTAACTTCGGCCTTCCCGCTCACCGCCTCATATGCGACGTGCACACCAGGTGGAACTCCACCTTGCACATGCTGGAGAGACTGAGCGAGCAGCAGCAGGCCATAGTGGAGTTTCAGCTGCAACACGCACACGTCAGTCGCACTGTGGAACAGCACCTCTTCACCACCAATGATTGGGCCTCCATTCTAGACCTGTGTGCAATGTTGCGCTGTTTCGAGTACTCCACCAACATGGCCAGTGGCGATGACACCGTTATCAGCGTTACAATACCACTTCTATGTCTCCTTGAGAAAACGCTTAGGGCGATGATGGAAGAGGAGGTGGCCCAGGAGGAGGAGGAGGAGGAGGATGAGGGGTCATTTTTACCACTTTCAGGCCAGTCTGTTAGAAGGGGCTCAGAGGGAGGTTTTTTGCAATAGCAGAAGCCAGGTACAAATGTGGCCAGTCAGGGCCCACTACTGGAGGATGAGGATGAAGCAGGTTCACAGCGGGGTGGCACCCGACACAGCTCAGGCCCATCACTGGTGCGTGGCTGGGAGGATACGGAGGACGATGACGATACGCCTCCCACAGAGGACAGCTTGTCCTTACCTCTGGGGAGCCTGGCACACATGAGCGGCTACATGCTGCAGTGCCTGCGCAATGACAGCAGAGTTGTGCACATTTTAGAAACATAGAAACATAGAATGTGTCGGCAGATAAGAACCATTTGGCCCATCTAGTCTGCCCAATATGCTGAATACTATGAATAGCCCCAGGCCCTATCTTATATGAAGGATGGCCTTATGCCTATCCCATGCATGCTTAAACTCCTTCACTGTATTTGCAGCTACCACTTCTGCAGGAAGGCTATTCCATGCGTCCACTACTCTCTCAGTAAAGTAATACTTCCTGATATTACTTTTAAACCTTTGCCCCTCAAATTTAAAACGATGTCCTCTTGTAGCAGTTTTTCTTCTTTTAAATATCCTCTCCTCTTTTACCGTGATGATTCCCTTTATGTATTTAAACATTTCTATCATATCCCCTCTGTCTCTTCTTACTTCCAAGCTATACATGTTAAGGTCCTTTAACCTTTTCTGGTAAGTTTTGTCCTGCAATCCATGTACTAGTTTAGTAGCTCTTCTCTGAATATCCTTCTGCAGATATGGTCTCCAGTACTGCACACAATACTCCCAATGAGGTCTCCCTAGTGCTCTGTAGAGCGGCACGAGCACCTCCCTCTTTCTAATGTTAATGCTTCTCCCTATACACCCAAGCATTCTGCTGGCATTACCTGCTGCTCTATGACATTGTCTGCCCACCTTTAGGTCGTCTGATATAATGACCCCTAAATCCCTTTCCTCAGATACTGAGGTTAGTACTGTATCACTGATTTATATTCTGCTCTTGGGTTTTTAAGCCCCAGGTGCATTATCTTGCACTTATCGACATTAAATTTTAGTTGCCAGATTTTTGACCATTCCTCTAGTTTTCCAAAATCCTTTTCCATTTGGTGTATCCCTCCAGGAACATCAACCCTGTTACAAATCTTTGTGTCATCAGCAAAAAGACACACCTTACCATTGAGGCCTTCTGCAATTTCGCTGATAAAGATATTAAACAATATGGGTCCCAGAACAAATCCCTGAGGTACCCCACTGGTAACCATACCATGGTCTGAATATACTCCATTGACTACAACCCTCTGTTTTCTGTCCTTCAGCCACTGCCTAATCCATTCAACAATATGTGAGCTCAAGCTCAAAGACTGCAGTTTATTGATAAGCCTTCTATGTGGGACAGTATCAAAAGCCTTACTAAAGTCCAGATAAGCGATGTCTACTGTACCTCCGCCATCTATTATTTTAGTCACCCAATCAAAAAAGTCAAGATTAGTTTGACATGATCTCCCTGAAGTAAACCCATGCTGTTTTTTATCAATCAACCCATGGGTTTTTAGATGTTCCACAATCCTCTCCTTGAGTATGGTTTCCATTAATTTGCCCACTATTGATGTCAGGCTTACTGGCCTATAGTTGCCCGATTCCTCTCTACTACCTTTAACGTGTGCGGACTACTGGGTTGCCACCCTGCTGGATCCCTGGTACAAAGACAATGTGCCCACCTTACTTCCTGCACTGGAGTGTGATAGTAAGATGCGCGAGTACAAGCGCACGCTGGTAGACGCGCTCCTGAGAGCATTCCCAAATGTCACAGGGGAACAGGTGGAAGCCCAAGGCGAAGGCAGAGGAGGAGCAAGAGGTCGCCAACGCAGCTGTGTCACGGCCAGCTCCTCTGAGGGCAGGGTTAGCATGGCAGAAATGTGGAAAAGTTTTGTCTCCACGCCGCAGCTAACTGCACCACCACCTGATACGCAACGTGTTAGCAGGAGGCAGCATTTCACTAACATGGTTGAACAGTACGTCTGCACACCCCTCCATGTACTGACTGATGGTTCGGCCCCATTCAACTTCTGGGTCTCCAAATTGTCCACGTGGCCAGAGGTAGCATTTTATGCCTTGGAGGTGCTGGCCTGCCCGGCGGCCAGCGTTTTGTCTGAACGTGTATTCAGCATGGCAGGGGGCATCATTACTGACAAACGCAGCCGCCTGTCCACAGCCAACGTGGACAAGCTGACGTTCATAAAAATGAACCAGGCATAGATCCCACAGGACCTGTGCCTCCCTTGTGCAGAATAGACATTTATAACTGCCTCCCCCTCAACCATGTATTCTTGTACTCTGGGGCACTTCTTTATTGAATCCTCATTTTTTTAACTTTACCATGATCTTGCGGTGCAACCCAAAGTTGAATGAACCTCTCCTCTGTCTGGGTACTGGGGCCGAAATAACTGAAAGTGGCCTTCTCCAGTGGTGGGTGATATGACAATGTATTCCTTGCTGTGGGACCTCTCTCCTCTGTCTGGGTGCTGGGGCCGAAATAACTGAAAGTGGCCTTCTCCAGTGTTGGGTGACATGATGCATGATTCCTTGCTGTGGGACCTCTCTCCTCTGTCTGGGTGCTGGGGCCGAAATAACTGAAAGTGGCCTTCTCCAGTGGTGGGTGATATGACGCATGATTCCTTGCTGTGGGACCTCTCTCCAATTGATATTGGTTAATTTTATATTATTTTAATTAATTTCCCTATCCACATTTGTTTGCAGGGGATTTACCTACATTTTGCTGCCTTTTGCAGCCCTCTAGCACTCTACTGGACTATTTTACAGCCTTTTTAGTGCCTAACAGTTCGGGTCCCCATTGACATCAATGGGGTTCGGGTTCGGGATAAAGTTCGGGTCGAGTTCAGATCCCGAACCCGAACTTCCCGAACCCGAACTTCCAGGTGTTCACTCATCTCTAACAGTGAGCACTATATATATATCCTTTTTTAAGGTTTATATGCTGGAGCTATGAGAGACGTCTTGCTACAGGATAACAACATACAGCACCGAAGCGTATTGACTTGGTAGTCGAATAGTGTACCGCAGGTGGGCTACAGACATTACGCAGATTTGTGGGTTATATGAATAAAGACACTAGAGATTTTCTCCTCATTTCATATAACATTTCAACCATTGTTACCCAATTGCACTTATCCACCAGTATATTTTTGTTTTTAAACGGAGGATTGGGACTACTCCTTGCAGGATCCTTCTTCATAGCGGATACACGTATACAAGACTTCTAATTTATTTGCTTTATTCACCCCTGAATAATGCCTACAGGTCACCAGCACACTTTTTCAAAATAATAAACGCCTAAGGGTCCAGTCACTCGTCCGTAGTGTATTGCACCCCTATAGAAATCCCTTTTCTTGTCCGATATCGCAGACAAGAATAGGACATGTTGTAATTTTTTTGGGAGCCGCAGACCAGAAGTACGGAGCCGCGGACCATAAATGTGGCTGCAGACAGCACAATGTGTGCTGTCCACATCCTTTCCGTCCCCATTGAGAATGAATGGATCCGCCCCTGTTCCGCAGAATTGCGAAACGGATGCGGACCCGTTCTACGGACATGTACGTAAATGGACCATTACACTCTTCCTGCCTGCAGCAGCGTCCTGTCCCTACACTAGTCAGGTCAGAATGGCGGCGCACCATCTGATCCAGCATTTATGCATGCATGGTCACATGGTGCACCTTCCAATCACACCCATGCCAATACTAGGCACTGTGATGGCTTTACAGTGCCCACAGCTTAAACACTTGTTGACTGGCTGTGCAAAAATCCGTGTTCGGGTTCAGTACTCGGACACCATATTGTCCAGTACGTCCCAAACATGGCGGTCTCGGTTGGCTCATCAATAATTCTGAGATATTAGGAGCAGTGGTTACTTAAGGGCACACATGGTGAACAGGCTCGAGATGGCCCAGACAGACCTACAGTAGAAAAGATCATTTGATCAGCCAACAAGCACAAGCAGATCCCACAGTTTCTTTTCTACGATCATGATACAGGTGGCACCTTCTTTGCACATCCCTGTTTCTGCATGAGCAATTTCCAGGATCTTGGCAGAAGGAAATTTGGTGTCATGGCATCCATTATGTGCCCATCCAGCCATTATCACCTTTTATTTGCAGTATTGTCATGAATAAGAAACCGGGACTGCTCTGAACTAGAACCGTGTCTTTAGTGTTGAATCCAGGTTATGTTTGAGATCTAACGATGGTCAAGTTCGGGTATGGAGACCAGTTGGTGAGCACTTCAATTCCACCTTTGCTATGGAGCGATACACTGCCTCAACTGCTGGTGTGTTGATTGGGGGAGCCATTGCATTCGACAGTCGTCATCCCTAATCCAGTAATGATAGGAGGGAACAGCTCAGTGATATGTGTAGGACATCCTGCTACCACATTTGTTTTTATTATGGCAGGGCTGATAACTGGCATTTTCCAGCAGGATAATACTCGCACACACAGCAAGGGTTTCCCAGAAATGTCTCCGCCAGATTACAACAATTCCTCAGGCCGCCGGTCAGCAGACTTATCACCAATTAAGCGTTTATGAGAGGAACTGGGATGGCAGCTTTAACATCCTACATCTGTGGCACCCCTTGCATGAGTAGATATTTATCAACTGCAGAGTGGGCATGCCACCATGACTGTGCAGTGTAACTGTTTCCTAAAGCAACCGTTATGGTCACACAGCACAGGTGCAATGCCGGTGAGATGTGTTAACCGTGAGACGACAAAATTGTGAGCATAGTACAAACTGACTTCAAGGTACTCCTTTATTTTGAGTATATTTATTGTGGAGTCATCTCTTGTATTAGTGAGGGCCAATTAAACATGAATGCTAAGTCCATGTAATCCTACCGTTACTTTCATGTTGTTCACGTTCTTCCTTCCAGGCACAAACTAAGATTTAATGGTCTAAAGTGGCCTTCACTAACTTTTCCCTCACAATCTCACACTGTCCTAGAAACTAGGGAAACATGTTGCATTGTGTCACGTACAACCCCCCCCCCCCCCTTTCTTTTCCAAAAGAACAATTCCTTCACAAACCTCCAAAAACTAAACAAACAAAGACTCAACGTGGCTACTACACAATGGTAGCCAAACGCTATGATTTAGCTACATTCACATTTCATAAGCACGGAGACAAATATAAATGATGAGATAAAACCAAGAAATATTTAAAAATCTCCCCCACTTTGCCTAAAACACAGTCCATTATACCCCCAATAATTTGGACAAAAGTAAATAAGATCTCCGTGTTTTGATGATGAGGATTTTGTAGATTGTTTCCAGTAAGTACTGTATTCATCATTGGCGCCCTGTAATTGCCGATTTCATGCCTTTCAGGTGTTTGTGTGACTCCTTCTCAGATTGGGCAGCATGTCTTAGTAGAAATGAATCAAGATATTGAAGAGCGATTCCGGAGATAATGATGTAACTGGTGGACCCTAGAACATGGAATGAGGGTTCCCAGTATGAACAGTAGAGTCAGATTTCTGTGTGTAATAAAGAAGTAGAAGCACTATCTTCGGTGACTCCATGACTAGTTTTATTTTGTATATACTAAACTGACTGTATTACAGATGCTACAAATATGAAAAAAGTCCGCAAGGTGGAATAGATTATATTCTGCACAGCAAACTTCACAGCCTCTGCTTCCTTATTAGATGTCCCAAATGTAGGAAAATATTTGTTTGAGTCTAAGGATCCTGGGTTGAGACCACATAGAGGGTTCAGGCTAAACATTTAAGTAGTCAGTGACATTATTGCTGGGCATATATCTTCAATTGCATTGCATTTTATCTAAGAGAGTGGATATTTCTACTGTGTAAATGGGATGCAACATTTTCTAGAGGTTCTTGATCCAAACAGAAGTTTATCAAGAAGAACTAATTACCACTCAACAGTCTAAAGGTCACCATGCACATCAGAGTAATAGAGGTCAAACACACCTACTGTAAATAACATGCATGGGAGTGTGCTGAGTCTCTCGCAACGGCAGATGCCAGAAGGAAGAAGAATTGGGAATGCTGGTAGAAGGTAGATGAGCCAAAAAGGGGGGTGTATGAAAGGGATAGAGATGCCTGTAGGGGTCTGGAGGTAATAGAGAAATATAGAGGGGACTGGAAAGGACTGAGAAATTTGGAGGGGAAAGAGGGGACTAGAGGAGAGGGAAGGAGATGGAGTGTATGGATGATTCTGGAGGTGACAGAGGGGTCTAGAGAGGACAGAGGACTAGAGGGAAAAGTGGTTTCTGGAAGAGTACTCTAGTGGGGCACAGTGGTCTAAGATAGTTAAAGTGGTCTGGAGGGGTCAAAAGGGTATGGAAAGGACAAAAGAGAGTGGAGGTGGACTGAAAGGACTGGTTGCAGCTTATTCCCCTCTCTTCCCTATTGAGAGCACATCTATGCTCGGCTAATAGGTCCATATAATGGCCACTTTTAGACTGTTCATGGTTTCCATGACATAGTGCTGGATCCAGTGTGTTGTCATTATTTTGCCAGGAAGAATAATACTTCATGCTGCACTTTTTTTCCCATCAAGTATGACAACATTTATGTTGAGTTCTCTTAGGCAGACTCCAATGCAGATGTGAACACTAAGGCAAAGGAGAACAGAATAGACAATGTTGTCCTAAAGCACTCGATGACAATAGGTGACTCTTAATGGTGGGAAGTATTGTAAAGGTTCTGGGGTCTCTGGACCCATCTTCTCACCATCCAGAAGACTTTATGTTTCCTTTACATGTACAATGTAGAGGAGACCTTAGGTGAGAGCCAAAAGTTAAATCTCCTTGATCAATATCTAGTGCTAGTGATAATGGGGCTTTCTTATGTGGCAGAGATGCCTTCATGCCCACTCAGATACCAAGGTCTGGGTGTGATCATTGACTCCCAAAATGGTTATCTAGTCATAATATGACCCCTAAGAAATGTGAATCTGCAAAGCTGAAGCCCTGTCCATGGATATGATGGGAGGGGAATCACTGAGATGAACAGACATTGGTGGTGGTTGTGGTGGACATACAGTAACTGTTATTCATCAGACATGCTTATTTAGGGTGAGGAACAGTTCTTACTGGCAGATATCAGATTTATCTCCAGTTCTCACTATGCAGTGGATGAATATATTTCTATTATAATCCATTTGTAAAATGAGTTATGACATTGTGCTGAGCGGAATGTAATGATTCTCTTCAATGTCTTCACAATCAGTCTCCGTGGGTCACACCACTGCCTTCTCTTCCTCCCCTGTTTTACGTGCTGGGCTGGCCAATCCTCTATCCTATATGCATGCCTGGATGACTCCCGCCCTGCAGCTGGGCCTTGGCAAGCACCATCAGCTAGCACACCCACTTCGGTGTCCAAGCACAGCGTACAGATGTCCTTCCTTACCCCAGGCCTTTAAGTGTAAGCGCAAACACCCAGCCATCCACCCACCCACAGGCCATAGCACTAAATGCACACTTTTCACAATTTCTGGTCCTGGAAATGTTGCCATTTAGGCATGTGGACACTGAGGCTTTCCTCAGCCTCATGGCGGCGACCGTCCTTCATTACTCAGTCCCCAGCCGCCACTATTTTTCTCTGGGTGCCGTCCCTGCATTACACCTGCACATGTGTCACGTAACATCATCCATGTCCTGACCAACGCAGTCATTGTGAAGGTCAAATTAACGACAGACACATGGACAAGTGCTTTTGGCAAGGGACGATACATTTCCATGGCGGCACACTGGGTGAACCTTGTGGAGACCAGTAGCGAGTCGTACCCTGGGATGGCACAGGTGCTACAGACGCCAAGGATTGTGGGCCCTACTTCCATCAGGATTTCTGCCACCACCTACATTAGTGGCTGCACCCCCCCCTTCTCCTCCTCCACCTCCACCTCCTCCTCCACTGCAAACTAAGAATTCTCATCTTGCTGGAGCAGTCAACATCAGTCAGTAGCTGCACGGCAAGAAGCCATGCTGAAACTCATTTGCTTGGGTGACCAGCAGAGCTGTGGCAGGGTATAAAGGACCAGATTGGTTGTGTCTGATAATGGCCATAACTTGGCAGCTTTGTACCTCGGCAAGCTTACGCACATGGCAATCATACAGCATATATGTACCATGCACAAAAAAAAATCCCAAACGTATACATTAATATATAAAAACATAACACATGAGTGTGGAGGTAAATTAATGGCATGGCCTGGCCTGTTTAAGAACTCCTAAATAACCAAGTAACCATAACATATTTTACAGCGTAGTCATAAACTCAAACTCAAACCATAATAATAACAAATAAAATACTGGAACATAACAGCCCTCAGGCAAGCATGGCCCTCACTGGGTAGAATGACAACTGTACCCAGTGACCACAGCAAAACGTCGGGAAATTGTCCCTCAAAAACCTGTCCTAATAATAGAATCTTAATCACTGGGCAGAAAACAACCTCTGCCCAGTGAAGAAGGCAAACTTTTAAATGGGACAAATGCTTATATGTGGATCCCTCCTGCTGTTGATCCCTCCTTAATGTCCAGGATCTGGCCATACCATGGATAACCCACATGTTCTCAACCTTCTCCAAACCTACCCCAATTTGCCTGAGCTACTGGTGAGGGTGCGCAGTGTGTGTGCCCATTTCAGAAAGTCATCTACAGCTGCCGACGGTCTGGCAACGCTGCTGCAGCGCTTTTATTTGCCAGCTAATCGACTGTTGTGCGACGTTGGCACGCACTGGATTTCCACATTAGACATGTTGGTCATGCTTTGTGAGCAGCAGAAGGCGATAGAGGAATACCATGGTCTAGTATGTCTGATCTGTGTGAGGTTTTACCAGCTTTGAATGATAAACACAGATGAGTGGTGATGTCTCTAGTATCAGCCTAACCATCCCACTTCTGTATCTACTGAAACGTTGGCTGCTAACAATGAAGGCAGACGCTTTACATGTGGAAGAGGTTGAACTAGGAGGACCACACTCATTTAGTCTTGCCAGTGTGAATTGGATGATGATGATGAGGAGGAGCAGGAGGAGGAGGAGGAGGAGAAAGAGACGGTTGCCTCCACTACAGAGGGAAGTAACCATAGCGGGTTTATTCCATCTGTTCAGCATAGATGTGCAGTAGAGGAGGAAGAGGATAAGGAGTTGGAGAGTCATCCTCAAACAGGAAAGCAAAGTCTTGTCTGCTGGGACTCTGACACACATGGCTGACTTTATGTTATGCTGCCTTTCCTGTGACCCTCGCATACTATACATTTTCCACAACAGAGATTACTGGTTGTTCAGTGCACCCTTCTCGACCCCCACTACAAAGATAACTTCTCATTTCTAATTCCTGTGGTGGAGAGGACTAGCAAAATGGTGCAATACTAGAAGGTCTTTCTTTAAAAATTGCTCAATAAATTTAAATCTGACAACGCTGGCGGCAGAGTACGTAGTTCCTTGGGCAACCCAGGAGGAAATATGAGGGGAACACACATAAGTTCTAACAGAGACAGGACAACATTCTTCAAGGCCTGGGACAGTTTCATAAAAACCCCGCCAACACCCTCACCTTGATGCGCGGCCTAGTGTCAAGGGAAGATGGTGATGGAGTACATAGCAGACCGTGTCAGCATCCTCATTGATCCCTCTGTGCCTTAAAACTACTGTGTGTCCAAACAGGATATGTGGTACGAACTGGCACTTTACAGCTATAGCTAAATGATAAGGAACATGGAAGATATACTATATTGGACTGTAGTATTCAGGGTAAATGACCATGTGGGCACTCTGCGATAAATAAGTGGGATTTGGGTTGCAGATTCTGCTCTCAGTCTCTAAAAGGTTCGCCATCGACATCGCTATTTTAGAGGGTTAGCGCACCTGCAGGCCCTCAGCTACATTCTTTTACTCAGTTTCATTGCTCCCAGGGCCATGGCCTCCCCGTGCACCATCAGAATCACAGCCACTGGTACAGTGTTTGACACAGAGAGGCATACGCTGTGGACACTAAATGTTGCACAAATAATGTAAGTTTCCGCAAAATACACTGGTACAGTATTTGACACAGAGAGGCACATGCTGTGGCCAGTAGATGTTGCACAAATAATGTAAATTTACCCAAAATACACTGGTTTTACCTGTGGTACAGTATTTGACACAGAGAGGCACATGCTTTGAACAGTCGATGTTGCACAAATAATGTAAATTTCCCCAAATTACACTGATTTTACCTGTTGTACAGTATTTCACACAGAGAGGCACATGGTGTGGACAGTAGATGTTTCACAAATAATCTAAATTTTCCAAAAATGCACTGGTTTCACCTGTGGTACAGTATTTGACACAGAGAGGCACACGCTGCGGACACTAATTGTTGCACAGATAATGTAAATTTCCCCAAAATACACTGGTTTCACCAGTGGTACAGTATTTGACGTCGGGAGGCTCATGCTGTGGACAGTAGATGTTGCACAAATAATGTAAATTTCCCCAAAATACACTGGTTTCACCTGTGGTACAGTATTTGACACAGAGAGGCAAATGCTGCGGACACTAAATGTTGCACAAATAATGTAAATTTCCCCAAAATAAACTGCTTTCACCTGTGTTACAGTATTTGACACAAAGAGGCACATGCTGTGGACAGTAGATGTTGTACAAATAATGTAAATTTCGAAAAAATACACTGGTTTCCCCTGTGGTACAGTATTTGACACAGAGAGGCACATGCTATGGACAGTAGATGTTGCATAAATAATGTAAATTTCGAAAAAATACACTGGTTTCACCTGTGACACAGTGTTTGACACAGAGAGGAACATGCTGTGGACAGTAGGTGTTGCACAAATAATGTAAGTTTCCCCAAAATGCACTGGTTTTTCCTGTGATACAGTATTTGACACAGAGAGGCACACGCTGTGAAAAGTAGATGTTGCACAAATAATGTCAATTTCGAAAAAATACACTGGTTTCACCTGTGGTATAGAATTTGACAGGGAGGGACACATATTGTGGACAGTAGATGTTGCACAAATAATGTAAATATCCCCAAAATACACTGGTTTCACCTGTGGTACAGTATTTGACACAGAGAGGCACAAGCTATGGACAGTAGATGTTGCACAAATAATGTCAATTTCCAAAAAATACACTGGTTTCACCTGTGGTACAGTATTTGACACAGAAAGGCACACACTGTGGACAGTACTAAAATAAGACTGGGAGTGAACACTAGCAACCTCACCACTACCAGCATGATCCGCCACATGGCATTCAAGCACCCTAATAAGTGGGCCGAACACCTGGGTCCACAATCTGGGTCTGCGGGTCACACCACTGCCTCCTCCTACCCTGTGTTACGCACTGATGACTAATCCCCTGTCGAGGACACAGGCCCGGATGCCCCTAGCCCTGAACCTTCGCATGAACCATCAGCAACAACTTCCACCTCCTTGTCCCAGTGCAAATATCCGGCCAACCCACCCACCCACAGGGCATAGCACTGATGTCGGTGGCCGTCCCTCGGTACACAGTCCACAGCCTCCACTGTCACTGTATTGAGTAAAAAGTTGTATGTCGCACTAGAGCGGTATAGCGCCAGAAAGTAGGTGCTCCTAACTGTAGATTCACCAACTCTACAAAATTGAGAAAATAATTAATAAAAATAGATTCAACCTCAAGGTTGTGCGTGTTGTGGCTTCACAAATGCTTTGCTGCATAACTCGGATGTAACGAGTGGTTATTTCAGTCAACATTGATCTTCTATCAGCTTGAATCAGTCGGCCCATTATCCTCTCACCTCTAGCATCAACAAGACATTTTCGCCCACTGGACTGCCGCATACTGGATATTTTTCCCTTTTCACACCATTCTTTGTAAACCCTAGAAAGGGTTGTGTGTGAAAATCCCAGTAACTGAGCAGATTGTGAAATACTCAGACTGGCCCGTCATGCACCCACAACCATGAGACGCTCAAAATTGCCTAAATCATCTTTCTTTCACATTCTGACATTCAGTTTGGAGTTCAGAAGATTGTCTTGACCAGGACCAAACCCCTAAATGCATTGAAGCAACTGCCATGTGATTGGTTGACTAGATATTTGCATTAATAAGATATAGAACAGGGGTTCCTAATAATTCTTTAGGTGAGTGTACATTCTATTGATTATCTTATACAAAACTAAGGTTGATTACACATGTCTATAGATATTACATATTTTCTGCTTCATCAATAGACATCAAATTGTAGAGGTAATTAGCACCAGCTGCGTCTAAAAAATATCCTTATCTTAGTAAAAAATTTATATGGAGACAAGAATGCCTCTTCTCAGACTGGTACATCCACGAGAAGAACCTTATGAACAGTGTCCTTTCCATGACCCTATTTGACTTATAGAAAATGACCTCGTAGCACATGTATGACGTATACTTTTCAGAGGGACTTTCCATGACCCTCTCTCGGCCATCTTTAAAATACATAACATATAACAATATGGCCTCTTATAGGTATATAATATGTAATTAAATTCACTATAATAATGATATTTATATAAATGCTATACCTATGAAAAAGCACAACAACCTTACAACTCTGTCACTTGGCCACTCTGTGGACTTCTCATGCTGTTCCACCAGAAGAAGGGTAACAAAAATGATGATGTCAACCAGTCCAAAAAGGCATAATAGTGGGCCAGACCCTTCTTCTGATTTGTCAGAAGGAAGGGAAAATGAGACGCACAACGGATCCTGTCTATGTAACAGCTGTAAGGCCTGTATGACATGGTCCCTATTTTGCATCATAATTCACTTATGATTTGGTAGCCAAAAGCAGGAGAGGGTACAAAACACAGAAGACATGCAAATATTTCATTCACATGTCATATCTGTTTTGGATCCATTCCATTTTTTGGGGGTTATTGTTCTGATGGATCAGAGGAAGGGCAAAATCAGGGGCGCACCGACAGGGGGGGTTTTAGGGGTCTGGACCCCCCCTAGAACCCAGATCCAATTTTTTTTTAAAATCACTCAGGGCCGCACCGCCGATCGCAACAGGCGGCGCGGCCCTGGTTCCAATTGCAGACGGCGGTGGGGAGGCAGTAGGAGATGAGCGCGCTTCCATTGCGGAAGCGTTCATCTCTATATTCATCGATTTGTGTTGCCGTCCTCAGGACAGCGATACAGATCAATGTGCTGTGGCAGGGGAGGGAGAGGCGTCTCCCTTCCCTGTTCTTCTGTTAGGCTGCAGGCACTAGTGCCTGCAGCCTATCAGAGGCCGGCTCAGGTGGCGCGATGACATCATTATCATCGCGCCGCCTGAGCCGGGCAGCACACAGCGGCCGGAAGAGGTCTGCTGCTAACCTCATGAAGGTAAGTATTAGTGTTTTTTTTTTGTTTTTTTAATGGTGGCACATTTTAGGGGGCACCTGGTGGCATTTTGTTTTGTGGGGGCACTATGGGGGCATTTCTCACTGGCCCGTTTTGGGTAGAGGGCACTATGGGGGCATCTGGGGGCATTTATTTGTAGCCCATTTTGGGGGCATACTATAGGTGAATCTTGTGGATTTTTTTACTGCCCCATTTGGGGGGCACTATAGGGGCATTATTTGGGGGCACCACACCATGGGGAGTGGAGCATTATGGGGGCATTTATTTATTTATTTCTATCCCATTTTGAGGGCATTTTTACTGCCTTATTTTGGAGGGGGCCCTATTAGGGCATCTGGTGGCACTATAGCGGCATTATTTGGGGCACTATGGGGGAGTGGAGCACTATGGGGGCATCTGGGGGCTCTAAAGGGGCTTTTTATAGGCATATTATGGGGGCACTATGGCATCTGGTGGCACTAAGGGGCATTTTTCACTGGCACATTATGGGAGGCACTATAGGGGAGAGCAGCACTATGGGGCATCTGGTGGCACTATAGGGGCATTATTTGGGGTCACTATGGTATTTTTTTTACTGGCACAATATCCCCTATATGCACTATGGTATCTGGCTGGCACTAATGTGTATTTTTACTGGCACATGGGAGGCACTATAGGGCCGGGCATCACTATGGGGCATCTGGTGGCACTAAGAAGGGGCATTTTTAACTGGCACTTTATGGGGCACTATGGGGAGAGGAGCAGTATGGGGGCATCTGGTGGCACTAAGAAGGGGCATTTTTAACTGGCACATTATGAGGGCATTATGGGTGAAAGAAGCACTATGGGGGCATCTGGTGGCACTAAGAAGGGGAATTGTTACTGACACAATATGAAGGGCACAAAGAAGGGGCATTTTCTACTGGCACATTATGGGGGAGAGGAGCACTATAGGGGCATCTGCTGGGGGCACTACAAAGGGGCATTTTTTGCTGGCATATTATAGGGGGCACTATGGGGAAGGGGGAGAGAAGCACCATGGAGGCATGTGCTGGGGGCACTAAGATGGGGTATTTTATACTGGCAAATTATCGGGGCACTATGGTCAAGTGGGAGAGGAGCACTACGGGGGCATTTACTGGGGCACTATATAGAGGTATTTTATACTGGCATACATTATGGGGACATTAGCTCAACTGCGGGCACTAAGCAGGTATATTTCTTGTACTGTAATATTATAGGGAGAATTATTACTACTAGGGGGCATTATGGTGAGCTTTACTACTACTGGGGGCTATGGCGAACATGATCACACTAGTATGGGCACTATGAGGGCATTATTACTAAGTGTGCTCAGGCAGGGAATTATTTCTATTGGTGGGAATTTGGTGAGCACTGTTACTTTGGTGGGCACCCTGACACAGTATCAGCTAGCACAATTATTTTTGGGGACAATATGTTTATTCTATTAGTGTCAGGGATACTATATACTGGGCACAGTTATGTTTTTAGAGCACTGTGTGCCAATATTTGTAGAAGGGGGCACTATCTGTGTGGTACAGGTATTTTTCAGGGATAGTTTCTGCAGTATAGTATTGAGGAGCACAGCGGGAACAGTATTGGGAATGGCAGGATGGGGTGTTCAGAAGATATGAAGATGATGGAAAAGTGGGAAACTAATGTCTATTTGTCAATCTCTGCAGAGACAGGAGATGGGTGAAAAATCATCATGGCGGTCTGGTCTGAATGGAGAAGATGAGAAAAGAGAACGCCTACATCAAAGGTGACATCACTGGATGTAGGAGGTATGTGGCGCTATGTAGGATAGGAGATGCACCGGCTTCTCCTCCTGCCATTTGCAAAAGGAGGATTCAGAGCTACGTGAGGACGGCCCAAGGGGTGGCAGGCCAGGGGCGGGTGGCGGATGGTGGGGGAATCACAAGCCTTGAGCAAGATCTGGGGAGGGAGAAGAGTGGAGGAGCTTCCTGGCTGTAGCCTGCTGTTGTCCATTGTATAATGTGAAGCAGGCAGTGCAGCCAGGACACGCCATCCCCTGGTATGATGTGTAGACCCGGGCTCCTCCACCCGGACCTACACACCTTTAATATCGCGCAGCTCCTCCTCCACTCCACTTTTGGTGCCTTCAGGACTAGGAGGGAGGAAGTGAAACTGCAACAGCTCCTGCCAACGGAGCTATGTGGGGGGCAGTGAGAGTACAGGGGCTTTATGTTGGGCCCTGTATGGTGGAGTATTAGGTACAGTGTGTCTATGTAGGATGAGGGTGAGACTCTTACCGTCATCCTCATCAATATCATTTTAGCTGTACAGTGTTTGTTGGGAGTGGCCTATTATATGTAGGATGGTCTTAGAAAAATGGGCGGGGTCAATTTTTTGGCGCTGCACAATTTTTTTTCTTTTCGGACCCCCCCTAGACAAAATTTCTGGGTGCTCCCCTGGGCAAAATAATTGACATAAACACACACTTACTTCTGACCCCCTCTCCACTCTGTCAGGGGGCTCTACTTGTATAAGTGTTTATAGAACAGGTTCTGCAGACATCTATGTAGAATCACCTGACGAGGGAGTAAAAGGAGTGCGCTTCTTCTAACATCGTCCTGTAAGGCTGAGTTCACACTTGAGTTACTTGGTCAGTTTTGGCCCGGTAACTGCCCAAGTAAGTAAAGTGTGCAGTGATTCTAAGAGTGACCCCTGTCATCTGCGTGTCATACTGACTCATAGTATTGTTTCATTACCACAGCAGACTCCGTATGCATGTTACTTTAAGGCACAGTGTTCTACACCACTATAAAGGCTCTCTGCAGCCAGGAAATAGCTGTTTTTAATGTGATTCACCACAAGTATTGAGCGAACAGTTCGAGCATAGTTCGAGCATTTTAAAAAAAGTTCGGTTTCGGGTTCGTTGTTCGGCGATTTCGTCCCGCTTTCTGAAGGGCTGCACGGCAGCCAATCAGCTAGCGTTTTACTTCTTGCCCTAAGAGCCCATCACAGCCATGCCTACTAATGGCATGGCTGTGATTAGACAAGTGCAGCATGTGACCCAGCCTCAATTTAAGCCGGAGTCACGTAGCGCCGCACGTCACACTGCTCTGATTAGTGTAGGGAGAGGACGCAGCTTCTGTGAGGGCGAGATTAGGCAGGGAAAAGTCAGCAACAGCACCTAATGAACGGATCGATCTACAGCTGTGAATGATTCAACTTCTGCTAGTTACTTGCTTACTGGTTTTTAGGCTGCACAGAGCGTTTTTCAGTCACTTTTTTTTCTCGGGTGATCGGCGGCCATTTTGTGACTTGTGGTGCACCAGAACAAGCTGCCACCAAGTCCATCAATCCATCAATCCTAGTTTTTTTTTTTGCTATATCCTACATCAGGGGCCTGTCTGTGCTTATTGTCACCCCTAGAAACTCAGGATAGCAATTTCTATATTTTATTAAGAGGTTAAATACAATTGCCAAAATACCAATCCCCTAAATCTGGTGTCCCAGCACTGGCTGGCAAAGTATAATAGTGTCCGCCAAAACATATATTTTGTTCTGGGGTGAAATTCAATTGCCAAAATAGCAATACCCTGAATCTGGTGTCCCAGCTGTTGCAGGCCAAGTGTTAATCTGTCTGTAAAAGGGTTTATTACACTCAAGGTGTATATACAAGTGCTGAGAGGGTCATCCTCATTAACTTCACACGCTACCGTGCATCTCCTATTATATTTCTGTCCGTTAAAGGGTATAATACACAAAGTGTTAAAATACAATTGCTGAAGGCATAATCCTACATATTTTTTCTCACGCTACTGTGCATCTTCAAGTGTAAATCTGTCCATAAAAGGATACCTTTCATCCAGGGCCTAAATACTAGCCCTAAAAGAGATATTCCCCTAAATCAGTGGTTACTGCTGTGCCTGGATTAGTGTAATACGCTACATAAATAAATTGGCAGATAGTGTTAGGTGCCTGTAAAAACAGGGCTGAATTTGAAATCAATACATTAGGTCAAATATTTTTTTTCTTATTGTGGTGCTTGGTTAACGGTAACAATGAGGAAAACATCTAGTAAGGGACGCGGACGAGGTCATGGTGGTGTTAGTGTACCCTCTGGTGCTGGGAGAGGACGTGGCAATTCTGCCACAGCCACACGTCCTAGTGAACCAACTACCTCAGGTTCCAGTACCCGCCATAATTTACAGCGATATTTGGTTGGGCCCAATGCCGTTCTAAGGATGGTAAGGCCTGAGCAGGTACAGACGCTAGTTAATTGGGTGGCCGACAGTGGATCCAGCATGTTCACAACATTATCTCCCACCCAGACTTCTGCAGAAAGCGCACAGGTGGTGCCTGAAAACCAAGCCCATCAGTCTGTCACATCAACCCCATGCATATCAGGGAAACTGTCTGAGCCTCAAGTTATGCAGCAGTCTCTTATGCTGTTTGAAGACTCTGCTGGCAGGGTTTCCCAAGGGAATCCACCTAGCCCTTCCCCAGTGGTGGAAGACATAGAATGCGCTGATGCACAACCACTGATGTTTCCTGATGATGAGGACATGGGAATACCACCTCATCAGAGTCCGCACGTCTCTGATGATGACGAAACACAGGTGCCAACTGCTGCGTCTTTCTGCAGTGTGCAGACCGAACAGGAGGTCAGGGAGGAAGACTGTGTGGAAGACGTTGCACGGGACGATGAGGTCCTAGACCCCACATGGAATGAAGGTCGTGCTACTAATTTTCATAGTTCAGAGGAAGAGGCAGTGGTGAGACCGAGCCAACAGCCTAGCAAAAGAGGGGGCAAAAGCAGAACAGCCGCCGCCAAGAGAGTTCGCCTGCTACTGGCCACCGCCATCAGGGACCGAGCAACCCAAAGGCAGCTATAAGGAGTTTCCTGGCATGGCACTTCTTTAAACAATGTGCTGACGACAAGACCCAAGTGGTTTGCACGCTGTGCCATCACAGCCTGAAGCGAGGCATAAACGTTCTGAACCTTAGCACAACCTGCATGACCAGGCATCTACATGCAAAGCATGAATTGCTGTGAAGTAAACACCTTAAAAGCAAGGAACTCACTCAGGGTCCCCCTGCTCCCTCTTCTGCTGCTGACTCGGCCTCTTCCTCCGCCTCGGGAGGAACGTTAGCACCTGCCGCCCGCCAAACAGAGGATGTGCCACAGACACCACCACCTGCGTCACCAAGCATCTCCACCATGTCACACGGCAGCATTCAGCTCTCCATCTCACAAACCTTGGAGAGAAAGCGTAAATTCCCACCTAGCCGCCCTCGAGCCCTGGGCTTGAATGCCAGCATTTCTAAACTACTGGCCTTTGAAATGCTGTCATTCAGGATGGTGGACACAGACAGCTATAAAAAGCTGATGTCCATGGCTGTCCCACAGTATGTTGTTCCCAGTCGCCACTACTTCTCCAAGACAGCCGTGCCTTCCCTGCACAACCAAGTATCCGATAAAATCAAGTGTGCACTGTGCAACGCCATCTGTGGCAAGGTCCACCTAACCACAGATACGTGGACCAGTAAGCACGGCCAGGGATGCTATATCTCCCAAACTGCACCCTGAGTAAATGTAGTGGCGGCTGGGCCCCAGGCGGAGAGTTCCTTGGCGCACGTCCTTCAGCCACCAAGGATCGCAGGGCATCATTCTTTGCCTCCTGTAGCCTCCTCCTCGGCTTCCTCCTCCTCTGCTTCCACCAGCTCATCCAGTCAGCCACACACCTTCACCACCAACTTCAGCACAGCCTGGGGTAAACGTCAGCAGGCCATTCTGAAACTCATATATTTGGATGACAGGCCCCACACTGCGCAGGAGTTGTGGCGGGGTATTGAACAACAGACTGACGAGTGGTTTCTGCTGGTGGGCCTCAAGCCTGGCCTGGTGGTGTGCGATAATGGGCGAAATCTCGTCGCAGCTCTGGGACTAGCCGGTTTGACGCACATCCCTTGCCTGGCGCATGTGCTGAATTTGGTGGTGCAGAAGTTCATTCACAACTACCCCAACATGTCAGAGCTGCTGCATAAAGTGCTGGCCGTCTGTGCGCGCTTCCGGCGTTAACATCCTGCCGCTGCTCACCTGTCTGCGCTACAGCGTAACTTCTGCCTTCCCGCTCACCGCCTCATATGCGACGTGCCCACCAGGTGGAACTCCACCTTGCACGTGCTGGAGAGACTGTGCGAGCAGCAGCAGGCCATAGTGGAGTTTCAGCTGCAGCACGCACGTGTCAGTCGCACTGCGGAACAGCATCACTTCATCACCAATGATTGGGCCTCCATGCGAGACCTGTGTGCCCTGTTGTGCTGTTTCGAGTACTCCACCAACGTGGCCAGTAGCGATGACACAGTTATTAGCGTTACAATACCACTTCTATGTCTCCTTGAGAAAACCCTTAGGGCAATGATGGAAGAGGAGGTGGCCCAGGAGGAGGAGGAGGATGAGGGGTTATTTTTAGCACTTTCAGGCCAGTCTGTTTGAAGTGGCTCAGAGGGAGGTTTTTGCAACAGCAGAGGCCAGGTACAAATGTGGCCAGTCAGGCCCACTACTGGAGGACGAGGAGGATGATGAGGAGGTGGAGGAGGATGAGGATGAAGCAGGTTCACAGCGGGGTGGCAACCGACACAGCTCAGGCCGTTCACTGGTGCGTGGCTGGGGGATACGGAGGGCGATGACGATACGCCTCCTACAGAGGACAGCTTGTCTTTACCTCTGGGGAGCCTGGCACATGCTGCAGTGCCTGCGCAATGACAGCAGAGTTGCCCACATTTTAAAGTGTGTGGACTACTGGGTTGCCATCCTGCTGGATCCCCGGTACAAAGACAATGTGCCCACCTTACTTCCTGCACTGGAGCGTGATAGGAAGATGCGCGAGTACAAGCGCACGCTGGTAGACGCGCTCCTGAGAGCATTCCCAAATGTCACAGGGGAACAGATGGAAGCCCAAGGCGAAGGCAGAGGGGTAGCAAGAGGTCGCCAACGCAGCTGTGTCACGGCCAGCTCCTGGGCAGGGTTAGCATGGCAGAAATGTGGAAAAGTTTTATCTCCACGCAACAGCTAACTGCCCCACCACCTGATACGGAACGTGTTAGCAGAAGGCAGCATTTCACTAACATGGTTGAACAGTACGTCTGCACACCCCTCCACTTACTGACTGATCGGCCCCATTCAACTTCTGGGTCTCCAAATTGTCCACGTGGCCAGAGTTAGCATTTTATGCCTTGGAGGTGCTGGCCTGCCCGGCGGCCAGCGTTTTGTCTGAACGTGTATTCAGCACGGCAGGGGGCGTCATTACTGACAAACGCAGCCGCCTGTCCACAGCCAACGTGGACAAGCTGACATTCATAAAAATGAACCAGGCATGGATCCCACAGGACCTGTGCCTCCCTTGTGCAGAATAGACATTTATAACTGCCTCCCCCTCAACCATGTATTCTTGTACTCGGGGGCACTTCTTTATTGAATCCTCATTTTTTTAACCTTACTATGATCTTGAGGTGCAACCCAAAGTTAAATGAACCTCTCCTCAATCTGGGCACCGGGGCCTAAATAACTGAAAGTGGCCTTCTCCAGTGGTGGGTGATATAACGCCTTATTCCTTGCTGTGGGACCTCTCTCCTCTGTCTGGGTGCTGAGGCCTAAATAACTGAAATTGGCCTTCTCCAGTGGTGGGTGATATCACGCATGATTCCTTGTTGTGGGACCTCTCTCCTCTGTCTGGGTGCTGGGGCCGAAATAACTGAAAGTGGCCTTCTCCAGTGGTGGGTGATATGACGCATGATTCCTTGTTGTGGGACCTCTCTCCTCTGTCTGGGTGCTGGGGCCGAAATAACTGAAAGTGGCCTTCTCCAGTGGTGGGTGATATGACGCATGATTCTCTGCAATGGGACTTCTCTCCAATTGATATTGGTTAATTTTTATTTATTTTATTTTATTTTAATTCATTTCCCTATCCACATTTGTTTGCAGGGCATTTACCTACATTTTGCTGCCTTTTGCAGCCCTCTAGCCCTTTCCTGGACTATTTTACAGTATTTTTAGTGCCCAAAAGTTTGGGTCCCTATTGACTTCAATGTGGTTCGGGATAAAGTTCGGGTCGAGATCGGATCCCGAACCCGAACATTTTCGGGAAGTTGGGCCGAACTTCTCGAACCCGAACACCCAGGTGTTCGCTCATCTCTATTCACCACAAATAAATTCTGATCATATCAAATCTTTTGGAAAAGTTCGGCGAACCGACTGAATCAAATTTTTGAGAAATTTGCTTATCTCTATTTATGACTCTAAGACAGGCATGTCCAAACTCTGGCCCTCCAGGTGTTGCAGAACTACAACTCCCACCATGCTCTTCCGTAGGTTGATAGCTGTAGGTTGTCCAGGAATGATGGGAGTTGTAGTTTTGCAACATCTGGAGGGCCGGAGTTTGAACATGCCTGCTCTAAGAGCTAACATCCCTTTATCATGGTTAACCAAAGATGTATATTGTTTAAGTAGTAGGTCCCTTCTCATTGGGATTTTGAAGAAGAGACACTTTCTTCCCCATGTGTTGAAACCACGGCCGCCAGATTCGCAGAAAGGCTTCTCTATTCTTATTTTCCCACCCTGCCAAGTCCTCCAGATGGCACAAATTTTGCACCTTAGCATACCACATAGCAAGTTAGTTCAAAGTCTAATTTCTGCAAGACATTTACTTCATTTACAGGCTTACCAGTTAGCTCTATATCCGCAGTTGATCGCCTACCCTAAGCACAGAAACAGAGGACCAGACTAGGGTCACTTCAGCAACCTGCCAAGAGAGTAACTGGCGTAGAACATTAAGGCCTCTTTCACAGATAAGATAAGAGGCGGGTGCATTGCAGGAATATGCACGATTTTTCCGCGCGGGTGCAAACATTTGTAATGCGTTTTGCAAGCACGTGAGAAAAATCGCCATGTTTGGTACCCAGACCCGAAGCCGGACTTCATCACTGAAGTCCAGTTTCGGGTATTCTGGAGAATTTATTATTTTCCCTTATAACATGGTTATAAGGGGAAATAATAGCATTCTTAATAAAGAATGCATAGTAAAATGAAGAGGAAGGGGTTAAAAAAAATAAAAGTTAACTTACCATAGCCACTTGATCGCATAGTTGCGATCTGTCCTCTCTTTCCCATCATCAGCTAACAACTAAAGGACCTGTGATGATGTCACATCACATGGTCCATCACCATGGTAAGATGGACCATGTGATTGGACCATGTGATGTGACGTCATTATTATTTTTAACCCCTTCCTCTTCATTTTACTATGCATTCTTTATTAACCCCTTAAGGACACGGCCCTATTTCACCTTAAGGACCAGGCCATTTTTTCAAAATCTGACCAGTGTCACTTTATGTGGTGATAACTTTAAAACGCTTTTTCTTATCCAGGCCATTCTGAGATTGTTTTTTCATCACATATTGTACTTCATGACAGTGGTAAAATGAAGTCGAAAAATTTCATTTTTATTTATAAAAAAATACCAAATTTACCAAAATTTTTGAAAAATTTGCAATTTTCCAAGTTTCAATTACTCTACTTCTATAATACATAGTAATACTGCCAAAAAAAGTTATTGATTTACATTCCCCATATGTCTACTTCATGTATCGATCATTTTGGGAATGACATTTTATTTTTTGGGGACGTTACAAGGCTTAGAAGTTTAGAAGCAAATCTTGAAATTTTTCAGAAATTTTCAAAAACCCACTTTTTAGAGACCAGTTCAGGTCTGAAGTCACTCACCAGTTCAGGGATAGAAAGGGCAGGTTCGAGGACAAGGAGGCCCCACCATAAGGGGCCGTCCTTGGGCTGAGCTTACTTAGGGGTTAAAACAGGGAGAGATCCTCCCCCCCTTCCCTACCACACTCGAGTACATATCTATATACTCTGATCAGTATTTGTGAACCCCCATTAGGGTGAACTGCACCCTGTTTCTGTGTGTCCGCTCCATTTGACTATATCATTTTTATCGTCGAGAAACCGCATTTAATGTTTGTTGTGTGTATCTTTGGTGACAATTGCCACCTTATTAATTAATCTGATTAAAAGCTAAGTTTTAGCAGTAAGGATTCTCTATAATTACTATGAATATGTTTATGATAAAGAGATCCCGTTGATATTAGGTGCATCAGCTTTAATAATTGTTTTGTTGGCAAAAAAATGGCTTTTTGACAAGGTTTTTATTATTTTTTTTTACAGTGTTTACTTGAGGGGTTAGGTCATGTGATATTTTTATAGAGCAGATTCTTACGGACGTGGAGATACCCAATATGTCTACTTTTAAATTTTTTTTTTACATTTAACACTAAAAAGCATTTTTGAAACAAAAAAAAATCATGTTTTAGTCTGAGGCATAGTTTTTTTATTTTTTGGTCAATTGTTTTAGGTAGGGGCTCGTTTTTTGCGGGATGAGATAGCGGTTTGATTGGTACTATTTTGGCAGGCAAACACCTTTTTGATCGCTTTGTATTACACTTTTAGTGATGTAAGGTGCCAAAAAATGGCTTATTTACACCATTTTTTGGTTGTTTTTTTTATGGCGTGCACCTGAGGAGTTCAGTCATGTGATATTTTTATAGAGCAGGTTTTTACGGATGCGGCGATATCTAATATGTGTAGTGTATTTTATTTTTTTTTAATTTTTATTCAGTGATATGTGTTTTTTTCATTTTTACTTTTTTTCACTTTTTTACATTTTTTTTTTGACCCAGACCCACTTGGTTCTGAAAGATCCAGTGGATCTGGTGTCTGTTTAATACAGTACAGTACACTATATAGTGCACTGTACTGTATTTTGTACTTTAGAAAGTCTGAATAGACCTTTAGCAGGTCTATTCAGACTTTCAGCACCATGGAGAGCAGGACGCTTCTGAAAGCGTCCTGTTTCCATGGCAACCATCACCCGCTGCCATAACTGGGCAGGGGATGATGGGGAGGGAGTGGAGCTCCCTCCCTCTGTGATCCCATACTGTTGGGGGGCTGCAAAGACACAGCTGCCCCCCGATGGGAGAGGGAGGGAGCTCCCTCCCTGTTAACCCTTCCATACCGCGGTCCGTACGGACCGCGGTACGGAAGGGGTTAAACGGCTGGCATCTGATCAAGCACAGATGCCAGCCGTTTCTATCAGAGTGTCAGCAATGTGCTGACACTCTGATAGACCCACTAAAAACCAGGGAAACTTCAGAGGAGGCGGGCGGGGGATCGCAATTGCGATCCCGCCCGCTGCACAGCCCGCCTCCCGCACCGCCTCCCGCTGCCCGCAACCACCCCCCCTGCACCCCCGCAGCCACAATATGATTGGGGGCTGCAGGGGGGTTAAAAATAAACAGTTTGGGGGCATTAACTCTCTGATCCCCGCGGTCATAGACCGCGGGATCAGAGATCACAGAAGCGCTGCAAACCGCAGGTCTGAATTGACCTGCGGTTTGCAGCGATCGCTCATGGGAGGGTCACAGGACCCCCTGGGCATTGTAGCAAGGTACCTGCTGAATGATTTCAGCAGGTACCTTGTCCCGATCACTGCCAGCTGAGCAGCAGTGATCGGAACAACTCATGACGTACCGGTACGTCATGTGTCCTTAAGGACTCGGGAAACATGCCGTACCGGTACGTCATGTGTCCTAAAGGGGTTAAGAATGCTATTATTTCCCCTTATAACCATGTTATAAGGGAAAATAATAAAGATCTGGTCCCATTGCTAAGCAACCATGCGGGAAAATCGCACTGCATCCGCACTTGCTTGCGGATGCTTGCGATTTTCCCGCAGCCTTATTCACTTCTATGGGGCCTGCTTTGCGTGAAAAACGCACAATATAGAGCATGCTGCGATTTTCACTCAACGCAGAAGTGATGCGTGAAAATCAACGCTCATGTGCACAGCCCCATAGAAATGAACGGGTCCGGATTCAGCGCGGGTGCATTGCGTCCTCTTCACGCATTTCACCCGCGCGGAGAACTCGCCCGTGTGAAAGGGGCCTAAGAGGAGCTAAAGGCAACAAGTGCCCATCTCCCTTATTTAGGGACTTAGATTGGGAGCATAAATTAATAGTCCTGGAAGTTCCCTGACTTGACCCCAAACCCGAACCCCATTGTAGTCAATGGGGACCCGAACTTTGGGGCACTAAAATGGCTCTAAAAGAGTCATGGAAAGGGCTAGAGGGCTGCAAAAGGCAGCAAAATGTGGGTAAGAGCATGACAAGTGCCCTACAAACAAATGTGGATAGAGAAATGACTTAAAAAAATAAAATAATAATAATCTTGAACTAGGAGGAGGAGGTCTATGTGGAGCAGGAGGTTGAGGAGGCGGTATACGTGGGGGTGGAATTGGCGGTGGAGGAGGAGGAGGTAGCCGACACTTTTTATTTTATTTAACATTAACACAAAACATTGTGAAATATATAATATAAATCAAAGAGAAAGTGCGCTGGATTATAACAATGGCTGGGTGAGGACGGTATACATGTCTATTCTGCACAATGTAAGGACAAGTCCTGTGGGATCCATGCCTGGTTCATTTTAATGAATGTGAGCTTGTCCACATTGGCTGAGGACAGGCGGCTGCGCTCTTCTGTGATAACGCCCCCTGCCGTGCTAAATACATGTTCAGACAATACACTAGCTGCAGGGCAGGCCAGCACCTGCAAGGCATAAAGGGCAAGCTTAGGCCATGTGCCCAATTTGGAGACTCAGAAGTTGAATGGGGCAGACCCATCAGTCAGTACGTGTAGGCGTGTGCACACATACTGCTTCACCATGTTGCTGAAATGCTGCCTCCTGCTAAGACACTGCATATCAGCTGGTGGTGCTGGTTGTTGTGGTGTCGTTTGGTCAGGCCCCAAAAGCATGGCAAAGATCTGGCGTACGGTGTCTGCCAAGGCTTTGGCCGGGATCGTTTCTGGCATGCAGCAAAGTCTCACATTTTTCATCTTTGACTTTCCTGATCCAGGTAAAGATAGTTTGTATTTGAGACTGCATCACCTTGCTATGTTGAGTGATTGAGGCCTATGAGTCTTGTAATGCCTCCAATCTGTGCCCCATCTGTTTAGCGACTGCTTAAGAAAGGACCTGGAGATAGTTATCAGGTCTGGATCTCCTTGTGTGTCGGATAGAGCGCAGGTGCTGCCATCATCTGAGTCTTCATCACATGTCGAGGCACATGATTCGCCATTTTCTCTTGGCTGGTTGGTGATGGTATCTTCTTATTCAAGTATTAATTCAAGTCCCCTTGGCAATTTTTAGGTCTTGGTGTATGCTCCAGCTCTCTGCTTCTCTCCATGCTTAGTTTGCCCATGATTGGACAGGCTATGATGTCGAGAAAGCTGATAAGCCAATGTGATGGGGTGAGGAACTCGATCTTCAGGCGTACACCACCATGCTCTGCTAGCTCTGCACCCCCTCCCGTCTTTACTAACATGTCCTTCTTCCTCTATTTTTTCCATACACCTTACCAGATCATCTTTTTATATCCATTCTTTAAAAATCCATTCTGAATAATTAGACACTGTTCTTTCTAGGAACACAGTAACAAAATCCAGCTCACCCAGGTGATCCTTGCACGGAGAAATCCAAGGTAGAGTCCAATATCAACTTTTTTGATTTTCAATGATTTTGATTTTCTGAGAGGCTGTTTAATTGTCCCAGCTGTGTTGGAAAGGGAGGGAGGATATTTTAGCAGTTCCTGGGCCCATTCAATTCAGGTTATGAGTAAGAACCAGTGTGGTTTGAAACATGTCAACCTGTATGTGAAGTGGTGAAGGGATGTCTTTTTGTGAATATCCATGACGTTGGAATAAAAGTTAGACTTTAATCTACATTTCTTGTGCTGGAGTGCTTGTCAAAAAAACTGTTCTTTCTAATCATTTAAGTCAGTGCAGTACCGGTATGGCCTCTTAAATTGTCCCTTAGGGATATTTTTTTTACAAGGTATATGGCGACAGCTGGTGGTCTATATATGTGTGTTAACATCTGTTGGCTTAAGATATATCTTAGTTTTAATCTTCCCCCTCCACAAAAATAGTCAAATCCAAAAAATTAACTGACGTCTGACTGATGTTTTCCGTAAAAGCAAGGATCCATTCGTTATAAATTATAATTGTTATACCTAACTCTCCAAGTGATCCCAAGTGATCCCTTTCTATATCAGTAAACATTCATTGATGTATTGTTTCCAAAAAATGAAACCACCTCCCTCCTTTTTCTCATTAATCTTAGGGTCTATATAGTCCTTCTCGCTTAGGGCCATAAAGAGATTAGCAAAACTGGGGGCAAATGTCACCCCCATCACCGTCCTAGTTAACTGCAAATAAAATAGGCTATTACACCAAAAATAGTTGCAACTTAAACAAAATTCCAAACATTCAGTCAAAAATTCTCTTTCAAACACATCTGTCACGAGTTGGAGGTCCCACGAAAGACCTCCGCGTCGTGTCACAATAAACATGGGACCAGGATACGGACAAAACTGAGTTTATTGTACAAACACAAGCAAAGGCAGAAGCACAGGGGAAACATAACCTCTATGCACCGTCCGCACAGTGGGAGAAACCCCCACTGCGCCACTGTCTAGCAATACTCCAGAGGTTCGTGACTAAGCAAACCCAGGTGTTCACTAGAGCCCCTGATGGTGGGGATAGACTTTGCTGCAGGGGGTTGCCAGGGTCCACTCTGGAGCGTGAACTAGACAGTGACAACAGGAGCGAACGGACACAGGTACCGGAGGTACCGACGGTGAATAGTAATAAGACATAAAAGCAAACATAGGCAAATACATACTAGCAGGAGTTCCAGCAAGAACACAGGAGTGGCAAAGGGCAGAGAAGATCTTGCTCCACCAGAGACATACTGCGTGTCCTTGCCATTGCCCTCTGCAGCAAGAAAGACTGCAGCACAAGCTAGCGAACATGGAGCAAACACACACACGAGGCTATGGTCACCAGCACCATGAGAGGTGCTGCAAGGGCGGTGCCCGCTGCACCAGCAGCAAGGAAGCTGCTCTGAGGGCATGACCCAGGACACGTACAAGACATAGCTCATAGCTACCAGCACCATGAGAGGTGCTGCACGGGCGGTGCCCGCTGCACCAGCAGCAAGGAAGCTGCTCCGAGGCCATAGCTTAGGGCATAGCATGTTCCCCCTCCGAGGAACGACAGACTCCCTTTCGGGGGAGACAGGAAACACAGCAAGGCAAGACATAACATAACAGGCAAACTAATAACAGAGACACAGGAGTACGAACAACATCAAACAATGAACGGCAGGCAGTGCAACAACAGGAGACGAAGCAATAGACAACAAGCAGTGGACAACAATGAACAAGTAGGGGAACCTACAGAGCACAGACGGACACGGATCCCATGGGTCAGCAGCATGGGAGACAGTACACACCAGGAGCAGGACAGGACAAACACACACCAGGAGAGCTGACCCAGAACTGAGGAAATCTCAGCCTTAAATACAGGTATCATGGGTGCAACTGAGAGGCCACACCCATGGAGCTGACAGACACACATGGGAGTTAACCCATACAAGACCACATACAAACACACTGAAACTAAGCTGCAGCGAGGAACTGCAGCACACTAATGGACGGAAGGTCACCGCCGGAAGCAGCGGCCGTGACAACATCAGGATCCCTTCCAAGTTGATAGTCCATTCCCTTCAAACCCTTACTCTTGGGAATGACCGTGTAAAGCGATGTCATTATGTAAAGCGTACAGTATTAACTGAAGATAAAAACATATTGTCTGGGAGCCAATGTCATTCAGAAGATTTATCACATCTCCCATATGTTTTAAATAGGACAGGGTGTCTTTTACATATTTTTGCAAAAAGAAGTCAACATATTCCAGGAGTCGACTTGTGAGGGATTCCTCGGAGGGTCTACTATACGCTTATGTATTTTTGGCAAATAATATATCACCCGTATTGTCGGTTTTTTATCATTAAATAATTAAACTTTTTTTTTCTTTAAGATACCCTCATCCTGGCGTTTTTGTAAAAGCACCACCATCTTCTCTTTTATATTCAATTATATATTCTTTTTTGAGAGTCCGATTTGTCTTTTCATCTCCTAATAGTCGTAACATTTCTTTATCATATTTTTCTCTATCCAAAATAACAACCCCATCCCCCTTATCAGCTGGTTTCAAAACTATGTTGGAATTTGCTTACAGGGACTTTAGAGCTTGTCTTTCTTCATATTTCAAATTATGGTACCTTGGTCTAGTATCAATATTATCTAATTCCTTTAATAGTCCCCTTTTGAAAGCTGCTATGGATTCATTATCCATTGGTTGTGGAAAAAAGTTGATTTATCCTGTAATTTAGTATGCATAATTCCCTCATCCCTCATTTCAAACTGGGCCTGTCTAGTATTGGAGATCCGATATTTTACTATATTTATGGATAACCATGAAGGGTTCAAATTTCTATATATATTTTTATACAGTAGGTGCATATTTTAAATCTTTTATTGGTACTGCCCAGTATGATATAAAGGTAACACCCTCGAGAGGAGGACACATGTTCCCCTGATGAAGCTGTGTGGAAACCGCTGGGTGTCTGATGGAAATCTAGTTTTTAATATTATATGCTCATGCTTTTATGAACTTTTGTAAGTATAATAAAGTGCTGGATATTTGAGAACTGTTGCAGAGATTCACTCTGCTGTGCTATTTTTCTGGTTGAATACAGGGAATAAAGCAGAGATTGCAGTTGTCGCTGCATTTGTTTTAACCAGAGATTGATTACATCTATAGAAAAAAACTTTCCATAAACTTGTGATTGATTGAATGAATCTGTATTTTCTGAATGTGATCAGCACAGTTCATAGTATAGGGAGGGTGGCAACCGCATAAGGAGTCAACACAGTGGCCCAGTCACACAGTGGTTAGGTGGCAACCACATGAGGAGTCAACATAGTGGTTAGTCACAGAGTGGTGAGGGTGGAAACCGTATGCGGAGTCAACATAGCGGCCTAGTCAAAGAGTGAGGGGTTGGGGGGAAACAGCAGTGGCAGTAACGCCATAAGATGGTAGGTGGCAGTAGGAGAACATTGCAGCAGGTGTGTGGCATCAGGCGGGTGGCAGCATCAGAATAGTGGCTGAAGCAGGTGGCCAGAAGAAATGGGTCTCCTTTCACAAAGTTTGGGTGTGGCACTCAGAATGATCTAGTCTGATGCATCAGGCACTAGCATGTGAAAATCCTTGCAAATCCACGCCTGATTCATAAAGATTAGTCTGTCCACATTTTGGGTGGAAAGACGAGTTCTAGTGATGAGCGAGCACCAAAGTATTCGGGTGTTCAGGCCGAACAAAATGCTATGTTTCTGTGCTCGGCCGAGTATAATGGAAGTCAATGGGAGACAACCAGGCACCCCCTGTTCTGAAGAGGGGAGGGTGCCTGGTCCATTGGAAAAGGTCAGAAAGTGACACTAAAACCACCGAAAAGGATCGGGAAAACAGCGTGGGGACGATGTATGGATGCATCTTGGACTCCCATGTCACTGCTGGGAAACCATGTCGTGTGAGTTGTACACCACTTTTACAGACTGACAAAAATACGCCTAAACCCGCCCCCCAAAAAAAAAAAAGAAACATTCTTTCCTACATATTCAATTGTATATAAAGTGCAAGTGATGCCAAAAATTTCAAGCAAGAGGCACTCCGAAACAGCCTGTATATCACATAAAGGAGGGCCTCATTCACATTGTGGTACAATTGTTCAGGTAGTGGGACTCCTACACTCATAAAGCCTATGCACTAAGCGAAAGGGCTGCCAAAAATTACAAGGCACTACAGTACACCCTTTATTACACACAAAGAAGGGCATCATACAAACCCTTGAATAATTATGATTGGTGGCTTGCTGGTGACCCTCAAAAACATTTGGAGCAAGGGCCTTCTGGTGACCATCTAAAACATTAGGGGAGAGGGGCCTGCTGGTGAGCTGACTCTGTAAAACATTATGGTTGAGGGTCTGCTGGTGAGCTGAGCCTCTAAAACATTATAGGGTAAGGGCCTGCTAGTGAGCTGACCCTCTAAAATACTATGGTTGAGGGCCTGCTGGTGAGCTGACCCTCTTTAAAACTTGTAGTGGAGGGAATATATGCAATCTGGGTGAGGAAGAGGAGTAGAAAACAAGACTCAACCATGTACACTTTTTTTGTGGTGGAAAAGGTGCATGGGAATACACTACAGTAGACTAAGTACATTATAAACAATGCATTGAAATTGCCTTTATGTTCATCATCATCTTAGCTCTCCTCTCGTGGAGTGCAGAAGTCAGGGGCAATCCAAGCCTTGTTCATTTTTATCGGAGTCAACCTGTCAGCATTGTCAGTGGACAAGCAGATACGCTTATCATTTATAATGCCACCAGCAGCACTAAATACACGCTCAGACAAAACGCTGGCTCACGGTAGGCCAGAACCTCCAAGGCATAGAGAGCAAGTTCGTGCCACGTGTGCAGCTTGGACACCCAGTAGTTGTAAGGCACTGAGGGATCATTTAGGATGCTGACACGGTCGGCTATGTATTCTTTCCCCATCTTCCAAAACTTTTCCCTCCATGTAGCACTAAGCCGCGATTCAAGGTGAGGTTGCTGGCAGGGTGTCATGAAAGTGTCCCATGCCTTGGAGAGTGTTGCCCTGCTTCTGTTGGAACCGTTGTGTGTTCCCCTTATCTCCTTTCCTCGTTTGCCTAAGGGAGTACGGACTCTAGCCGCCGCATTGTCAGATGCAAAATTTTGGAGCAATCTCTCAAGTACCTTCTGATATTGCACTGTTTTACTGTTTTAGTTCTCTCTGTAGCGGGGGTCGAGAATGGTAAACACCCAGTAATCTGTGTTATCTAAAATGCGTAGCCTAAAAAGGCAGTCTAACCTGAAGTCAGCCATGTGTGCCAGTGTACCAACAGGCAAGACGTCGATGTCAACATCAGGATGACTCTCCACCCCCTCATCCTCCTCCTCCTCTTTTGCCCATCCACGCTGAATAGGTAAAATTAAATTTCCATGGGTACTACCTGTACTCTGTAGAAAAGGCAACTGTCTCCAGCTCCTCGTCCTCCTCTTCATGGCCCAATTCGTGCCAAGAAGATGAACTGTGGGTGGTCTGGCTATCACCCTGTGTAATGTTCTCCCCCATTTCCTCGTCTGCCACATTCAGAGCGCCCTCCTTAATTGTGAGCAGCGATCGTTTGAGTAGACACAGCAGTGGGATGGTTACGCTGAAAATAGCATTATCGCCACTAACCATCTGTGTGTATTCATCAAAGTTTTTTAAAACCTCATAGAGGTCTGACATCAATGCCCACTCCTAAATAGTGGCAACGACCATGTTGCAGCTGGTGTTTCACAACTGCCCTCTGCTGCTCACAAAGACTGGCCAACATGTAGAACGTAGAGTTCCAGCACGTGCTCACGCCGCATAACAGTCAGTGAGCTGGAAGCCGCAAGCGCTGCTTCAGCATTGAGAGACAGCCTGAAGCTGTGGACGACTTGCAGAAATAAGCGCACACGTGGCGCGCCTTTACTAGTAGCTCTGCGAAATTGGGGAAGGTTTTTATAAACCGCTGAACCACTAAGTTTAAGATGTGGGCTAACCAAGTCATGGCCATTGTCAGACACATCCTACTGTACCTTGTTGTAGGTTGAGTGGCGAGAGCCACAGCTCGGTCTGGTCCCTTATACCCTGCCACAGCTCTGCGGCGGTGTGCTATTTGTCCCCTAAACAGATCAGCTGACTGACTGCTGTTGGAGGTGGAAGTGGAGGAGGAGGCGGCGGAGGAGGAGAAGTAGGGGTTGGAGCCAGTAACATAGCTGCTGGCGGAGACCCTGATGGACGTAGGGCCCGCAATCATGGGCGTGGGTAGCACCTGTGCCATCCCAGGGTACGATTCACTCCCGGCCTCCTCAACATTCACCCAGTGTGCAGCCAGGGAAATGTAACATCCCTGGCCACCAGCACTTGTCCATGCGTCCGTGGTGAGGTGGACCTTCCTAGTAAGTGCTTTGGTCAGGGCATGGGTGATGTTCTGGGACACATGATGGTGTAAGGCAGGTATGGCACACCGTGAAAAATAGTGGCGGCTGGGGACTGCGTACTGAGGAACGGCCACCAACCTCAGGCTGCGGAAGGCCTCACTGTCCACAAGCCTAAATGGAAACATTTCAAAGGCCAGTAATTTTGATACTTGCGCATTTAGTGCTATGGCCTGTGGGTGGGTTATTTGCACTTGCGTTCAAATGCCTGTGTTAACGACATTTGGACGCTGCACTGGCACAGGGAAGTGGATGTTGTTGCTGACAGTTCATGCAAAGGTCCAGGTGCAGGGCGAGGGGCATCCGGGCCGCCACCTTCGACAGGGGATTGGCCGGCAGTGCGTAACACAGTGGAATAAAAGGCAGTAGTGTGACCTGCAGGCCCAGATTGTGGACCCAGGCGTTCGGCCCACTTATTAGGGTGCTTGGATGCCATGTGACGGATCATGCTGGTGGTGATGAGATTGCTAGTGTTCACCTCCCGGCTCATTTTGGTACGGCACAGGTTGCAAACTACCACTCTATTGTCGTCTGCACTTTGCCCAAAAAAGCGCCATACTGTGGAACACCTACTCCTTGGCAAGGTAGATTTACGCATGGGCGTGCTCCTTGTAACGGTTGCGGCCTTGTTTTGTGTGGGCCAACTTCTCCCTTTTGCAACCCCACTGCCTTTTCCAGACTGTTGCGGTGCTGCGGATCCCTCCCCCTCTGTACTGCTGTCTTCGCTTGGCTTTTCACCTTTCCAGTGTCTTTAGCAGACAGTTTTACTGTCCGCTAAAGACACAGTTTTCTGATGCAGGACAGTATTAGTTACAGAACACCACAGATTTTGGACACTGCACTAGACCCAGATTAATGGAAGTTTTAATATACACAGTGTTTTCAGATTCAGTTCAGTATGGGATACAAAAACCCACAGATTGTGGACACTATACTAGGCCCAGATTAATGGAAGTTGTAATAATTCACACTGTTTTCAGATGCAGTTAAGTATTGGGTATAGAACACCATAGATTACAGACACTATATGAGGACCAGATTATTGGAATTTGTAATACTGACAGTGTTTTCTGAGGCAGGACAGTACTGGTTATAGAACACCACAGATTACAGACACGATATTAGGACCAGATTATTGGAATTTGTAATACTGACAGTGTTTTCTGAGACAGTACAGTATTGGTTACAGAGAACACCACAGATTATGGACACTAGATGTAACCCAGATTGTTAAAGAGTCAGTCTGCTACTGGCATTACAGTGAGGGCAGTACTTACCTGCACCTTTATTAGCTGCTTAAAACCCGCGAAACGTCCGGGGAGGAGACTCGAGCATTGAGCTCGAGCACATGCAGGTACTTGACCGAGTACCGTCATGTGCCAAGCATAGCGATGCTCGAGCGAAACCGGTAGCAGGCTACCGGTTTGCATGCTCGCTCATCACTAACGAGTTCTCTTTGGGGTAACTATGCCCCCAGCCACACTAAACACCAACTCTGCTGACACACTACTGACCGGACAGGAAAGCTTGTCCAGAGCAAACTCATTCAGTTGCAGCCACAAATCAAGTTTGGCTGCCCAGTCCAGCGGATCTTGGATGTGAAGTGGCAGAGTGTAGTCCAGACATAGAATCTGTCTATGTCTTGCTGCTGCTGCTGGTGGGTAGTTTCTTCAGTAGATGGGTGAAGAAAAGTGCTCATTCGAGACTCCAGACTTAAGTTGCTGCTGACGGAGCCCCTCCCCTCCAACAGCCAAGATAGTGGAACATGAGCGCAGAGGGCCCTCCTGGTCTGACCATCATTTTATGGCGCACACAGACAGCAGCCAACCGACTACAACAGATGCTTTGATATTAGCTTAGTTTATCCTCCCTCTCAACGGGTTGAAAAAGGGCCCTCATTTCTATGTATATTGCTTGTGCATGAATGTCCTCCTTGTTCTCCTCCAGTTCAACCCCCACAGGGTTTAAGTGGCTGTGAGATTTAGGCGCCACATCTCCTGTCCCCTGGCCAGCCAAATGGCATTGTTTATCCAGTAGTCCTGGTGAATGAGAAAAAAAAATTGCCTCCTCAAAGGGCCTGAGCAAACGGCAGGTGTCACTCATGAGCTGCCACTGGCTAACGTCAAAGTGATCCTGACCGTCTATATCATCAAGAAATATGGCCTTCCTCTGCTCATATAGTTGGTCCAACATGTGGGGTGTGGAGTTCAAATGGGTGGAAACGTCGCATTTTAGGCAATGTTGAGGAATGCTATTCTGCCTTTGCAGCTCAAGGAGGGAATGCTTTGTAGTGTATTAGTTTCTGAAGTGCATGCATAGTTCCCTCGCCTTTTCAGGATGTCTTGTAAATGGGTGGAAGACTTCAGGAACTGCTTTACAACCAGATTAAAGACGTGCACCATGCCAGAGGCATGGTTTAGCCCTCCTTGATGCAGCGCCAACACAATGTTCTTCCTGTTGTAGGTGATGACCATGGTTCCGATTTTAAGTTGGCGAGGAGCGAGCCACGATTGCATTTCCTCTTAAAGGACGTGGAGCAGTTCCTCCCCGGTGTGGCTCCGTTCGCCCAGACAGACCAGGTGCAGAACAGCGTGACACCACCGTGCCTTGCACATGTGGTATTCTGGAGTCGCACTGCGAATTATGTCTGCATTGGACGCTGATGAAAAAGTGGAAGATGAGGAGACTTAGGAGATCATTGGCGCAGGACTCCCAGCTTGAGAATGTAGAAGCGGCAGTGCCATCACCTGGCCAAGTTGCTGGTATTGCTAAGCAGGAGCCACATTTACCCAGTAAGTGGTAAAGGACATATATTGTCTTTGACCGTAGTTACAGCTCCACACGTTAGCACTGCCGTTAACTTTAGTAGACACCGAACAGCCTCAAGGACTGACCGACCTTCTGTTCAACATAGGTGTGCAGGGCTGGTACTGCCTTTTTGGAGAAGTAATGATGAGTTGGGACTCTCCACCTTGGCTCGGTACAAGCCATCAGTTCTCTGAAAGGTGCAGAGTCCATAACATGGAAAGAGAGGGACTGTAGTACCAACAACTTGGCCAGGAGCACATTCAGCCTCTGCGATGTGTGATGAATGCACCCATACTGTTGTCTTTTTGCAATTGCCTCAGTGATCGATTGCTGATGAAACGAGTGACTTGGAATATTAGGAGTAGATGATGAGAAGGAAACACAGCTCCCTTCTGCTGAGGTGGTGAAGCCTTGCATGCTGCAGGCCACTTGGTGATGTGTCAGGCTGTACCACTACATTAGCACCACAGTTTTCACAGGCCACTTTATGCCAACTTGGCACCCTGGCCATCCTTAATCTTCTGCCCACAGATTCTGAAAATGTCCATGCTGATGTCCTCGGGCGACTTTATGAAAAATTACCACACCGCCGAAGGAACAGAAAATGAAATAGGCAGGTTCAGGACAGGTGAGGGAACAGAACTTTTTCCCTAGGCCATGCCAACTTAGCGTGGTGTCAGGGAAGCCTGGCTCGGGGTGTTTAATGTCAATTGAGATGAAGTTGAAGACTGAGGCAACCATTTAAGGACAGCTAAGCTCTAGCCTGCTACCCCCCACCCCCTTTCCTTCTGCTGCTACTTCTGACAGCTCCAGAATATTTTGGTCACTGCCCGTTCCCTTAGAAGGGTCTGTCACCCATCTGTCGGACATACTGTGCTGTAACAGTAACTGTAAGGGTAAAATAGCAGTAGTGCCAGGCTGCAATTTCACATAAGAATCAAGAAGGAACGGATGTACTGATATATGAGAACGTGAGCCCCCTAAAATTTGTAGTTTCAGGCCGCCATTTCATCCCAATTACACAAGTGTGGATTCATGGATATACTTATGTATAATAGAACTTGAGCACCCAAAAATGTGTATTATCAAACAGCAATTTCGTCCCAATTAGACAATCAAGGATTAACATATTGAATTGGGATCAAGGATTACTGAAATTACTGATGTATTAAAGAATGCAAACAACCTACAATCTGTAGTATTGGGAACCTTTATATCCCCAATTAGTGCAGACATGTGTAATAGAATAGACCCTATTAGCCAGGCTTTACACTCCCCTATTGGTCCCTGCTCTCTCCCTATAGTGTGGATGATGCCTCCCTATTATATCCCTATACTATCAATAATCTTTTACTGAACTGCTTGATTGTTTATTTGTTTTTGTGGTGAATAAAGTATTTTCTAAACACTGTCCCTAGTGCCTATAACGTCTTTTCCTGCACTAAGTTCACTGTAAAATGGTTGACTCAGAATGACCAGACATTTTAATAATTAAAATAACTCCAAACCGATATATACAGTAGGTTGAGGAACACATAGAACATTTAGTTGGGTTTCAGAGGGTTTATTTAGCTGATTGTATCCACTCCGCAAACCTTTTAGTCAAAGTGAGACAATCCCCCATGTTGACCACAACATCTTAGTTGCACTTACAGCAGCTCCACAATTTCACAACTCTGCAATCAAGTCCCCATATCACAGACAGTGTTCTGCAGATGAAGATATCAGAGGAGGTAATGTAGGTCATTTCCAAAATTCCATTTGAATATTTTATAATTACACCATGTGCTTTCTCTGCAGACTCTTAACTCACGGCTGTAGACACCACACCTATATAGTTCATTTACATAATAATTAGAGGTATGGTGACACCGAGCAGCATTGGTGTGTGAGGAGGAGGATTCTTCACCATGCTTGGTGTGGCATGGCACTGACACAAACGTGTTCTGGACTTGGCTGCAGGATGTGAGACTCATGTAGTTCTGGAGGGTTAGTCATCTGAATGTGAAGACACGAAACCCCAATGCAACGTGGAGGACAAGTATTCTAATGAGGGCACTTAATTGTCACTTCCAAATGTTTGTTGTTTGCAGAAGATGCTGACAGAGAGGCACATGATATAAAGAAGGTCTTCCCTTCACACACGTAACAATATATATCACAAAATACATGGAGCAGAGAACATTCTTTATTAATAAATATTCTCATCATACAGGAAAAAGGAGCCTGCCCCTATTTAGGTGCTGCCCTGTGAAGATCAAGTCTCCCAGCTTTAACCCACTTGCCCACCATGACATCTACCTGTCACGCCCTGCCCTGTGAATGAGCGGAGGTCTGTCAGACTAGCTGCACATGTCTGACTTCTCTGTTTGTTTGGGTTTGAGCTGGATCCATCTCCCCTCAGGTGTACTGGGTAGAGATGTCGCGAACATAAAATTTTCTGTTCTCAAGCGGCAAACGCGAACTTCCGCAAATGTTCGCGAACCGGGCAAACCGCCTTAGACTTCAATTGGCAGGCGAATTTTAAAACCCACAGGGACTCTTTCTGGCCACAATAGTGATGGAAAAATTGTTTCAAGGGGACTAACACCTGGACTGTGGCATGCCCGAGGGGATCCATGGCAAAACTCCCATGGAAAATTACGTAGTGGACGCAGAGTCGGGTTTTAATCAATAAAGGGCATAAATCATCTAACATTCCTAAATTGTTTGGAATAACGTGCTTTAAAACATCCAGTGTGTGTATATGATCAGGTATGATGTTGCATCGATCAGGTAGTGTAAGGGTTATGCCCGCTTCAAAGTGACAGACCAAACTCTGACAGACCAAACTCCCTGTTTAACGCACCGCAAACAACCGCAAACAGTCCATTTACACAACTGCAAACTCCCCATTTGCACAAGGTTGGATACCAAGCTAGCCATGTCCCGTTCCTTGTCCTCACTGACGTCATTGAAGGTCTCTTCCTCCACCCAGCCACGTACAACACCAAGGGTCCCCGAAAGGTGACAACAAGCCCCCTGGGATGCCTGCTGTGGTTGGTCTTCCACCTCCTCAAAGCCACCTTCATCCTCTGACTCCTCTTCTTCAGACTCCTCTCTCTGCGTTGCCGCAGGTCCAGCAATCGACGACGACAAGGCTGCTTCTGGTGGTGATGGTGACCACAACTCTTCCTCTTCATGCTCATCGACGGCCTGATCCAGCACTCTTCGCAGGGAACGCTCCAGAAAAAATGCATATGGGATAAAGTCGCTAATGTTGCCTTGGGTTTCACTGACCAAGTTTGTCACCTTTGTGCATGAGCGTTCATATATATGATGGCAGAGAAGGGGCAGACGCCTTTTTTATACAATGCAATAACAAGGACATTTTACAGAACATCAGTACTCGATCTTTGGAGACTAAGGTGACACAATTAGCCGATAAGGAAGTGCGACTCTTCTGGACAGTGGAGTCACTTTGTTAATATAAAGAAAGTGGCAGAGTACCGCGTGGTCTGCGCACGTACAGAGACCCGGCACAGTTTGAGCAGGACATTACATTTGTCAAACAGTGGCAGCAGCCGCATTCAGATTTTTCCCTTTTCTGGAGTTGGTGTTAAAAAGGAACACTATGGAGTATGATAAGATAAAGGAAGAGTTGGCTAAAGCCAGGGATGAACTAACTACCCGACTCACGGATAACCAATTGACGACATTTGAAAAAAGAATGAACAAGAAGTTGGTGGTGATACAAGCTGAGATTAAGTAAAGAAAGAAAGGATACATTTGTTAGAGACAAACAGGACTATGAGTCGGGGCACGTCTTTGATTGGAATGTCGCCAATAATAAAAAAAGACCGCAAAGGAGAAGACCCACGCGGCGCCAAAAAAGTGATTTTTGGACAAGTGAATCAGACTCCAGTTTGTCAGATGAGTCTAAGCAGTCCCAAAATGACTCTAACAAAATTGAAAGTGGCCCTTTAGAAAGCACATCAGAAGGGGCCGGCGAAAAACAAAAAGAAGTCAGGAAATCCGGGCGTACAAGGAAACAGGTGTCTTGGAGGAAGTATCTGCCTCCTCTTTTCCTTGTACAAAGCCCGTTGGAGAAACCTTGGTAGTGAATCTAACTAGCCGCGAGTTGCCCTCGGGCTGCACCCGTGCCCTCACGTGCTCTCACCAAGTGATGAGAGATGTACGGGCGATTTTATACCCGAAAGCGCCTGAAAATATTAGCATTGAAGAGCGCCAAGCGCTTAATTGGCTGCGTGCCAATTGTGAAACTGGCAGACAAGGGGGGCAATGTGGTCCTTATGTCCAGGTCATATTATGTCGGCGAAGCTCTCAGACAGTTGAGAGATACCGACACCTATGAAGTGATACGGGGGGACCCCACCGCGGACATTAAGCGCCAACTTGAGTGCTTTGTTCGCGACTATGTGAGTAGAGGTTTCCTAGCCGAGAACATGTTGGACAAATTGGTACCCACCTCTCCATCCAGACCCTGTTGGTACTTCCTCCCCAAGATACATAAGTCCCTGACCCACCCCCCGGGACTTCCCATAGTCTCGGGTGTAGGGTCAGTGACGGAACCTTTATCCAAATATCTGGATTGTCTGTTGAGACCGCTACTCCCCAGTGCCCCAGCGTATCTTAAGGACACAAATGATTTTTTGTTGTCCTTGGAACAGGTGCACTGGCAAGATGATTTTCATCTGGTCTCGATGGATGTCGAGAGCCTCTACACCCGCATCCCTCATGATAAGGGTGTGGAGGTGATACGTGACATCCTAGAGAGCGCAGGTAAGAGTGCGCTATATAGTGATTTTGTGTGTGGGGCCGTGCATCTCATACTTGCGAACAATGCATTCAAGTTTGGCAATAATTGGTACAGACAAAAACTTAGGACCGCAATGGGGACCCCCGTTTCATATACGTTTGCCAACATGTATCTTGCTAGGTTGGAGGACAGGCTCATCTTCTCAGTGTCTAATCCTTTCTCTCAATTCCTAAAATGCTTTTTACGCTATGTCGATGACGTTTTTATTGTGTGGTCGGGTACCAGGGACCAATGTGAGGAGTTCATACATTACCTCAACAATAACATCATGGGGATGAAATTCACCCTAAATTTTGGAGGTGCACGACTGGAGTTTCTGGATGTGGCTGTGATGGCGGGTAGCGATGGCTTGGTCACGGAGGGCTATCGCAAGCCCACGGCGACCAACTCCTTGCTCCGCCATGACAGCTTCCATCCAGAGACAATGAAAAAGTCGCTGCCATATGGGCAGTTCATCAGATTACGCAGAATTAATAGTGAGGTTGAAGGGTACCGACGCCAGGCGTCTGAGTTAAAACAACGACTAATGGAAAGGGGCTATCCCCAGAGAGTTTTGGACAGAGACATGGACGAGGTAGAGAGGAGGTTCTCCCAAACTCATCTTCTACACAAGAACAGGGACGCCAATAGATCCAAAAATCCAAATAGAGAGCATAGGACGGGCCGTTTCGCCTTTTCCTTCAAATTTAGCCCCATGGCGGATCAGATTCATCTCTGCTATATAACCTTTCCCAACCCGAAAGAGAAGCTATGCAGGAGTATATTGCCGAGAGTTTGGCAAAGGGACCTTTTAGGCTATTTAAGTCCCCTGTGGCTTCCGGCTTTTTTGTAAAAAAGAAAGATGGATCACTTAGACCGTGTTTAGATTTCCGTGAATTGAATCTCATTATGGTCCGTGATCCATATCCCCTTCCTTTTATTTCTGATCTTTTTGATCAAAGTGTCGGAACCAAGGTGTTCTCCAAGTTGGATTTAAGAGGTGCTTATAATCTGATCAGAATTAAGGAAGGAGATGAGTGGAATACGGCCTTTAATACACCCGAAGGTCATTTCGAGAATCTTGTCATGCCCTTTGGTTTAACTAATGCGCCAGCAGTCTTTCAGCGATTTATCAATTATTTTTTCCATCATTTAGTGGGATGGTTCATTGTTGTTTACCTTGATGACATATTAATTTACTTACTCGATTTAGAGACCCATCAGGATCACGTGAGACAGGTGTTGTCGATCCTTTGGGAGAATAAATTGTATACAAAATTGAAAAAATCTACTCATCCTATTATGGTATATACTGACCAGCAGAATTTGGCTTACCTGCAGTCTGCTAAGCGCTTGAATCTTAGACAGGCTACATGGTCACTGTTTTTTGCTAGGTTCAATTTTGTGGTCACCTTTCGCCCTGGGGTTAAAAACGTCAAGGCAGATGTGTTGTCATGTAGTTTTCCTGGGGGAAGTGATTCGGAGGATCCCGCTCCAATTTTGGCTGATGGGGTGATGATCTCCGCTCTGTACCCCTAGTTGGAGATGGAGGTGTTGCGGGCCCAGGAGGAGGCTCCTGATTCTTGTCCTCCAGACAAGTTGCTTGTTCCTACTAAACTGGGATACAAGGTGTTCAAGGAACATCATGATACGGTCCTTGCGGGACATCCTGGAAGCAAATCCACCATAGATCATATTAGTGATGAGCGGCAGGGGCAATATTCGAATTTGCGATATTTCGCGAATATTTGGGCGAATATTCGCCATATATTCTAAAATTCGCAAATTTGTAATCTCCAGTCATTACTTTCTTGTTTGCTAAAATTTGCATAAAAATTAGCATAAATTAGCATAAAAAATTGCATAAATTAGTATAAAAATTCGCATAAACTGGCATTTAAAAGATTCCTTTTTAAATACCAGCTTATGCAAATTTTTATGCTAATTTACGCAGATTTTTTTATATGCAAATTTTCACAAGCAAGAAAATAATGACATTATTTTCTTGCTTGTGAAAATTTGCATATAAAAAATTCGCATAAAACGAATATTCGCAATTGCAAATATATTTTGCGATATTCTAAATATTCGCAAATTCTCGAAGTGCTGATATTCGCGATTAAAATTCACAATTCGAAAATTTGTGATCAACACTAGATCTTATTTCCCGGAGATTCTGGTGGCCAGGGTTGTGCAAGGGTGTGGAGAGTTATGTGGCAGCTTGTGAGACCTGTGCACGTGCGAAGGTGGCTCAGCCTTAAGGATCCCTTCTTCCTTTGTCCATCCCGTCTCGTCCTTGGACGTATTTGTCCATGGACTTTGTTACCGATTTACCGAGTTCCTCTGGGAAAACTGTGATTTTGGTGGTAGTGGACCGCTTCAGTAAGATGGTCCACTTTGTACCGTTACCTAGCTTGCCCAATGCCAAAACTGTCACTCAGGTTTTTATCGATAACATTATGAAACTACATGGCATTCCCTCTGATGTGGTGTCTGATAGGGGGACGCAATTTGTTTCCAGGTTTTAGAGGGTGTTCTGTTCTCATCTGGGTATTCAACTGTCTCTCTTCAGCTTTTCATCTCCAGTCGAATGGTCAGACAGAGCGCACTAACCAAAACCTGGAGACCTATTTGAGGTGTTTTGTTGCCGAGAATCAGGATGACTGGTCGTCGTTCTTGTCTATAGCTGAATTTACCTTGAATAACCGTAGACAGGAGTCCACTGATAAGTCACCATTTTTTGGCACATATGGTTTTCACACACAGTTTGGTACTTTTTCTGGGACTGGATCTTCTGGGATAAAAGAAGAGGAGAGATTCTCTTCCACCTTGCCATCTATCTGGCGGAAGATCCAAGTTAATTTGAAAAAGATGGGTGAAAGATATAAACGGATGTCTGACAGGAGACATATGACTGGTCCGGACCTGTGTGTGGGTGATTTGGTGTGGTTGTCCACTAAAAACATTAAGCTGAACATACCATCTTGGAAATTGGGTCCAAGATTTATTGGTTCTTACAAAATCTCTGCTATTGTCAACCAGGAAGATCCATAATGTGTTTCACAGGTCCTTATTGAAGAAATATGTGGAACCTGTGGAACCATCTCCATTGCCACCTCCCCCTGTCCTGGTGGATGGCAATTTGGAGTTTGAGATCTCTAGGATTCTCGACTCACGTGTTCTTCGGGGTTCCCTTCAGTACCTGGTGCACTGGAAGGAATACGGTCCTGAGGAAAGAATGTGGGTTTCGGCTACTGATGTTAGTGCTAGCCGCCTGGTGAGGGCCTTTCACAGGGCACACCCGGATAAAGTTGATCCGGGGTGTCCGGAGGTCACCCGTAGAAGGGGGGGGGGGTACTGTGACACCCTGCCCTGTAAATGTGCGGAGGTCTGTCAGACTGGCATTATTAAATACATTAATAAACCTTTAGAAGGTTGCACACTTATAACAACATAAACATTAATTAAGGGTCATAAAGGCCCATGCGCTTTTTTTTTAGCAACCTCTCTGACTAATATAAAAATTAATTTTTATTTATTCAATTTAAAAAGCACTATTCCGGGGAACAAACTTATAATTTAAAATTCCTCAGACTAGTCAGTGAGGAGTGTAGAGGGTGAAAAAATGTTGCGCTATTGCTGTGAGATCACCTCACATTTCAAATTGGGGGCTAAACCATCCCCTGTATATGTACTGGCGATGAAAAGAGGTCATGTGAATATTAGAGTGTGGGATCACTTGTTTGGCCAGATGCGACATGGTGTGAGAAAGGGGGATCAGAGTGAGGATTCGGTTGACCAGACTCTTGGCTACAGACACTGGACTTAGGGGAAGAGAGGGTGGTGCTTAACCGACTGGAAGCATTATCTTCAGCAATCCAACCGACCATCTGTTCGCACTTGTTCGACTTGGACAGTGTTGTCCTGCGCCACCCAGCTAAGTTGGACATGAAGCTGGGTAAGGTGGATTTTATAGTTTTTTCCGGTGCACTGGCAGCAGGCACAGTTTTATAGCGCCCAGGGCCATGGCCTCTGCTTGCACCTTCAGCATCAGGCCCACTTCCCCGCCCCTTTGTGGCTGCCTTCTTCATATTAATGGTTTTGTCTGTAGATGTGGCGCAGATTGTTTTACTGTTCACTAAAGACACAGTTTTCTGATGCAGGACAGGACTGGATACAGAACACCACAGATTTTGTACACAGTTCACTAGGCCTAGATTAATCGAAATTGTAATATACACACTTTTTTCAGATTCAGTTCAGTATGGAATACAAAAACCAACAGATTGTGGACACTTTAATAGGCCCAGATTAATGGAAGTTGTAATATACACAGTGTTTTCAGATTCAGTTCAGTATGGAATACAAATTTGTCCAAAATAAAATGTATTCTCTGCTGGAATACTGTATATACGGTTGCGGCCTAAACGCACACACAGATGTCCCCAAAACTAGTTAAATTTGTCCAAAATATAAATAATTCTCTGCTGGAGTAATGGATATAACGGTTGTGGACTGAATGCACACACACAGATGTGGCACAAATTAGGTTAATTTCCCCAGAAAAAAAAAATGTCTCTGATGGCGCGGTGTATATCTCAGTAGCAGGCACACTCTAGTGAATAAGCCCCTTTTTATAATGTCTGCTAAACACACTGCTTTCTGATGGCGTACTGTAGATCTCACTAATATCAAATATTTCAGTCTTTTAAAAGCTTTTGGGTAGTTAAAAAAGCAATTTTTTTGCCCTGCACTATCTGTCCCTTCATGAAGATGCCAGTCCCTGATAGTGCTGAATTTAACCCCTGGTAAAAATAAATAAAATGGTACTGCACTGCTGTCAAACACTCACTGTAGTTCTTAAGAGGACTGTTTGGTGTTTTAATAGTTTTTTGGGAGTTAAATCTGTGAATTTGCAGCAAAACGCTATCTGCCCCTTCCAACTGTCTACTCTCCCTGACGCTGAATGATCCGAGCACCGGGCCTCAGCTCCTATATGAAATGGTATCACGTGTTCCGGCCAGCCAATCAGTGTTAGGCTTACAGCTAACATGGTTATGGCCTTACACTGAGGAGAATTACTTACCTGGACTTTGACTGGCTGCTTAGGAGGCGCCAAACGTGCGGGGAGGAGACTCGAGCAATGCGACGAGCACACGTGGTATTCGGCCGAGTACCGCCACATGCCAGGCATAGCGATGCTCGAGCCGAACCGTTTCCCGGCCGAACATGCTCGCTCATCACTAGTGTGTGTATCACCCTAAAGCACAAACACACATGCCGTACGAGCATGTGTATGTATGTATATACACAAATACACTCTGCATACATACATACATACAGACACAAATATAATTATCAATATAAACAAAAATAAAAGTTATATTTCCCTTGTATAATGTTCGCTTATACCGCTATTTATATTACCCCCTCTTATGTATAGTGATGAGCGAGCAACAAAGTATTCGGGTGTTCGGGTGTTTGGCCCGAACACATAGTGATATTCGTGCGCTCGGCCGAGCACCCGAGTATAATATAAGTCAATGGGAGACAACCAGGCACCCCCTGCTCTGAAGAGGGGAGGGTGTCTGGTCCATACGAAAAGGTCCGAAAGTGACAGAAACACCACCGAAATGGATCGGGAACAGCATGGGGACGATGTCTGGATGCATCTTGGACTCCCAGGTCGCTGCTGAGAACCATGTTGTCTGAGTTGTACGCCACTATTAAAGACTCACAAAATTACGCACAAAACCCCCCAAAAAATCTATTTAACAGGAAAAATTGTTAGGAAACATTCTTTCCTGTATATTCAATTGCATATAAAGTGCAAGTGCTGCCAAAAAATTCAAGCAAGAGGCACTCGGAAACAGCCTGTATATCACTACTAATGGCATGGTTGAGATTAGCTAAGTCATGTGACCCAGCCTCTATATACGCTGGAGTCACGTAGCGCTGCACGTCACTCTGCTGTTGTTAGTGGAGGGACAGGTTGCTGCTGGTGCTCTCAGCTTTGCTGAAAAATATCTGTCAGAATTGTGTTCACTCAGTGATCTACAACCTTTTTGTTCTTGTGGGTATAATGGCATTTTTTTTTTTTTTTTATGTGGCCAGTGTCAAAGACTTTTTTATTTCTGTGAGTGGTTGGTGTCGGCGGCCATTTTGTGCAAGTGATGTGCACTTTCAGCTGCATATGTGCCAGAGACAGTAATAGAATCCAGTCTTTTTGCTTTATTTGGCAAAATTTACCCATTTTTTAAGTGCACCTGCACTGCATATCTGCCAGGAGAAGGGGAAAATAATGAAATGTCACTCCGTTTGTGATTTTAGGGACCTAGGGGGTGACATTTTCACATTTTGTTATACAGAACCCACACCAGGAGAATTTGCTACATCTTTTTTTATTGCTGTCCCCAGGGATGGCACTATGGAGCAATCTATTAGACAGATTTGAGGCCTTCCTAAAAATAATATCGGGACGATTAGGGATTTGACCCCCCAGGATTGGATCGTTTTTCAATATTCTCCAATTCTTCTTAATCGCTTGCTTAATACGACCGATGAGTGGTTGGTGCCACTGAGCCTCAAGCCCGGCCTGGTGGTTTGCGATTTTATGCACATCCCTTGCCTGGCATATGTGCTGAATTTGGTGGTGCAGAGATTCCTGAAAAACTACCCCGATATGTCAGAGCTGCTGCAGAAAGTGAGGGCCGTCTGAAAAAACACTTCAAGTGATGGAGGAGGAGGAGAAGGAGAAGGAGGAGGAACCGTGTTCACAGCAGGCTGGTACCCAATGCAGCTCATGGTCATCAGAGGACAATGACGATACACCTTCTACAGAGGACAGCTTGTCCTTGCCTCTGGGCAGCATGGTATACATGAGCGACTACATGCTGCAGGGCCTGCGCAACGACAGCCGAGTTGCCCACATTCTAACTTGTGCTGATTACTGGATGGCCACCCTGCTGGATCCCTGATAAAAGGAATAACGTACCGTCCTTAATTCCCTCACTGGAGCGTGATTGGAAATGCGAGAGTACAAGCGCACATTGGTAGACGCGCGGCTGATGGCATTACCAACTAACATCGGGGGCTCAGTGGATGCACAAGGCGAAGGCAGAGGAGGAGGAAGAGGCCGCCAATGCAGCCAGGGCACCGCCAGCACCTCAGAAGGCAGGGTTATCATGGCCAAAGTGTGGAAAAGCTTTGTCACCACGCCACAAGCACCAGCACCACCAGCAGATCTGGAACGTCTTAGCAGGAGGCAGCATTTTAGCAACATAGTGGAACAGTATGTGTGCACACGCCTACACGTACTGACTGATGGGTCTGCCCCATTCAACTTCTGGGTCTCCAAATTGGGCACATGGACTGAGCTTGCTCTTTATGCCTTGGAGGTGCTGGACTGCCCCGCAGCCAGTGTATTATCTAGTGTTTAGCACGGCAGGGAGTGTTATCACAGACAAGCGCAGCCGCCTGTCCACAGCCAACGTGGACAAGCTCACGTTCATTAAAATGAACCAGGCATGGATCCCACAAGACAAGTAAACCGGCCTCACCCAGCCATTGTTATACTCCAGCACACTTTCTCTTTATGTTATTTTATATATTCCACAATGTTTTGTGGTGTACCCAAATGAAATTTAAAAAAAAAACAAAATAAAAAAAACATTGCCAAATCCACCTACAACGTCACATTCACCGCCTCCTTAACCTCTTAGTTCAGGATTAAAATTTGTAATTTTTATTTATTTTATTTAACGTCATTTCCCTATCCATATTTGTTTGCAGGTCACTTACCCCCATTTTGATTCCTTTGCAGCCCTCTAGCCCTTTCCTGGCCTTTTTTAGAGCCATTTTTGTGCCACAAAGTTCGGGTCCCCATTGACTTCAATGGGGTTCGGGATCAAGTTTGGATCACGAACCCGAACTATTTTATGAAGTTCGGCCGAACCCGGCGAACACGAACTTCCAGGTGTTCGCTCAACTCCAATGGCTACGGCATTACACTGTAGGGCATTATTTACCTGCGAGTTGATTGGCTACTTTGGAGGCGCCAAATATGCGGGGAGTAGACTCAAGCATTTCGCTCAAGCACATGTGGTACTCGGGCGAGTACCGCCACGGGCCGAGCATAGAGATGCTCGAGCCGAACTGGTACTCAGCAGAGCATGCTTGCTCATCACTAATAATTTACCCTGATACCCCTCAGTTATTTTTTATAACTGAGGGGTATCAGGGTAAATTATACAGGGGACAACTGAGGAGGGGTAGCACTGTAGCAGGGACAGGGTACATACTTTTTTATAATGTGCTTTATAACTTATATAGCGGGTCTCAGCCAGGGCACTAGGCAGAGATCTTGTGACAGACTTTTTCTTGTATACATTCCCGACCGGAGCAGCTGGGCACCAAATTCCAGCACTATCACACCACCACCGCTGTCCTCACCTCACTAGCAGGCTCTCGCGGCATGCAGCGTGACGACAAACTCTCCTGCCCAGCCCTCAGGTATTGTAATTTACAGTGCGGTGTAACAGCCAGTGGCGGATCCAGAGCCTAGTCTCTGAAGGGGCACTCCCAGATTGTTTTGTGGCGGCAGAAAAAAAATAATGTGGTGCTTATATTTTTTTTCTTACAATGTGCAGAATGGTATTGTACCCCTCCATCTCCCTTCTACACCCCCTCCCTTCTCCAACCACCCAAACCCTTACTCACATAAAACAAGTTATATATATATATATATATATATATATATATATATATATATATATCTTACAGTTAATGACTGTAAATCCTTACAGTTCTGAAGACTCCAGCAGGCTCAGGATCAGTGCTCTGGGCAGCTGGACTCAGGGCTGTAAGTGGGCAATGATCTGCAGTTCAGAAAGGAAACATATAAGACGCGCCAGCGCATAAGATTCACCTATATTTTAGAGGGGGACAATAAGAAAAAAAAATTCATTACACCTCAGGTCAGACCACCAATGTTGATCAAACCTCAGCTGACAGTCCCAATCAGACCCCCAATGTTAATCAGACCTCAGCTGACAGCCCCAACCAGACCCCCAATGTTAATAAGACTCCAATAAGACCTCAAATCAGACCCACAATTAGACCTCAGCTCAGACCGCAATGTAAATGACCCCCAATACCTCAGATAAGAGCCCCATTCCTCTCATTTGCCCCATATCAGCCCTCATGCTTCTCTTAAGCGCCCATAATCAGCCCTTATACCTATCATCCCTCATTATGCCTCTCAGGAGTCTCAGCCCCCATTATGCCATTGCCACACCAAATCAGCCCAATTGATGCCTCAGCCAGCCGCCCCATTATGCATCTCACCCCAATTTATAAATTTATACCTTAGCCCCCCCCCCCCATTTTATGCCTCTCAGCCCCCAGCAGCCTGGCCATTATGCCCCGATTGCCCATAGCAGCCTCAGATAAAATAAATAAATCACTTACCTCTCCTGCTTCTGGACACTGCCGCTCCTCCCGCAATCTTCTTCCTCCTGCTGTCCGAAGGCGCACATAGAGCGACTCACGCTGCGCTGCACAGCAGACAGCCGAGGACTAGGAAGCAGTGAGTACAGATCCTTCACCACTTCCCAGTCCTCCGGTGCTAGTCAGAGCTTCCAAAATGGAAACGCTGATTAGTATTCACAGCATTAAAGGGGAATCAGTGGGGGGGGGGGGGGGCACCCGGGAGCACGGAGGTGACAGAACCTCAATTTCGAGGCTTGATTAGGATGTGCCCAGGAACACCCAGCACACCCCGTGCGCACGCCTATGTCCCTACCTTCTAGATATCTATAAATGGTGAGTCATTCAACTGGATGGTTCGTATCTCCAGTGCTCAGCAGATATGGCACCGGTGACCGGCTCTCTCATTCTTCTCATTCTGTGCTGTGCAGGAGCATTATTAGACAACCATGACAAACCAACAATATCACCACCAGGTAATTATACTAATCATGCTGACGAGTCACAGGGATAATTGGAGATCCTTCTAAGTGGAATCTGATGGCTGGTTCATATATTTCAGTTGTGTCTGGCTACTTTCTTTTCTTTCCTGCACTTGCCTTAGCAGACAACAACGGCCCACTACCACCAGGTAATCCTACTAAACTTGCTGATTTACAGGGATAAATGAAGAACATTCAAAGGTGTGTCTAAAAGCTGGCATATTTCACTTGTGTCTGGCTAGCTGCCTGTGGTGGATACAACTGGTCGCCAAGCTGGGCTCCAGCATAATGTCCATTGCTGCACTGAGAAATGTCCAGTGCTAAAAGAGGTCTAATGGCAAAACTGGTACCAATAGACACAAAAAATATACCCTGCAGCAATGATATCATAGCCATCGTGTACATGACCACTGCTGCCAATCACTGGCCTAAGTGTTCATGAGCCATTCATGTGATTAGTATCAGAACATGGCTGGCTTTGAAGATGCAGGACATATAAAAGGTAATATGGCTTCTGACTCTAGGCCCTACTTTGGGATACGTTTTTAAAATCTTGGAAATCTTTGCGATGATCCCTGTCATTTTCTTATTCTCTTAACTGTTCTTCCTCTTCCTCTATTTTATTAATCTCTATTAGACATCACAGTCTAGAATGACACTAACACTTTTTCTAATGATTCAGTCAAGACGTCAATTTTTTCGCAACCCCTTCCTTTGATATCGCCCCCATTCCTATGGTTACTAAAGATCGCTCTCTCAGACCAGGCAGCGGTTCCATCCGTTTTCAACACTGTCTATACTGCCAGTGTATATAATTTCAATGTATAATACTGTTGAGGGGCCCTGACAAAGTCTTCTAGTCCTCCTCCTCCTGGATGGGCCTCTTCTTGGTCAGGGCCCCTGTTAGGAATATTCATTTCTTCCCCTCTTATTGGTACTCCTGGTACTAGACTTCGGTATTCAGCTTGATTTGATCCTTATCTGGCCAGGAGAGCGGCATTCACACATGACACGATACTATGTTATGAAATGCCAAAGTCCACTCCACACCAATGTATAGATGAATTTAAAAAAGCCAATACAAAATTGATCAGTAATAGAACCCTTCAATCCCCTCTTAAAAACCATCTACATATTTCATTTTTGTTTTTTTCATTTTATTGTTGGTAATCCTCTGGAGACCCAGGGTTTTCTTGAGGTACCTGAATGTATGCAGCTTGTGGTGTATCTGAGACTCGCCTACATCTCATAAATGTATTAATTAATGAGGGTATACATTGGATGCAGTAAGAACACATGTTTGTATAAGGTCTTGTGGACTCTGTAAATCTTTAAGGCACAATGAGCTAACATTTAGGGCCTTCACTATCCTGATTATACAATTCTGTTCAGAATATGAGGGGCCAGGAACAACTGGATCTTGCTCCTGAGTTCTTTTAGAGACTGTGTGATTATTTGGTGCACCACATAATAAACTCATCTCCTCTGGATGATAAATACAAGTGGTAATGAGTACAAGAAAACACAAAGATTAATCAGCAGCAGACAAACAAATCTCCCAGAATATTTTGGGGTCTTCATCTTCAGCCTGTGGCAAGGCTTCTTCTGAGCTCCCCTCTTTGTCTTCGTTGGACACCGGAGAAGAAGCCTCAGGGATCCTTTTCACTCTGCTAGCATGAATCCAGATCGGAGCCTCCTCTGTGAGAATCGCTGTTCTAGTGACTGCTACCACCGTGGTAGGGGGTCCGAATGCCAGCTCCTTGGGATCTTTTCCTTTACGTAGTACCCTGACCACCACCGTGTCTCCAGCTCGGAACGAGTGCGTCGGTTCCTGTGGAAGAGAGGGAGACTTACAAGCAACTTTTTCTTCAGTTTCACTAAGAACTTTAATCAGTTTTGTGACATATTCTTCCCTAATCTGGTCTATGTCGCCTTCCTGTACCACTAGGGGGTGGCTTGCCCAAGGAGTTGGAAAGGGCCTACCTATGAGGATTTCAACGGGTGACAGTCCTAACCTCTTATTAGGAGTCATTCTTATTTCTGCCAATATAATAGGTAGGGTTTGTTTCCATTTCTCAAAAGTACCTGCTGTGGCTTTCCTAAGTTTGTCTTTAACTGTTCGATTCATGCGTTCTACAAGAAATTTTGGCTCAAAAGAGTGCATGTTATTTTGATGCTGTTGTGCTGTACTCCGTAAAAATGTGCTATGAAAAGTGCAGCGCTGTGCTGGGGTATACATGGTTTCCCCTCTTTGCAGACCAATCCAGTGTGTGGATTTTTCTGCAAAACAGGGTAAACCCAGTCTTTTCCTCGAGTATGTGCTTTGCAATGTATAACAGCTATTTGTGAGGGAAGCTGAAGGGCGGCCAACAGATCATCTATAAGCTGGGAATTTGATATTTTCTTACCGTCAGCTGTGGTGAAACCCCTGCGTTGCCAGATTACCCCATGGTCCCACACAACCCCGTGTGCATATCTGCTGTCTGTGTATATTGTGACAGGTTTGTTTTTGTGTATTTCACATGCACTTGTAAGTGCTATTAATTCTGCAACTTGGGCTGATTGCACATGAACGGGTCATGACTCAAGGATAATATCTGGCAGCATCACTACTGCATATGCTGCACAGTAGACGGTATCGAGTGGACGTGAACATGAACCGTCTACAAACACTTCTGGTGCGTCCGGTATGGGGTGTGGCTGACAAGTCTAGTCTGGGGGAGGTTTCGTATTCTAGTACCTTGAGACAGTCATGTTCGTCTGGTAAAAAGTCTTCTGTCCCTTTTAGTCCTAGTAATGCATTCAGTATAGGTGCTGGTCCTGCCGTATGTGAGGCATATTTAATCTGTAATGATGGATCACTAAGTAAAAGGACTTCATATCCTGACAAGCTTTGTGCTGACATGTGCTGCGTATGAATACCTCTGAGTAGTCCCACTACGTCATGAGTAGTATGCAAGACAGTGTGGTGTTCCAGTGTAAAGGGTGTGGCTAATTCCACCATCATTGCACAGGCCGCAAGAGTACGTAGACATGCCGGCATCCCTTGTACAGGGACAGGCATTACCTTTGAGAAAAAGGCACAAGGACGCAACTTTCCCCCTTGTTCTTGAGTGAGTACCCCCGCCATGGTTTTACAGTTTTGTTGTGCAAACATGTGGAATGGTAGGTTATAATCAGGGAGGCCCAATCCTGGGCTACACATCAATGAACATTTCAGAGTATCGAAAGCATTCAACATTCCTTTTGACCATCTTATTAGCTCTGGGGATTCTTCCAGAGTGGCTTGCCTCAAAATATTGTCATATTAAGAACAGTCGGGGATCCATTGTCTACAGTAGTTTATCATACCAAGAAAGGACAGCATTTCCTTTTTGGTGTGTGTGGGGTGACCAGACCCACAATAGACTGGATTCTCCCGGGACTGATTCTTCTTTCTCCCTGTGTGAGGACAAAGCCCAAGTATTCAACCTGCTGTTTGCACCACTGCAGTTTCTTTAACGACACTTTATGACCACATTCTGACAACCATTTCAACAAGGATATACCATCATGTTCACTTGCCTCCACTGACATGCTGCACAACAGTAGATTATCAACATACTGCATCAGGACGGAACCTTGGGGGGGGGGGGGGGTGCCAGGGTTTCAAAGTGGCTTGGAGGACAATGCTGTACACAACTGGTGAATCAGCATACCCCTGTGGCATTCTACCCCAGGTCAGTTGACGTCCCTCAAAGGAAAAAGCAAAATGGTACTCTTATTAAACAGACGGCTTCCGCTGGGATGCAGGAAAGGAGAGTTGTAACATCAGGAACCACTGAGGCTATGGGCACAATGAGATTGTTGATTGCCCTCAAATCCTGGACAAAGCGGGTAGTACCATCTGCCTTTGTCACAGGATTGTTAGGGGTGGAGTAAGGTGAAATCACCTCCTCGAGGATTCCTTTTTTCAGAAATTCTTCTATCATTGGCCGTAGCCCCTCAATCTTTTCCTTGGACAGTGGGTATTGCTTTTGATACACTGGTGTGGAACCGGGTTTAAGATTGGCTTGATAAGGTGTGCAATCAATCAGGCCCATGTCATAGTCACCCTGTGACCATAGTGAAGGGTTTATGTCTCCTAGCTCAGGGTGGTCCTGTAAACTAACAAAAGTACATATATCCGGGGTCACTATGGGCATGGTGGCTGAGTGAATACTTAGTCCGTCATTTTTTACTGTCACTCCCAAGTCCAACTTCACAAACAAGTCCCTTCCTAATAAACTTACAGGGCAGTCTGGTATGATGCTGAAAGTATGGTCCGTGATGTATTCACCGTCCACTGTCTCTATTCGGAGGACATTCGTTTTATATGTTTTAGTTAATACCCCGTTGATTCCCATAGTGGGGTCAGACTTTCTTAAAGGTCCCTTGTACATGTCTTTGTTTAACACACTGGAGGTGGCGCCGCTATCTACCATTAATCCTACCTTCCTTCCTGCAACTTTAAGCAAAATAATCGGTGTATCTTTCCAGTGGGTGGTGACCTGTGTGAAAGCTTGGGTGACTCCCTCCGGGCCCCGTCAGTAGGGTTGTTGATGATTCCAATCAATGGGGAACCTGGGCTGAGTCTGCGTACCCTGTCTATCTGTATTCTGTCCCCTTTGTGTCATGGGCTGTTGTTTGCTGTGTGCTCCCCTATTCTCCTGGGTGTTGTGCACTGTCTAGCCCAATGTCCCTCCTGTCCACAGTTATAACAGCGGTTATTCATGGTTTGGAAGTCTTGATTTCTATCATTTGATCTATGAAAGTTTCCTGCTGTCCTTCGCTTGTTTCTCCCTCTCCCTCTCGCTTGTGTGGGGGCAGTGGATTTGCTAATGTCGAAACACCCTGTGGCTTCCTTTTCATAAAGGTGTTTTTCAAATTGATCTATGCTGTCTAAAGTCCACGTGGAGACGTTCTGTTTTACTGTAAGCATTAGCTTATCAGATAGATTGTTAATGAATGTGGAAATACTTAGACTGTCATTCTGGAGAACAGGTAGCCCTGCTTCCAATTTCCAGCAATCCATATCCCATGGAGGGTCAGGTTCAAATTACGGCCAGGCAGCAGTGTCACCTAAGCATAGACCCTTGACCATGTCCATGTGATATATGCTATTGTCTCCTTCCCTGGGAAAGGGGTCTACCGCTTCCATTGCCTCTGTCCATCCTGCCAAATTATCTACCCATGGGTTAACAAGATAATAATTTGTAGGACTGACTGGGGCAACATATTATTTACATGTTTCACCTGGTTCTGGTTTAGGGCATTCAGTCTTAGATTTTTGACTACTCATTATCAAAACTTATTTTCTTACAAAAAGAATTCAAAACAGTAATAGCAAAAAACAAAACAGAATGTTAGTCTTGGGACGACAGCTGTACACTAACGACCCAGCCTGTCACTTCCCCTTATATAAGTATGTTAGACAAAACAACTTATCATGCAAAACTTCTACAATTATCAAACAACTTATCATGCAAAACTTCTACAATTATCAAACAACTTATCATGCAAAACTTCTACAATTATCTTATTAAGAATCAAATCAAGCTGTGAAACCTTCTGTGAAATCAAGCCCTCTGAAGTACACTTTCCTTGTTACTGGACTTTTCTGAGTACCTAATCCTAACAGCTCCCTGAGCTGTGTACAACTCCCTGAGTTGTATCTTGTGTCCCTGACACAATACTGGGTACTCCCTGAGTACCTATCTTGACAGCTCCCTGAGTTGTATCTTATGTGTCCCTGACACAATACTGGGTACTCCCTAAGTACCTAATCTGACAGCTCCCTGAGCTGTGTACAACTCCCTGAGTTGTATCTTATGTGTCCCTGACACAATTCTATATGTACTTCTCCAAGCACTAACTACCAGACTTCCTAAGTCTGTCTAGGTATCCCGGATACAAAAACTCTGTACTTACTCCGAGACGTGGCCAGTGCCCTCGGATCGGCCAGAGGACAAAATTGGTGTCTCTTCTCACCAGACCCGAGGATTACCTTCTCGATCCCGGACGAGCCCCCAGATTGTTAGGAATATTCTTTTCTTTCCTTCTTATTGGGACCCCTAGTACCAGACTTCGGTATTCAGCTTGATTTGATTCTTATCTGACGTCAGAGAGAGCAGCATTGACACATGACACAATTCTATGTTATGCAATGCCACTCTGACTTGTTTATTGCTTACATGAGACATATATAGTCGTAGTCCAATGACATGATGTTTAAGTTTATCCAATCACAGAGCTACACATTTCAGTTATCTTATCTTTAGAGTCAAAGCTACATGTCAGCAAAATAGTTTCTCCCTCCATGTGCCTGATATACTAATGCATATAGACCTTGGACTGCAATATAAACATATTACAGCTACACTACAGTCCAAAGTCCACTCCACACTAATGTATAGATGAATTTAAAAAAGCCCATACAAAATTGATCAGTAATAGAACCCTTCAGCACTGGTGTCACAAAATCTCATTGCTCCATGCCTGATTCATCTTTACTCATCTTTTATTCATCTTCAGTCTCTCAACACTTTCTGTTGAAATGCGAGTTCTCTTTGGGGTAACTATGCCACCCGCCACACTAAACACCTGCTCTGATGCCACATTACTGGCTGGGCAGGAAAGCTTGTCCGGGGCAAACTTGGCCAGGGGATATTGGATCTGGGGTGACAGGGTGCAGTCCAAGTATGCTACCACCTGCTGGTTCAGTTTCTGCTCCATACCTTGCTGCTGGGTGGTTTCTTCAGTAGACAGCTGAAGAAAACTGCAAATCAGAGACTCAAGACTTAAGTTGCTTCTCAGCTCCTGCACCCCCCATCCCCCAACCCCCTCCCACCCTCTCCAGCAGTCTTGACAGCGAAGTGTGAGCTCGGAGAGCCTGTCAGTTAGACCTTCATGAGGATGGGTAATGAAGCACATAGGCAGTGACCAACTGATTACAAAAGATGTCATGATAATAGTTCAGTTTTTCATCCCTCTCGAAAGGTGTAAAAAAGGCCCCCATTTTGGACTAGTAGTAAGAGTCTAACATTGTGCACAGCCAGTAGTCATCCCTCTGCCAGGGTCATCTGCGTCGTCTTTGTTGTCGCCCTCTAGCTCCTCCTGCTCCTCTTCTGGTTGGCAGATAAACCACCTAGTACTGTATAGAATTCCTGGGAGTTTATGTCCTCCTCCTACTGTTGTGCCAATCAGCCTCCACAGAGGAGAGGTGGCCATGAAATGTATCTTATGTCCCTCCATATCTTCTGTCCCCTAGCCAGTCAGATTTATCAGTATCCCCTCCAGGACATGAAGTAGCGGAATTACATCATTCATCCTATAGTCTTGGTGAATGACAAATAAATTGACCTCATCAAGGGGCCTAAGCAAATGGCAGGTGTCATGCATGAGCTGCCACTGTCTAACGTCAAGGATACAATGGGGAGTAGTCCTGTCCGTCTGCATCATTAAGAAATTGGTCACAGCAGGTTTCCTCTATTTATACAGTCAGTCCAACATGTAGACCGTGGAGTTCCAACGTGTGGAAAAATCGCATATGAGGTGATGTAGGGGAACACCATTATGCCTTTGCAACTCAAGGAGGGCATGTTTTGCAAAGTAAAAGTGGCAGAAGTGCATGCACAGTTTCCTTGATATTTTCAAGACATCTTGAAGTTGGGTGGAAGACTTCAAGAACCAGGTGATAATACAATTAAAAACATGCACCACGCAGGACGGATCGGGTCAGCTCTCCCTGATTAACTCCAGACAAAGTGTTCTTCCTGTTATCGGCGACCATGGTTCCTATCTCCAGTTGGCCCAGAGACAGCCAGGATTCCATTTCTTGGTTGATGACGCGGATCAGTTCTTCCAAGCTGACTAGGTGCAAACCTACGTGACCACGCCATGCTTTCATAGGTGGTATGCTGGAGGACTATTATGAACTGTGTTTACAGTGGAGGCTGAGAACAAGGTGGAGGATGTGGTGGCAGAGGAGGACATTGGTGCAGAAATCCCACAATCATATTTCAGAGGCGGCATTGCCATCACCTGGCTAAGTTGCTGGTGTGCCTGGGCAGGAACCAATAGTGGGCTGTAAAGGACATATATTGTCCTTGACCATAGTTAAAGCTCCACATGTCAGCGCTGGAGTGAACTGTATCAGACGCCGACGGGCTCAAGGACAGGCCCACCTTCTGCTCAACATATCTGTACAGGGCTGGTATAGCTTTTCTAGAGAAATAATGACGGCTTGGGACTAGAGTCGAGCAAACACCTGTAAGTTCAGGTTCGGCCAAACTTCACAAAAAAATTTGAGTCCGGGACCCGAACTTGACCCTGAACCCGAACCCCATTGAATTCAATGGGGACCCTAACTTTTGGGAACTAAAATGGTTCTAAAAATGTCATGGAAAGGGCTAGAGGGCTGCAAAAAGCAGCAAAATGTGCTCAAGAGCATGATGAGTGCTTTGCAAACAAATGTGGATAAGGAAAATAACTGAAAATAAAATAAAATTGAAATTAAAAATAACAATCTCGAACTAGGAGGAGGAGGTGGATGTGGAGTAGGAGGTTGAGGAGGCAGTGACCGTGGCGGTGTAGGTGAAAGCGAGGGTGGAGGTGGAGAAGGTAGCCAACACAGTTTTTTGTTTTGTTTTTTTAATTGGCGTAGCCTACAAAATATTGGGACATATAAAAAAATAAGACAAAGAATAAGTGCACTTGAGTACAAGAATGGATGGTTGAGGCGGGTATAAATGTTAGTGTTGAGCGCGAATATTCGAAAAGCGAATTTTTTTAGCGAATATCGGCACTTCGCTAATTCGCGAATATTTCGAATATAGCGCTATAAATTCGCTATTTCGAATATTCGTTTTTTTTTTTTTTTTTTTTAGTTATATTTTTTTCTTTCCCACTTCCCAAAAGTAGTTCTTACCTGTCATGAGGATTCCTGGCTTCCTGGCTGCTCCAGTCAGTGCCCGTTGCCGCTTCTGCCGACTTCCGTGCTCATGGAGCGTCCCCTTCCATGGGAAAATCTCTATATACTAAAATGTACTGTCGGATTTGAGGAATTACGTTGAAATCGCAATGCGATTAATTCAAGTTATATTAATCGCATTGCGATTACAACTTAACACTGCTATCTTACATAGGCTAGAATTAACGAATATGGAATATATAGCTATGCACTAGCAGTGCTAAGTTGAAATCGCAATGCGAATACTTTAAGTTAAATTAATCGCATTGCGATTTCAACTTAGCACTGCTGCTATATTCCATATTCGTTAACTTCGTTAATTCTAGCAAGCTGACCCATTATAAACCCAGCTCTAAGTTGAAATCGCAATGCGATTAATATAACTTGAATTAATCGCATTGCGATTTCAACGTAATTCCTCAAATCCGACAGTACATTTTAGTATATGGAGACGTTCCCATGGTGATGGGGACGCTCCATGAGCACAGAAGTTATGGTTGGCTTGGTAGAATTAGCGAGGATGACGAATATGACGAATGTATTCGTCATATTCCTCAAAACGAAGATAGCAGTATTCTACATCTTCGTTTTAGCAACCTATTCGTCAACCTCGCTAATTCTAGCAATCAAATAGGAAGGTTGACTTACCAGACAGCTGTGTTAAATTCGCTATGCGATTTTTTTTTTTTTAATAAATAGAATACTTATAATAATATTATCATATCAAGTAATATAATTATTGTATTAAAAAAAAAAATCGCATAGCAATTTAACACAGCTGTCTCTATAGTCAACCTTCCTATTTGATTGCTAGAATTAGCGAGGTTGACGAATAGGTTGCTAAAACGAAGATGTAGAATACTTCGTTATCTTCGTTTTGAGGAATATGACGAATACATTCGTCATATTCGTCATCCTCGCTAATTCTAGATATGAAACCAATAGGAAAGTAGCCTTAAGTACAAATCGCAATATGCGATTATTTAAATCGCATTTTAATCGCGATAACTAGAAAAAATGACGAATATTCGATTTCGACGAATACGAAACGAATATTCATTCGAATATTCGCGAATTTCGTCGAAATCGAATATGGCACCTGCCGCTCATCACTAATAAATGTCTTAGCATTGGACAGGTGGCTGCGCTTGTCTGTGATAACGTCCCCAGCCATGCTAAATTCACGTTCAGACAATACACTGGCTGCAGGGTAGGCCAGCACCTTAAAGGTGTAAATGGCAAGCTCAGGCCATGTGCCCAATTTGGAGACCAAAAAGTTAAATGGGGCAGACCCATCAGTCAGTACGTGTAGGCTTGTGCACACATACTGCTCCACTATGTTGCTGAAATGCTGCTTCCTGCTAAGACGTTGCATATCATCTGGTGGTGCTGGTTGTTGTGGCGTGGTGACAAAGCTTTTCCACATTTCGGCCGTGCTAACCCTGCCTTATTTCTTAGGTGCTGAGGTGTCAGGTGGGAATGCCACCAGTAGCACGTCTACCAGCGTGCGCTTGTACTCGCGCATCTTCTGATCACGCTCCAGTGAGGGAATTAAGGATGGCACATTGTCCTTGTAACGGGGATCCAGCAGGATGGCCACCCAGTAATCAACACAAGTTAGAATGTGGGCAACAAGCTGTCCTCTGTGGGAGGTGTATCGTCTGTGTATTCGGTATCCCCCCAGCCACGCTGCAGTGATGGCCCTGAGCTGCTTTGGTTGCCAGCCTGCTGTGAACATGGTTCCTCCTCATCCTCCAGAACTGTGCCCTGGCTGGACAATTGTGTACCTGCAGGAACCCACCCCTGAGCCACTTGTGAATGACTGGCCTTATAACCATGGAAATGATCCCTCTTCCTCCTCCTCTTCCTCCTGTGCCACATCCTCATCCATCATCGCTCGAAGCGTTTTTTCAAGGAGACATAGAAATTGGATAGCAATGCTGAGAACGGCGTCATCCGCACTGGTCATGTTGGTGGAGTATTCGAAAAAATGCAACAAGGCACACAGGTCTCGCATGGAGGCCCACTCAGTGGCAGTGAAGTGGTGCTGTTCCGCAAAGCGACTCACCCGTGCATGCTGCAGCTTAAACTCCACTATCGCCTGCTGCTGCTCACACAGTCTCTCCAGCATATGCAAGATGGCATTCCACCAGGTGGGCACGTCGCATATGAGGCGGTCGAGTGGGAAGGCCGAAGTTACGCTGCAGCGCAGACAGGTGAGCAGCAGCAGGGTGAGGATGCCGAAAGCATGCACAGACGGCCCGCACTTTCTGCAACAGCTCTGACATATCGGGGTAGTTTTTCAGGAATTTCAGCACCATCAAATTCAGCACATGCGCCAGGCAAGGATGTGCGTCAAACTGGCTAAGCCCAGAGCTGCTACTAGATTTCTCCCATTATCGCACACCACCAGGCTGGGCTTGAGGCCCAGTTGCACCAACCACCTCATGGGTCTGTTGTTCCATGCCCATCCACAGTTCCTGCACAGTGTGGGGCTTGTCCCCTAAACAGATTAGTTTTAAAACAGCCTGCTGTCGTTTCCCCCTGGTTGTGCTGAAGTTGGCGGTGAAGGTCTTTCGCTGACCGGGTGAGGAGGTGGTAGAAGAGGAGGAGGAGTAAAAGAAGGAGGCAACAGGAGGCAAAGAGAAATGCCCTGCAATCCTCAGTGGCGGAAGGATATGAGCCAAACAGCTGCATTTACCCAGTGTGCAGTTAGGGAGATATAACGTCCATGCCCGCGCTTACCGGTCCACGTATTGGTAGTTATTTGGACCTTGCCAAAAATTCCATTTCCGCTAACTTGTGACAAAAAATAAAAAATTCCATGAACTCACTATGCCCCTTAGCGAATACCTTAGGGTGTCTACTTTCCAAAATGGGGTCATTTATGGGGTGTTTCTACTGTCTGGGCATTGTAGTGCGTCAGGAAACAGGGCAGGTGCTCAGAGAAAATTTTAAATTGAAATGTAGTGTTATTTGAAAATTTTTACAATAGAAAGCGAAAAAAGTCTTTTTTTTGCAAAAATTTCGTCAAAAATAGTAAAATACCAAAAAAAGTAAAGATGTCAGCAAGAATGAAATACCACCAAATGAAAGCTCTATTAGTCAGAAGAAAAGGAGGTAAAATTCATTTAGGTGGCAAGTTGTATGATGGAGCAATAAACGGTGAAAGTAGTGTAGTGCGGATTGGTAAAAAAGGGCCTGGTCACTAGGGGGGTAAACCTGTGGTCTACAAGTGGTTAAGAGGCATTCCGTTCTGCTCTGTCCTAATTGAAGTAACATAGTAACACAGTACATAAGGCCGAAAAAAGACATCTGTCCATCCAGTTCGGTCTGTCATCCTGCTAGTTGATCCAGAGGAAAGAAGTACTCCCTGGATCAACGACCCATCTCTAGTAGCTGTAACCTGTAATATTATTACACTCCAGAAATACATCCAGGCCCCTCCTGAATTCCTTTATTGTACTCACCATCACCACCTCCTCAGGCAGAGAGCTCCATAGTCTCACTGCTCTTACCGTAAAGAATCCTCTTCTATGTTTGTGTACAAACCTTCTTTCCTCCAGACGCAGAGGATGTCCCCTTGTCACAGTCCTGGGGATAAATAGATAATGGGAGTGATCTCTGTACTGACCCCTGATATATTTATACATAGTGATTAGATTTCCCCTCAGTCGTCTTTTTTCTAAAGTGAATAACCCTAATTTTGATAACCTTTCAGGGTACTGTAGTTGCCCCATTCCAGTTATTACTTTAGTTGCCCTCCTCTGTACCCTCTCCAGCTCTGCTATGTCTGCCATGTTCACAGGAGCCCAGAACTGTACACAGTCCTCCATGTGTGGTCTGACTAGCGATTTGTAAAGTGGTAGGACTATGTTCTCATCACAGGCGTCTATGCCCCTTTTGATGCAACCCATTATCTTATTGGCCTTGGCAGTAGCTGCCTGACACTGGTTTTTGCAGCTTAGTTTGCTGTTTATTAAAATTCATAGATCCTTTTCCATGTCAGTGTTACCGAGTGTTTTACCATTTAGTATGTACGGGTGACTTGCATTATTCCTTCCCATGTGCATAACTTTACATTTGTCAGTGTTAAACCTCATCTGCCACTTATCTGCCCAAGCCTCCAATCTATCCAGATCCCTCTGTAGCAGAAAACTGTCCTCTTCAGTGTTAATTACTTTACACAGTTTAGTGTCATCTGCAAAAATTGATATTTTACTGTGCAAGCCTTCTGCAAGATCATTAATAAATATATTGAAGAGAATAGGGCCCAATACTGACCCCTGAGGTACCCCACTAGTGATAGTGACCCCTCCAATACTGACCCCTGAGGTACCCCACTAGTGACAGCAACCCCTCCAGTACTGACCCCTGAGGTACCCCACTAGTGACAGTGACCCAATCTGAGTATCTACCGTTAATAACCACCCTCTGTTTTCTGTCACTCAGCCAGTTACTTACCCACTTACAGACATTTTCTCACAGTCCGAGCATCCTCATTTTATATACTAACCTTTTATGAGGTACAGTGTCAAATGCTTTGGAGAAGTCCAGATATACGACATCCATTGATTCGCCGCTGTCAAGTCTAGAACTTACAGTACCTCCTCATAGAAACTGATTAAATTAGTTTGACATGACCGATCCCTCATGAAGCCATGCTGATATGGGGTTATTTGCTTATTTCCATTGAGATCCTCTAAGATAGCATCTCTCAGAAAACCTTCAAACAGTTTCCCCACAACAGATGTTAAACTTACCGGCCTATAGTTTCCGGGCTCTGTTTTTGGACCCTTTTTGAATATTGGCACCACATTTGCTATGCGCCAATCCTGTGGGACATTCCCTGTCAGTATAGAGTCCGCAAATATCAGAAATAAGGGTCTGGCTATGACATCACTTAATTCTCTTAGGATACGCGGGTGTATGCAATCCGGTCCTGGCGATTTGTCTATTTTAATCTTTTTAAGTTGCTGTTGTACTTCTTCTTGGGTCAGACAGGGCACTTTTAATGGGGGAATTATTTTTACATTCAGCATTTCATCTGACAATTTATTTTCTTCAGTAAATACATTGGAGAAAAAAATATTTAACAGCTTTGCTTTCTCCTCAACGTTCTCTGCAACTCCCCCTTCATTACTCTTTAAGGGCCGACACCTTCAGATTTATACTTTTTAACATTTATATAATTGAAGAAAATTTTAGCGTTAGTTTTACTCTCTTTGGCAATTAATCTCTCGTTCTCTAGTTTGGCCGCTTTTATTTGTTTTTTACATGTTCTGTTTTTTTCCTTATAGTTTATCAGTGCTTCCTGGCTCCCCTCCTGTTTTAGTGATTTATATGCTTTCTTTTTGTCATTTATTGCTTTCTTTACATTTCTATTTATCCACATTGGTTTCTTATTGTTTCTTAGCCTTTTATTCCCATACGGTATGTACCTCTCACAATGAGAATTTCGGATGTTTTTAAAGATCTCCCATTTTGTGGCTGTATTTTTTTTTTGAGGACTTTGTCCCAGTTAATTGGGCCTATGGACTCGCTTAGTTGGCTAAATTTAGCTGTTTTGAAGTTTGGTATTTTTGTTCCTCCCTGTAGAAATGCTTTTTTGAATGATAATTGGAAGGTTATTACTTTATGGTCACTATTTCCCAGGTGTCCCCCGACCTGCACGTCTGTTGTTCTGTAAGGTCTATTGGTTAATACTAAGTCCAGTATGGCCGTCCCTCTAGTCGGGTCCTGAACCAGTTGGGAAAGGTAATTGTCTTTGGTTATTGCCAAGAACCTGTTTCCTTTATGTGATGTACAGCTTTCAGTTTCCCAGTCTATATCTGGGTAGTTGAAGTCCCCCATGATAACGACTTCATTGTGATTTGCAGCCTTATCTATCTCATTTAGTAATAGATTTTCTGTGGTATATTAGGTGGTTTATAGTAAACTCCTATTAGTAAATTATTATTGTTTTTGGCTCCATGTATCTCTACCCACAATGACTCCACATGTTCATGTGCCTCACTTATATCTTCTCGGACTGTGGGCTTTAGATAGGACTTTACATAAAGGCAGACCCCTCCCCCTCTCCGGTTTTGACGATCCTTTCTAAACAGACTGTAACCCTGTACATTAACTGCCCAGTCATAGCTATCATCCAGACATGTCTCAGTTATTCCCACTATATCATAGTCCTCCTCACACATCAGTAATTCCAGTTCCCCAGTTTTGTTAGTCAGGCTTCTGGCATTAGTGTACATACAATTAACAGAGCTGCTCTGTTCCCCCCTTCCATTCCTCCCCCCAGTCACACTACCTCGCCCCTGGTCTCTATCTGCACTATCTTCCCCCCTATAATGTAAGTACCCTCCCCCCCAGTCCCTAGTTTAAACACTCCTCCAACCTTCTCACCATCTTTCTCCCCAACACAGCTGCCCCTTCCCCATTGATGTGCAGCCCGTCCCTACGATAGAGGGTCCATTATAACGGACTTTTGCGATTTGACCAGGATGACGAGACCAGACGGTTTAAGTAGCTGTCAGATTGTGAGGGTGTGACTTCTTTTTTTAACCCACTTTGTGCCCTTTCCAAGTAATGCTTACACCTAGACAACCCCGTTTATGGACTACCAACCATAAAAGGGGTTGTATGCTTTAACAGTACTTTTTTGTCAGAAGGATCTTAAATAGCCTAGATCCTCAGCCATCAGCTTTCTTTTACAAGAGAACCTCACAGCAAATGTTCAGATCTATTACACCAGTGCCGCAGAGAAACTAAACCATCCCCCTGACCATTGAAGTCAATACTCAATCCTTGTAAAGCACTGGCATGTTGGGTCCTCCACAAACAGACAGCTAATTCTACTGCACGGTAAATGTTTTTCAGTATACAGTATCTTCTCACATGTTGGTTCCCACATGTCTTATCTACCGTACCAAGAGGAGAGTGAGATGACATACTAAAGGTTAGTTGGAGAAGGTAGATGTATAGAGACATAACTGAGGAGGATACATGTAGATGTCACTTTTCTGGTGGTGGACACCTGCCAATATGTCAAAGACCTTTAAGTGCAGATAGAAAGACCTGAGAGACAGGAGAGATTAACACCAACCTTCAGAAGATCGTAATATTCACCTATAGGTACAGAATGAGTCATTGCTCAGTCAGAACTGGTCCACCAATGGTTCAACCTGTAGTATGTACAATCCAAGCAAACAGAAAGTCAGAAGAATTACATTTGACCAACACCATCATTGTACAGTTAGGGTTCAATGATTGTCAAGAGTCCACATGGACAAAGCTATGGAACATCTACTGGTTTTACGGTAATGCCTCTGATCATTCTGAGTGAGACAGTTTGGTCAACACAAGGACAATCTTTCCACCAAGAAAAAAGCTGGTCACAGATGGGATAATTTGACTAAACTGTTTATAGCTGATATTTATCAGGTTTATCTGGTTTATAAGAGCCTAGTAAGTAACTACATAATAAGTTTGTGACAACAGCAACTTCTCTAATTACAGAGAAACCTGGAAAATGTCCCCCAGCTTATGGAGTGTGTCATCCTACATTTCTTCTTGATGAGTGCAAATTGGACGAGGACTGTTATGGAGAACAAAAGTGCTGCAGGGTTTTGTGTACCACAGAATGCATTAATCCCATCAAAGGTAAGTTCATTAGAAACCAAACTTGATCTGCCAAAATCTGATTTCCCACAAACAAATCTCAGAGGTAGATTCAGCTTCACTGGTGGCAGGCAGCCCAGCAATTATTAGGACTGTAACTGGATCACATGAGTGTGAGGACTAAAGCAAGGAGCACATTAATGCTCCAAAGTGTGGACCTGTAAGCACTTCATGTGTCATCATATGACAGCTCCACTAAGTTCTGTGTGCTCCTCTAGAAGTAATGTTTATCCTGAGATACATCCTGCAATATACTCCAGAGCTGCACTCACTATTCTGCTGGTGCAGTCACTATGTACATACATTACTTATCCTGTACTGATCCTGTGTTACATCCTGTATTATACTCCAGAGCTGCACTCACTATTCTGCTGGTGCAGTCACTGTGTTCTTACATTACATTACTTATCCTGTACTGATCCTGAGTTACATCCTGTATTATACTCCAGAACTGCACTCACTATTCTGCTAGTGCAGTCACTGTGTACATACATTACATTACTTATCCTGTACTGATCCTGAGTTACATCCGGTATTATACTGATGCCGCTCTTCCAGTCACTCAGTACATGAAGTGCCGATACTTTGTGTGTTATGTTTCTATAGTTACATCTGGAAATCTAACTCAATGACCATTTTTTCTCCAGAGAAACCCTGGACATGCCCACCACCCCAGACCAGGTGCCCACCCGATGTGCCACAGGGAAAATGTAATGTGGACAGTGATTGTCCAGGAAAAGAGAAATGCTGCATCAAACTTTGTAGCCCAGAGTGCACCATAGTGGATTAAGTGATGTGAGGCCGGCTGGATGCATCACCCATCCCTCACAGCGGAGGACAACATCACTGATCAGCCTCAATAATTCTCTCTTCTCGCGGCTTTTCTTTCTCTAGTTGCAGATAAACCTGGGAGGTGACAGCGGTGAACACACTCAGGGATCTGCTGTCCCAGGCGCTAAGTCTGAATATACGCCAATGAAAGGCAGATTTCTCCTTATTCTCAGCGATCATAGTGACATTTATCAATGTAATAAAGCAGAAGATGAAGAATGAGACTGAAATTTATCATTGACCGTCCATCGTGATGCATAAAATTATTACTGGTGGCCAAGAAATGTAATTCGTGCTCATTGACACTGACATTAGACATTGCAGTCTAGAGCAGGGAGAGGTCCTGCTGGTCAGAGGTGAGGACTGCACTCAACCAGACTCGTTATGAATTTTTCAAAATGTTGTGTCACATTTCAACCCACAAACCTTTTCAGGTCTGTTTCGGATGAGTCCAGTAAAATGACACGTAACATAATTTTTGTGCACATGTCAGCAGGAAAAAGTACTAGGGATGAAGAAGAAGGAGGGTTCTCACATGACCCTAAGAGGAAGTGTGTGTGTGTGTGGGGGGGGGGGCTTGCCCTGATTGGACCCCAGGCTGACATACAGCATGGATGAGCCAATCAGGGCTGCAGCAGACAGGGATGTGCCCGAACAGAACGAGCAGAACGCCATTCTGTGCTGGGCTGTGAATGAGGGTGGTCGGGACTCAGTGTCTGCCAGGAAAACAATTTTAGGGACAGTCAAAAGACGCAATCAAGATTGTATTCTGGTGTATTTTGATGTTTTTATTGAACACACCATGTAAACATTCACAGTGCAGGTGGAAAAAGTATGTGAACCCTTGGATTTAATAACTGGTAGAACCTTCTTTGGCAGCAATAACTTCAAACAAACGTTTCCTGTAGTTGCAGATCAGACGTGCACAACGGTCAGGAGTGATTCTTGACCATTCCTCTTTACAGAACTGTTTCAGTTCAGCAATATTTTTGGGATGTCTGGTGTGAATCGCTTTCTTGAGGTCATGCCGCAGCATCTCAGTCGGTTTGAGGTCAGGACTCTGACTGGGCCGCTCCAGAAGGCGGATTTTCTTCTGTTTAAGCCATTCTGTTGTTGATTTACTACTATTTTTTGGGTCGCTGTCCTGTTGCAACACCCATCTTCTGTTCAGCTTCAGCTTGTGGGCAGATGGCCTTAGGTTCTCCTGCAAAATGTCTTGATAAACTTGGGAATTCATTTTTCCTTCGATGATAGCAATCCGTCCAGGCCCTGATGCAGCAAAGCAGCCCCAAACCATGATGCCCCCACCACCATACTTCACAGTTGGGATGAGGTTTTGATGTTGGTGTGCTGTGCTTCTTTCTCTCCACCCATAGTGTTGTGTGTTTTCTTCCAAACAACTCAACTTTGGTTTCATCTGACCACAGAATATTTTGCCAGTACTGCTGTGGAACAACTAGGTGTTTTTGTGCAAACTGTAAACGTGCAACAATGGTTTTTTTTTGGACAGCAGTGGCTTCCTCTATGGTATCTTCCCATGAAATCCATGCTTGTTTAGTGTTTTACGTATCGTAGATTCGCTAACAGGGATGTTAGCATATGCCAGAGACTTTTGTAAGTCTTTAGCTGACACTCTAGACTCTTCTTCACCTCACTGAGTAGTCCGCGCTGTGCTCTTGCAGTCATCTTTACAGGACGGCCACTCCTAGGGAGAGTAGAATAGACAATTTGTTTTACTGTGGACTGATGGACAGCAAGGCTTTTGGAAATACTTTTATAACCCTTTCCAGCTTTATGCAAGTCAACAATTCTTAATCGTAGGTCTTCTGAGAGCTCTTTTGTGTGAGGCATCATTCAAATCAGGCAATGCTTCTTGGGAAAAGCAAACCCGGAATTGGTGTGTGTTTTTTATAGGGCTAGGCAGCTGTAACCAACGCCTCTAATCTCATCTCATTGATTGGACTCCAGTTGGCTGACATCTCACTCCATTTAGCTCTTGCAGATGTCATTAGTCTAGGGGTTCACATACTTTTTCCACCTGCACTGTCAAAGTTTCCATGGCGTGTTCAATAAAAACATGGTAACATTTAATTCTTTGTGCGCTATTAGTTTAAACAAATCACAGAAAACATTATATATAAACCATCCTACATTTACAAAATCACAGAAAATAATGCACTATAAAAATAGATGAAAGCAGAACATATGGACTAAGCCCTCAATCTTGATAAAAACTGAGATACTTGGAAAATACATTTTGATCAAAATACATCTATGCCCACCTACCGGTGACAAGGTGGTCCCAGTTCAGGCGGGTTCCTATGCTAACCTATTCATGCTGTTACGCATTTTTCAGGAGCACAGTCCCCGCACATATGGTGTGCTGCCCCTTGTTTCCTCCATGAGCATCAGCAACTGGTGGGAGGAGAGACACACACACCTATATGTACCAAATTAATCAAGGTCACCTATTAGATAGGTGCACTTGAATATCACTCCCAGTATAGGAGCGTATTCACACATGAAGGTGCCACTCCTTCAAGACAAATCAAAACCTATTTAATAGGTGACCAAATAGGTCTCTACTCCCACCGGTTGCTGATGCACATGGAGGTAACAAGGGGCAGCACACCATTTACTCGTCCCAGGACGAGTAAAACGGTGCAATACCAGAAGGCTTAGTGTTGTTCAAGGTTCAGGTTCATTGAAGAATCCCCTTATGGATTCAAAATTCCATTATGGTCCTTGGTAGCGGAATCCATAACAGGATTCTCAGATAACCCCAAACTTTGGACGCCGAACTTAAAATACAAGTTCGCTCAACCCTAACTATGAATAATCTTTCCCTGAACTGCTCGATCATTCTTTTTTTGTGGTGAATAAAGTATTTTCTAAACACTGTCCCTAGTGCCTATAACGTCTTTTCCTGCACTAAGTTCACTGTAAAATGGTGGAGACCAAGCAGGCTGAGGCTTTTTGTAGGGCTGTGATATCACAGGGGCTTGCAGCATGGCATTATGGGTGCTCCCTCATTCACAGGCTTCTTGCTTCCTCTTTGTAACATATGGAGGCGCCATTTTAGAAAAAAAATATGATTCATTACCATGAAGCACATGGAAATTCGACTTCGGGACAAATCAAATTATTCCTGAAATTGAGATTGAATTCCACTTCGTCAACTTCGATTCGCTCATCTCTAATTGTGAGCCTCATTGGGGACAGCTTGATGCTTTCGGAATATAACAGCGCTATATGAATGAGTAAAATAAATAAATACATTTAAAAAAGCTTTAGGTTAGTTTAGTGGACCAATTTTTTTTTTATTTGTTTCAAAAACGGTTCATTGCAATTCGATTCATTCATCTCTAAACTATACCACAATGGATCAGAACAATTCAGCGATCAAAAGACAAAAACTACCAACAGACGTTGTTTCCATTGAATCAGAATTAGAGGTCAGACATAGAAGCTTGGTGCTATGAGTGCCCAATATGTGCCATGACAGAGGAGAAAAGCATTTGCAATTGTCGCCATTGACAGCCAAAACCACAGCAGCCACATTATGAAAAAGCTTCCTACTACTCCACGGTGTTCAGACAAAATGCTTAGAAATTAAGGGTTAGAACTCCATATGCTTATGTAAAGCAAAATGCATCGAAATGTGAGTGTATAATAATCAAAATAACTCCAAACTGATATATACAGTAGGTTGAGGAACACCTAGAACATTTAGTTGGGTTCCAGAGGGTTTATTTAGCTGACTGTATCCACCCCACAAACCTTTTAGTGAAAGTGAGACAATCCCCCATGTTGACCACAACATCTTAGTTGCACTTACAGCAGCTCCACAATTTCACAACTCTGCAATCAAGTCCCCATATCGCAGACAGTTTTCTGCAGATGAAGATATCAGAGGAGGTAATGTAGGTCATTTCCAAAATATCATTTGAATATTTTATAATTACACCATGTGCTTTCTTTGCAGACTCTTAACTCACGGCTGTAGACACCACACCTATATAGTTCATTTACATAATAATTAGAGGTATGGTGACACCGAGCGGCATTGGTGTGGGAGGAGTAGGATTCTTCACCATGCTTGGTGTGGCATGGCACTGACACAAACGTGTTCTGGGCTTGGCTGCAGGGTGTGAGACTCACGTAGTTCTGGAGGGTTAGTCATCTGAATGTGAAGGCACAAAACCCCAATGCAACGTGGAGGACAAGTATTCTAATGAGGGCACTTAATTGTCACTTCCAAATGTTTGTTGTTTGCAGAAGATGCTGACAGAGAGGCACATGACATAAAGAAGGTCTTTCCTTCACACACGTAACAATATATATCACAAAATACATAGAGCGGAGAACATTCTTTATTAATAAATATTCTCATCATACAGGAAAAGGGAGCCTGCCCCTATTTAGGTGCTGCCCTGTGAAGATCAGGTCTCCCAGCTTTAACCCACTTGCCCACCATGACATCTACCTGTCACGCCCTGCCCTGTGAATGTGCGGAGGTCTGTCAGACTGGCTGCACACGTCTGACTTCTCTGTTTGTTTTGGTTTGGTTTTAAGCTGGATCCACCTCCCCTCAGGTGTACTTGGTTTGATTGTTAGTGAAGCTATTTATCCCTCCTTCTTCCAGTGGCCTGTGCTGGTTATAGTTCTTTCCTGTGAGCTCTGGATGTGTGGTGGATCGTCTGCTCCAGCTCTGCTCTAGATAGGTCCTCTCTGTTATTTATTATTGTGTCTTTTATCTAGGCCTCTAGGGAGGCACTTGCTTCCTCTGGGTGTGAAGAAGCAGGTTGCCTCTTCTCCTTTCCCTACAGCTTATGGTTTACCCAGGGTGTAGAGATTTAGGCACAAGGGCATGTGCATATCCACCATTAGGTATGCACATGGGCACAGCAGTTTAGGGAAAGCTTTTTAGGAATCACTAGGAGGTGGCCCTTTTCTTCCTAGCTTTTGGGCCTAATCATTTGTTCTGTTTCTTTTCCTGTGTTCAGGTATTTCCTTGCTTACCTACCTATCGTGACACTACCCTGGCTAGCAACCTTTGTAATTGCTCAGGGCAACCTATATGACATAAGTCTCCTTACTGTGTTTACCTTTTCCCAAACAGCAAGGACTTGTGAGACACAAGCCATGGTATGCCATCGTACCATCATTGCACAATAGAATGAGAAACCGAACCCTCAAAATCACAACATTAAAAATAGGCATGAGCGAACCCGGACCGCAGCGCAGTGCTGTTAATTAACAAGTGCTTAAGCTGTGAACTTTGGAAGCCATCACAGTTGTTCTGTCTTTTTACACATTCACACAGTGTGCAGTCTGACATTCAGCATAAACCATTCCTGTCTTCCAAATAAGAGGACTGTTCTTTGTAGTCTAACTTGTTTATTGTTCAACAGGTCGTAAATATGTGATTGACTGAAGTATTAAGCATGGATAGCATATACTATTACATTTGCATTGACAGTGAAAGCACATGGTAAATGGCTGCCTATACATAGGATTACATGTCTAACATCTAACAGTTATAACTCCCTGAATAACAATTACAACTGACTGAACAGCTCTGCATCATACAATATCCCTGGAACAAAGGTAGATCTCTCACCAGATATGCTTTTACAAGGATGATGGAGTTTGAGAAGGAGACATGCATAGGACATCTCTGAACTGTGTCCTGGAGACTGGAGACTTCTCTTTCCCAGCACACCTTGCACTCCCACAATGCAGTGCATCAACAACAATGCAGTAGTATTGTAATGGTAAAAATAAAGTGTAATATAACTTAACACCGCTAGATGGTGCTATAACCACACTAAACACTTCAGAATTACCCTGACCCTGGCAGAATGAACTACAATCATTGTTTAACCCTGCTGGGCAGAAAAACAATCATACCTAGTATTGGCATTGCTTTGATTGGCTGGCACACCATGTGACCAACGGCCCTGGGAGAGCTCTTTGAAGTTCAGATAGATGGAAGGTTCAGGAGTCTGTCTGACAGATGCTGCTCATTATCAAGTTAGGAGGCTCTATATATATTCCGCCTCTCACTTGTTACCCTGTGGCTGATATTTCTTTTGTGGAGTGCTTTGCTTGTTTGGTGGGTCTTCTTATCCAGTTACTTCTCAAGCTAAGTCCTTTTTTCCCTTTGACTGGTGTGTTTGTTCTGACTAGGTCTCAGAGAGACACTTAGGCCTCTTTCACATGAGAGTGACGGATTAGGTCTGGATGCGTTCAGGGTGCGTTCAGTGAAACTCGCACCATTTTGCAAGCATGTTCAGTCAGTTTTGTCTGCGACTGCGTTCAATTGTTAATTTTTTTCCGCACGGGTGCAATGTGTTTTGATGTGTTTTTCATGTGCGTGATAAAAAACTTAAGGTTTACAAACAATATCTTTTATCAACCATCAGTGAAAAACACATCGAACCCTCGATTGGGCCAGGGCTGCGTGAAAAACGCAGTATATAGAACATGCAACGCAGAACTGATGCGTGAAAAAAACACTCATGTACACAGACACATTAAAATAAATAGGTCAGGATTAAGTGCAAGTGCTATGCGTTAACGTCACGCATTGCACCCGGAAAACTCGCTCGTGTGAAAGGGGCCTAACTCCTTCAGCGTGGAAGCAGCTGGTTGCCTCTTTCCCTGTTCCCTAAACTGAGTGTTTGGTGCAGTGTTTCAGCAGTCTTAGGTTCCCGCGCATGTGCATATCTACCATTGAGATTTGCACATGCTATCATCAGTTAGGGAAAGTATCGGGGATTGCTATGGTGTGAGCTCTCTTCTCCCAAGGTTTGGGGCATAGTCTGCTGTTGTTTTGCTGTGGTTCCCTTTAGTTGTCTTTCCTCCCACATATCATACTTGACAGACCGTGCATGCATAAATGCTGGATCATATGGTGCACTGCCATTCTGCTCTGACTAGGGTAGGGACAGAAAGCTGCTGTACTGAGGGACAGTGTTAGGATTTTATTTTAATTTTTTTTAAGAAGTCTGTGGCTGACCTAATGGCATTTACAGTATGTGGGTGCAAAACAGTACCTTTGCATCAGTGACACAGAAATACAATACTTAATCATGATGTTCAGTCTGTGGGTGACCGGTAGGCATTTTTGGTTGGTGTAATACTATTCCTTTGCACCAGTGACACGGAAATACAACAGTTAATCTGTCAGTTAATTGTGTCGTTACCTATAGCCATTTTTGGGGTGCAAAACACTTAATTTGCACATATTGACACAGAAATACAAGTGCTCGTCTGAAACCAATTTGGTGGGTGACCGAGTGCCTCCAGTTCCTTCACACTGTCTTCCACCCAGTCCACTCCTGAAGGCGCAGAGTTGACACCGGTGGCCCACGGGCATCTGTCCACCTCAACCCCTACTGAGCCCCAAGTTATTCAGCAGTCACTCTTGCTTTCAGATGACTCTTCTGGCGGGGGTTCTGTGTGACATCTGTAACACCCCAAAGCGGTGTTACCACTCCTGCAACCTGCTACTGTCTTTAATGGGCTAACACAATGTCATCTTATGTATTTTGTTCCAGGTCCTCTTCATATTGTGCATTGATAATCTGTAACTGTTTATTACATGTATTATGCCTGGTTCACCACCAGGTGGCAGGAAATATGGCAGATCTACACTTAGAGAGAATGGAACTCACCATTCCATTCCCTGCCTTTGGGCAGGAGTGGGCCAGACCTGCTTCTTGCAAGAAGGGTGGGGTAGAAATTTCTAGTTAGTTCTAGTTAGTTGGAGAGTGACGTAGTCTTCCCTAGACAGGGACAAGTCTGACATTCCCACACCAGCCAGAGCACTCTAAGCTCTGCTGGCCATGAAGGCAGAAGCTTGGAAGCCTCAGGAGGCAGGAGAATAGTTCCTCAGCTGAAACTAAGTCAGACTAAAGAGTAGAGTGCAGCATAAAGAATGAATCAGTCAGTAAAGCAAAGAGAAAGAGATAAAGCAGGGTTGAGTTTGCCTGCCAGTTTATGCTAAAGCCTGCTAGAACCAAGACAAGGCCTGAAAACTGTTTGAAGAAACATTTATTCAAGTACAGCTGCCATTGAACTTCAACTCAAGGTCTGGACTCAAGTTATTCTTTCAAATCGCTTATTTATTCCCCCGTTTTACTGCTTTGGAGCCAAAGCCTGGTGTCCAGCAGTATGGAGGTAGGAACACCGTGACACACATAAAGACACATTTAGGCTGCACTATAGAGGGCCCTAGGGGGCGGTGCACGTTGCACATCCACATAGTCCTGCCCCATAAGTGGAAGAGATTGAGTGCACTGAGGCCCAACCATTTATGTTTAAGGATGAGGATGTGGGAGGATTGCCGCAGAGTGTCTCTGTTGATGATGACAAAACACAGGTGCCAACTGCTGTGGCTTTCTGCACTGTGCAGACTAGCCATGAGGGCAGTGGTGAGGAGTAATGATGATGATGAGGTCCTAGATGAAGAAGTGGGGGTCACACAGCATCAGCCACACAGCAAAAGAGGGAGCAGGGTGCAAAAGCAGAGCGGGCGAACCCCAGCCAGTATGCCTGCTACTGCCCAATAGTCCAAGGGACAGAGCACACCAAAGCCAGCTCAAAGGAGTTCTCTAGCATAGCAGTTCTTCAGACAATGTGGTAACAACACGACACGGGTGGTTTGAACTCTGTGAAATCAGAGCCTGAATTGAGGTATACATTTCCTAAACCTGAGCACCACCTGCATGACCAGGCATCTAACTGCAAAGCATGAGCGGCAGTGGAGTAGACATCTGAAAAGCCACAAAAGATCTGAGGCTCCTCTAGTTCCCTCTGATGCTGCAGTCTTGGCCACCCCCTTTGGAGCGACCGGGCCACCTAGCACCGCGACAGCAGCACCACCACCAGCAGTGTCACAGAGCATCTAAACACTGTCCCATGGAAGCATTCAGCTGTCCATCCAGCAAACACTCGAGAGAAAGAAGAAGTAACCCATATCCACCTGTGAGCCCTGTTCCTGAATGCTAGCATTTCAAAATAGCTGGCCTTTGAAATGCTGCCATTCTGTCTGGTGGAGACGGAGAGTTTTAAAAATGCAATGATAGTGGCTATCCCATGGTAAATGGTTCACAGTCGCCACTACATTTTTAGGCAGGACATCCCTGCACAAACAAGTGGCGGAAAAAAAATCTAGTGTGGGCTGCTCAACGTGATCTGTGGCAAGGTCCATATAACCACTAACACGTGGAACAGTAAGTACAGGCAGGGGCGTTATATCACCCTAACTGCCCACTGGGTAAATGTAGTGACGGCTGGGCCCAAGGTGTAAAGCAGTTTGGCACACATCCTACCACCAACGAGGATTTCTGAATGCTTCTCAGTGCCTCCTGTTGCCCCCTACTCAGCTTCCTCCTCCTGTTCCTCCTCTACCTCCTTCTCATCATTTCAGCGCAACACCTGCACCACCACCGTCAGAACAGCCAGGGGGAAACGAGTAGCAGGGTGTTCTGAAACTCATATGTTTAAGGGAATTATCCCACACCATGCAGAAGCTGTGGGTGGGCATGGAAGAACAGACTGATGAGTGATTGGTGCTGCTGAGCCTCAAGCCCTGCCTGGTGGTGTGCAACAATGGGTAATATTGGCTCCCTTCCTAATATAATGCAGCCATTATGTGGTTGCACTTTCTGCATTCTAAGAGAGTCTTCATGTTTATTGGGCCACTTACTTTTATTTCTGGCAGAGTGTTGTAGTGGGACCCATGGGATAGCCTTTGTCCCTGAAGTCACTATCTTGGCCAATGGAGTGGAAGCTGACGGAAGGGATGGGGTGCAGACGACATGCACCAACTTGACTTATTCAAGGAAACTTGATCCAGTGTACTGTCAGGTGCAGATACAGTGTACAAACAGCTGTACCACCATTGTGAAGATGGCAGTGCGGAAATATGCATTTGCATTTGAAATGGCATCTTCCCTGGAGTGTAGGAAGAAAATGGGTGAGACTTCACTTGAATGGGGTCTGGGATCCGCATCCAATGGTCTGCACTGTAGTGCTTCTGTGGCGTTCCACACTGATGTTCTAGATTGCAGACCCATTCAAGTGAATAAGTCCGCATCCGTGATGCGGGGTGCATAGGGTCGGTGCCCGTGTATTGCGGACCCGCCTGGGCAACAGCCATGTGCATGAGCGTAAAAAGCCCAGTCTAAGGCCCCTTAGACCTTGCAATAGCGAGGTACTGTTCATCAATTGTTAGGTGTCGTCTTGGTTTCATGATGTCAAAATGTTAAATACATGATGAGGAGTAGAGATGAGCAGACTTTTAAAAAAGTTGATTAGACAGTTTGCAGAATTTCCCAAAAAGATTTGATTTGATCTGAATTAATTAGTGATGAATTGTGTTAAACAACTATTTCCTGGCTGCAGAGAGCTTGTATAGTGGTGTAGAACACTGTGCATTGCAGAAACATGCATAGGGAGTCTGCTGTGGTAGTGATATAGTTACTTTGCGTTTGTATGACTGGCAGTTGACAGACAGTACTCTTATAATCGCTTCATACTTCACTTATTTAGTCAGTTATTGGGCCAAAAATGACTAAATAACTCAAGTATGAACTCAGGTATAAAGAACCGTGCAGTGCCCTAAGATTCTACTATAGAGTGAAAGAGCGCACTCCTTTTACACTGTTCTCAGCTGATTTCACATACATTTCTACAGAACCTGTTCTGTTACACGATGAGACAAGTAGTGCATCGATGACCGAGTGGACAGGGTTGATAATAAAATGGCTGCACAACATTTCACATACAACAGAGCTAAGAAATGGGGATCATTCAAAATTAAAGTGGTATTATACCTACTATAAATGGAAAAATAGAAGCGCTTAGCGCACATTTTTGATCAAACGTGTGTCGGCCCATCTACCAGGCTTCAAGGTGGCTTCTGCAGATGGGTTCCTAACACTAACAGACCGTCTCTTTGGACTTACCTAAGCCTACAATTTTCAGGGCAGTGTAGGAACCAGCTACATTTATGCTCTGCTCAGAAGCCCCAGGAACCCATCTGCGGAAGCCACCTTGACGCCTGGTAGATGGGGCCGACACACTTTTGATCAAAAATGTGCGCTAAGCGCTTCCATTTTTTCATTTATAGTAGGTATAATACCACTTTAATTTTGAATGATCCTCATTTCTCAGCTCTGTATGTGAAATGTTGTGCAGCCATTTATTATCAACCATGTTTGCTTCATGGATATGAAGCAAACATGGTTGAACCCATCTGCGAAGCCACCTTGACGCCTGGTAGATGGGGTCGACACATCTTTGATCAAAAATGTGCGCTAAGCGCTTCCATTTTTTCATTTATAGTAGGTATAATACCACTTTAATTTTGAATGATCCTCATTTCTCAGCTCTGTATGTGAAATGTTGTGCAGCCATTTTATTATCAACCATGTTTGCTTCATGGATATGAAGCAAACATGGTTGAACCCATCTGCGGAAGCCACCTTGACGCCTGGTAGATGGGGCCGACACACTTTTGATCAAAAATGTGCGCTAAGCGCTTCCATTTTTTCATTTATAGTAGGTATAATACCACTTTAATTTTGAATGATCCTCATTTCTCAGCTCTGTATGTGAAATGTTGTGCAGCCATTTTATTATCAACCATGTTTGCTTCATGGATATGCACCTGTGATTATGTATATGAATGTTCTAGTACATATCGAGTGGACAGGGGGTCAGCAGTAAGCGTGTGGTGATGTCTATGTTTATTTTGCCGTTTCTCTCATCCATCATAATAATAAAAAAAAACGGATCCTGTCTTTTGACCATCTGCCTTCACATGGTCAGCATTTGGTCAGTAATCCATCAGTATTGTTAAGACCCCAAAAACAGAAGTGGATCTTAAACAGAGATGACAGGTGATTAGAAAGTTTTCATGTCTTCTGTATTTTGTACCCACTCCTGCTTTTGGCTTCATGAGCATATCCTGAGCATATCCTTATAGATGATCCAAAGACAGGATCCATTGTGTTTCTAATTTTTTCCGTCCTTCTGACAGATGAGAAGAATGGCAAAATAAATAGTGATGTCAACAATGCCAAACAGGGACAATAGTGTCCCCGTCATAAAGTGTGGGGCGGGGGGGTGGAAACTGCACATCATGGAGTCAGCACAGTGGCCCAGTTGCATTATGGGGAGGGTGGCAACCACATGAGGAATCAACACAATGGCCCAGTTACAGAGTGGTGAGGGTGGCAAAAGCATAAGGAGTCAACTAAGTGGTCAGTCACAGAGTGGTGAGGGTGGAAACCACATGAGGAGTCAACACAGTGGCCCAGTTACATTATGGGGAGTGGGGCAAACGCATGAGGAGTCAATATAGCAATCATCCACAGAGAGGTGAGGGTGGCAATCACATAAGGAGTCAACACAGTGGCCCAGTCACAGAGTGGTGAGGGTGGCAATCGCATGAGGAGTCAACATAGTGGTCAGTGAACCACATGAGGAGTCTACACAGTGGCCCAGTAACAGGTTTGGGTCCTGCGCCAATGTCCACCTCTGCCTCCTCATCCTCCACCGTGTCTTCAGCCTTCACTGCAGGAACCATTCAGAGTGCTCCTCCAGCATACCATATGTGCAAAGCACGGCGGTGTCACACTGTTCTGCACCTAGTTTGCCTGGGTCAAACACTAATGTCACAGGGCGCCAAAAGCCCACTCAGTCTCCGATCAGCCACCTGCTGCTTAGCTTCGGGAGCAAGGATCTGTGTTTGGCCTCGTTCCCAGGGCGGCTTTGATTTGAGGGGTCTCTTGCCCACTCATAAATTCCACAAGCCTCTATAATCTGCGGCCGCAGTACATTGAGTTAAGGCTAAATAGCTATAATGTCCTAAATATCGCTATATCATGCGGTATCTCAACTGGCCAGTACTATTTGTATGAGCAGAGGTACCTTGTGGAATTTATGAGTGGGCAAGAGACCTCAAATGGCAGTTTCTATAAGGCGAATGTAGCCTACAGTTTACGATTGTTATCCCTCCTAACTCAGCCTGAGAAATTTTAATAGTGGGTTTGAGTTCCTAAATAATAAAAAATTGGGTTTTAATAAATAACAATAAAGACATACTTTTATAGTTTTTAGTTTAATCAGGGAAGTGCAACCACACGCTTATAGGTCCAATGACCAATGAATAAATGTAATACATTGTCTCGGGTTCTGACTCCATTTTCAGCCACATTGCTGTTTTTTAGATTACATTGCTGTAGTTCATTTATATTGGATACATCCGATTTTTTACAAAAGCTAGATGAGGTAAAGCTACCGGATACAGGAAGTATTATTTTAGCATCATTCGATGTTGTCTCAATATATACATCTATGTAGCATGAGGAGGGACTCACAGCTATCTCACGGATGCTTGAATTCTCCTCACTTTCATCACAAGCCTCCGAGTTTATTCTATCTCTTCTTGGGATAGTTCTGAGGTTTAACTACTTTTTATTTCAGGATCAATACTATATGCAGAAACAAGGCGTGGCGATGGGGTCAAATGTAGCCCCTACTTTCGCCAATATTTTTATGTGTTCCTTTGAGGAGGATGTTGTCTACGTTTCCCACCATTTCAGCCATGTGCTGTCTTGGTGGCGTTATATAGACGACATCTTCCTCATTTGGACTGGAACAGAGGCACAGCTACTGGACTTCCACACATTTTTGAACAGCATTGATAATGCTTTGCAGTTTACACTTGTACAATCATATAATCAGGTCCAATTTTTGGATACAAATGTCATTCTCAGAGAGGATCAACTGCATACACAGCTATACACCAAAGCAACTGATAGAAACACGCTGCTGCTTTACAACAGCCGTCACCCTAGACGTATGGTGAGATCATTTCCACACTCACAATACATGAGAGCACGTTGGGTAATATCTTATTCTAGCTCTTTGAGTTGTTCTTTAAGTTTGATAACTGACAAATTCTTGGAATGGTGGTACCCACGTAAATTATTACAATAGCACAGAGAAACTGTCCTTAATATGGACCAATCTGATCTTTTGAAAAATAAGAAAGCTTACAACAGACCTCAATGGATCCCTTTTATTACAACTTATACAGAATTGAGTACAGAGATCTCCAATATTATTAAGAAAAACATTGGAATATACTAGGAGGATGTCCTAGGTCAGTTAAGGAATTGCAGAGTCCACCGTTGTTGTCATATCGCAGATCACAGAGTCTGCGCGACCAACTTGTTAAGGCTGATGTTGGTTCAGTCAGATCCCGTAGGCAGGCTACACTTACACAAGCCGGACTTGGTTGTTTTCCATGTTTAGGTTGCGTTAATTGTAGATATATTGCAAAAGGAAAAACTTTTACACATCCGAGCACAGGCGTCACATACCCGATTTCGTTTCCATCTTACATGTGATACAAATTATTTATGTTGTGATGTGCCCAAGTCATTTACTATACGTGGGGGAAACTTTCACAGATTTTAAAACTCAACTCAACAATCACAGGTACACCATTAGAAATAAGGGGCTTGATTTACCTGTGTCAAAATATTTTGTGGATCTTAAACATTCTGAGAGGGAGTTAAGATGTTCGATTATAGATCATGTGCCCATGCCGAGAAGAGGGGGTAATAGATTGTTACTGTTAAAGAAGAGGGAGTTATATAGGATACATGTACTTGGTTCGCTTAAACCTCAAGGGTTGACTATTGATTACAATGTAGGAGCTGTGCTGTAGGGGGTTGGCTTGCCCACCTTTCCCCGCGTGATTTATTTGCTGCATTACTGCATATTAGGTAGTTATCATTAGTCTTTTTTTACATATATTGGGATCTGTGGATATTTTATTTCACTTTGTTTACTTATTTATTTTTCTGCAAATGGTGGTCCAATGGTGGGAGGAGAAGATAATGTGAAGGAAGAACAGACCAGATGTACAAGCAACGCATTTATTATATTGTATTAGGATCGTGCATGCCATTTTGGTTTATCATTTTGTCTGTCTATGAGTTCCAGAATCGGACTATATATTAAAAGTGGAGGAGATCCCTCATTGGGCATGTAGTGGTTTGGAACCAAGGGATGGAATGGGTAAGGATGCCCCAGTGAGATGGGGACACCAGCTCACACTACCCGATTTTGTATGACATCGCATCCTGTGAGGGATTCGTACATCTGCACTTTGACCATTTGCCCATATGGAAGTTGGGGTCATGTAATTGATCCGTCTCAGTGTTTAGTCACGGCATATTATGTAAAGTATGGCCAAATCAGAAGACATGTGAATAGGATGGGTGCGTTTTCCCTTTTTAAATATGGCTGCACTGGTCTTTTTTCCCTTGAGGCGCATGCGCTGATTAGCGTCATACTGAATGGTGTTGAAGAACTCTTCAATACATTCCTGGACATGTGCAGTGCGTACCCAGGTACGCGAATTGTGGCTTGTTTGGTGTGGAGGTCGCCATCTTCATCTGGTCAGTGAATACATAATGGCTGTTCTCCCTCCTCCTTCTCCCTCCAGCTGGACACATGGAACAATATACACTTGGAATTGATTACATGCACTATGCCCCTTATTTCACATGTAATTGATGTAGCACTGATTATTGATTATAGGTATTATACACTTTTATATGGTTTTAAATGTGAATTTCATTATGTAATATGTGCATATATATTCACTACACTTTAAGATATGTGTTATTATGCATATGGTTATTGTTTATGTACAGCGCTAATCATGTCGTTGTAACATAATTGCGTAATCACTGCACTTGAATACTTATAGTCAAACAACAATTAACACTGTGTCCTGCTAGTTGCTTGAGAAAGGCTCTAGTTGTGAGCCGAAACGTTGCGTTGCCCACATGGGTGAATAAAAGGTGAATTTGGTTTTACATTTTGGAGTGCTGCCCGGTTTTTTTGTTTCTATATGTATATATTAGATTGTGCCGTCAGCAGGAGAGACAAGGAGTAGTTGATGTGTAGTGCTTACTGCCCCTACTGTTCCTATATGCTATGTTCCTGCTGCTCCCTCTGGCTGCCACCAATCTAGACCACTAAATGCCTCTGAGATGTTTCTTTTTCTCAACCCCAAAGTAATAGTGCATTTTCCCTCCTTCAGGTTCCTCACTCAGAGACCCCTTCCCTCATCACCTACAAAGAAGATTCCAGTCTTGAAATGAATTATGGGAAATAAATGTAATTGACTGAAGCTCAGGTTGTGTCATCTGCGCCATTTATATCTCATGTGAAATCTCTTGTAGATGTAAATAATAATAAATAATAATCTTCTTTCACCATCAAAGATACAAGGAAGTTCCCGAAAATAATTATCAGCCAGTCCTAATTATAGTGGAGTCTTTATATAATGCAAGTGATTGGGAAATCCAGAATTGCGAAAGAGTGCATCTTGCCATATATCTTCTCCTCCCTAACCATAGGCGTGCGCAGCCTATTGCATTAGGGTGTGCACCCTAAAGCACAAACACACACACTGTGCATGCGTGTGTATGTATGTATGTATGTATGTATATATATATATATATATATATATATTTACCAAAGATGAGGCAGCACACAACTGCTCATTGCAGTCTTTTTCAAGCTTGAAAAAGACTGCAATGAGCAGTTGAACTGTCGCTTTGTGGGTTAATAAAGAGGGTTCACGATTCACCATTACTTGGAGTGCTGCCTCATCTTTGGTAAATATACTACTGGGATCGCCTTGCCAGCGATTGTGTGGATTTGCACCCAACTACTTTGTTTGCTGTGCTGCTGTTCCTCTTTGGATATCTATATATATATATATATATATATATATTGTGGTAAGGTGCAAGGTGTCATATGCGATGGCAGGTACGTGTCACCGAGGTTGCTGGCCTCGGTGAGGTGAGAGCCGGGTTTTTGTCTGCAGCAGCTAGTGCATGGCTGCAAAGCCGATCCGGGCCGGCTCTTACTGGGAGCAGCTAAAGAGTAGGGTGGGTGGCTGCTCCCCACGGTCCAGTCCGAGTTTTGGGCTGGGTATAAAACACAGCCATCAGCTGTGTCTGAGGTGATTATCCTGGAGCCTGCTAACAGGGCTGAGGAGTTCTCTGTGCTGGAGGACGGAGCTCAGCAAGGTGGTGTTTCCCTGCAACCTGAAGGAGGAATCGCCTGCGGCTGAGCCGACTGCTAGGTGTGAACCCGCACCTAAACCACCCAAGGTGACTGGACCCTGTGTTGGCCTGTTTTTGGTTTTGCCACATGATTTCTGTTGTGTGTGAACTGTCACCAAGAGACTGTTTTCATTTCTGGTGTGCAAGTGTGAATAAAACACTGTTTGATGCACAATCTGGACTCCTTGTTTTGCCTCTAAACTGCACCCGCACCGCTGTCTACCAGAGCGACTCTCCACAATATATATATATATATATATATTGTGACAGGACCATGGGGAAAGTGATAGAAGGAGTCTACATTTCACCTAGGTTCCTGTCTTATACGTTCTAAAAGCAACCAGGGAATTGACAGCAAGGGAAACTAGGTTTTCCCATTGCAAGGGTTTTGCTAAAAAACCTGGTTAGAAGGGCCTGGCTGATTGGAGCAGGGAGAGTTGGGTGGGTCCCTGCTCCAATTAGCCACTCCAGGTATTCAGGGTAACTGTGGCTAATCACCTGGAACCTGGGTGAGCTATAAAAGGGCAGACAGCTCACTAGCTGTGGTCTCTGCTCCTGGGAACAACTCTGCTGTGAGTAAAACAAACTGTGTTTTGTTGATGGAGCTGGGCACAAGGCTCAGTCTCATGTAGTGAGGAACTACTTCTTGTTTAGACGTAGTGGCCAGACGGCCAGGTATTTCATTTATTCTTGAAATGTTTTTGTTTTATATTTTGACCTGCAAACATCAATAAAACTGGCTGAGGCCAGTTGCATCAAACTTGAGTGGACTGGACTGTGATTTATGTGCCTATAGCGCCCGTCTATCCCAGGAGACGGCGATCCCGGAAGCTAATCCCGTTACATATGGTGGAGGATGCGGGCAAAGAAAAAACTGCCTTTAGTGTCCCTGATGGCCATTTTCAGTGTGTAGTCCTTCCCTTTGGTTTGCATGGGGCCCCGGCCACATTCCAGAGAATGATGGACAAAATTTTAAGACCACATCGTAAATATGCAGCTGCCTATTTAGACGATGTGATAGTCCATAGCACAGATTGGGAAAGTCACTTACCCAGGGTTCAAGCCGTCCTGAATTCTATTAGAGAAGCGGGTTTGACAGCAAACCCAAAGAAATGTGCCATTGGGCAAGAAGAGGCAAAGTACTTGGGGTACACGATTGGGCGAGGGGCTATAAAGTCTCAAATAAACAAAGAGGAAGCCATTCAGAACTGGCCAAGGCCTTTGAACAAAAAGCAAGTCAAAGCATTCCTAGGTTTAACTGGTTATTATAGGCGTTTTATTGAAAATTTTGCTAGCATTGCGAGCCCTTTAACAGACCTTACAAAAGGGAAGGATTCAACCATGGTCAAATGGACCCCAGAGGCGGAACAAGCCTTTAAGAACCTGAAGCAGGCTCTATGTGCCCAGCCAGTGTTAGTCACACCAGACTTTAGAAAAGAGTTCATCGTGCAAACAGATGCCTCTGATGTTGGCATAGGGGCTGTGTTGTCACAAGTGAGGGATGGGGAAGAGCATCCAGTAGTTTACCTGAGTAAAAAGTTAAATGAACATGAGAAGAAATACTCAGTTGTAGAAAAGGAGTGTTTTGCAATTAAGTGGGCCATAGAAGCTCTCAGGTATTATTTGGTAGGAAGAACATTCAAACTTGTAACTGACCATGCCCCGCTTAAATGGATGTGCCAAAACCGTGAGAAAAACAGGCGAGCGGCCCGATGGTTTATGTCTCTACAGGATTATAGTTTTACTGTTGAACATAGACCCGGGCGTCAGCTTGGAAACGCCGATGCCCTGTCCAGGGTGTACTGTTTAAGGGCACAGTGTGTTCCTACCCCAAGGTCGAAACAGGGGGGGAGGATATGTGACAGGACCATGGGGAAAGTGATAGAAGGAGTCTACATTTCACCTAGGTTCCTGTCTTATATGTTCTAAAAGCAGCCAGGGAATTGACAGCAAGGAAAACTAGGTTTTCCCATTGCAAGGGTTTTGTTAAAAAACCTGGTTAGAAGGGCCTGGCTGCTTGGAGCAGGGAGAGTTGGGTGGGTCCCTGCTCCAATTAGCCACTCCAGGTATTCAGGGTAACTGTGGCTAATCACCTGGAACCTGGGTGAGCTATAAAAGGGCAGACGGCGCGCTAGCTGTGGTCTCTGCTCCTGGGAACAACTCTGGTGTGAGTAAAACAAACTGTGTTTTGTTGATGGAGCTGGGCACAAGGCTCAGTCTCATGTAGTGAGGAACTACTTCTTGTTTAGACGTAGCGGCCAGACAGCCAGGTATTTCATTTATTCTTGAAATGTTTTTGTTTTATATTTTGACCTGCAAACATCAATAAAACTGGCTGAGGCCAGTTGCATCAAACTTGAGTGGACTGGACTGTGATTTATGTGCCTATAGCTCACGTCTATCCCAGGAGACGGCGATCCCGGAAGCTAATCCCGTTACATAATATATTATATAGAGATACACACATACATATATATGCACAAATAAACTCTGCATACATACAGACCCACACTCATATAATTCTCAATATAAACAGAAATAAAAGTTATAAAACCCCTGTATAATAATGTACCCTGATATCCAGTGGCGTAACAAGAGTTCTATGGGCCCCAGGGCAAACTTTGAATTGGGCCCCCCCCCCCCCACGCCGCCGCCCACCCCCCGGCCCTGATTTCAGACATTATTATTACCGCCCACTGATCAGCCATCCATCCGTCCATCCCACCCCCACCCTGATTGCAGACAATGGCAATAAATAATAATGTCTGAATTCAGAGGGCGTGTGGGGCGGATGGATGGATGATCAGTGGGCGTAATAATAATGTCTGAAATCAGGGTCCGGGTGAGGCAGATGGATCATCAATGGACGGTAATAATGTCTGAAATTAGAGTACGGGTGGGGTGGACAGATCATCAGTGGACAGCAATAATTTATTACTGTCCACTGATCATCTATTCATCTATCCGCCCCACCTGCAGCCTGATTTCAAACATTATTACCGCCCACTGACCCATCATCCATCTATTTGGCACAGTATCAGACGGGATCCATTATTGAAAGTTATCCGGCTACCCTAATCCACAAGTATGTAGATTGTGCGTACCCCAAACTTCATGATATAAAAAAATTACATTACTAATGCTACCTGGAGTTGTAGTGTCCTCCTGGCCAGGCAGATGGAGCAGTACTAGATTCGGTCCGGTGACATGGTGACACAAGTCTCTCTTCCTTCCACTCTCTCTCTCTGGCTGAGGGCCCTTAGGGCAGGGGAGGGCCTCTTTTAAATCGGCTGGCGGGCTCTTGCTGCGCCTGAGCAGGGAGAGACCAGGGCCAGGCAGTCAGTGACAGTGGACCGCGCCGGGCCTGCGGGCGTGTCTTGCAGCCGAGGAGGGAGGGCCCTTCAGCCACTGTAGCTTGGGGGAGGGGAGTGCCGGAGAAGCAGCGCGGGCGCGGCGCTTCATGTGCGCACGGCTGCTGCACACTCAGCTCAGCACTGCAGTCAGCACAGGCACAGCAGCTGTGCTGATGGATCAAGCAGGCTGTGCTGAGTCTGTGCTGCGTCTGCCGTGCCGCCCGAAGACTGAAGAGGGGAGGGCCCGCCGAAGAGGGGAGGGGGAGGGCCCGCCCCACCCAGAGGTGGGGACTGACTTGGGACTCGGCCTGACGCCTGAGGCTGGGTGAACTGACTGGGGAGGGGATGGGAATAGTGCCGGGAGCCTAGGCTGCCTATGGGAGGAGGAGCTGGCCGGCAAATAAGAGCTGAATCGCCTCCCTCTCTGCCCGCCCGCCCGCAGCTCTGGCTGCTATTAAGTTAAGTGAGTCCGCTCTGCCGCGGGGCCCGCCCGCCGCAGCGGGCCCCCTCCCGGGCCCGGTCGCGGTCGCACACTCTGCGACCGCGATCGTTACGCCCCTGCTGATATCCCTAGTTATATTACCCCCTGTATAATTTACTCTGATACCCCTCAGTTATTTTATATAACTGAGGGGTATCAGGGTACATTATACAGGGGACAACTAAGGAGTGCCAGCACTGTAGCATGGACAGGGTACATACTTTTTTATAATGCGTTTTATAACTTATACAGCGGGTCTTAGCCAGGGCACTAGGCAGAGTTCTTGTGAAAGACTTTTTCTTGTAAACAGTCCGGACCGGAGCAGCTGGGCACCAAGCTCACCTCACTAGCAGGTGCACCGTCCTCAACTCACTACCAGGTGCACCGTCCTCACCTCACTAGCAGGTGCGCAGGGCACGCAGCGTGATGTCAAACTCTGCCGCCCACATAGGTCCACTCCCAGCCTGCGCCTGCACACGCGGCTCTGCCTCCGCCGGGTCTGCCCCCCTATGAGAATTACTAGCCACCACCCACCGGCAGCCCTCAGGTATTGTAATTTACAGTGCGGCGGCCAGCATAACAGCCAGTGGCGCATCCAGAGCCTGGTCTCGGGAGGGGTACTTCCAGATTGTTTTGTGGCTATGGACAGAAAATAATATGGTGCTTACTTTTTTTTTTTCTTTTTTTACAATGTGCAGATAGTATTGTACCTCTCTATCCCCATTCTCCACTACAGTTCTGACGACTCCAGCAGGCTCAGGTTCAGTGCTCTGGGCAGCTGGGCTCAGGGCTGGAAGTGGGCAACGATCTGCAGTTCAGGAAGGTAACCTAAGACACAGCGGCCCATAAGACGCACCTAGGTTTTAGAGGGGGACAATAAAAAAAAAAATATTTTTCATTACACCTCAGGTCAGACCCCCAATCAACCCCCAATGTTAATTAGACCTCAGCTGACAGCCCCAATCATACCTCCAATGTTAATCAGACCCACAATCAGACCCCATTGTAAATGATCCCCAATCAGACCTCAGATAAGAGCCCCATGACTCTCATCACCCCCATATCAGCCCCCATGCTTCTCATTAGCCCCCATAATCAGCACTTATGCCTCTCAGCCCCCATTATCAGCCCTTATGCCCCTCAGCCCCCCTTCATGCCTCTCAGCCCAACTTATGCCTCAGCCCATCCATTATGCCTCTCAGCCCAATTCATGCCTTATCCCCCCATTATGCCTCTCAGCCCAATTTATGCCTCATCCGCCCCCCCCCCCACATTATGCCTCTCAGCCCCCAGCAGCCTGGCCATTATGCCCCAATTGCCCCCAGCAGCCTCAGATAAAATAAATAAAACACTTACCTCTCCTGCTCCTGGTTGCCGCCGCTCCTCCCCGACACCTCCGCGATCTCCTTCCTCCTGCTGTCCACTGGTGCGCACAGCAGACAGCTGAGGACCAGGAAGTGCTGAGTACAGATCCTTCACCGCTTCCCAGTTCTCCGGTACTAATCAGAGCTTCCAAAATGGAAGCGCTGATTAGTATTCACAGCGTTAAAGGGGAATTAGCGGGGGGAGGGGGGATGCACGGAGATGACAGAACCTGAATTTTGAGGCTTGATTAGCATGTGCCAAGGCACACCCGGCACACCTATGTCCCTATCTTCTACATCTCTATAAATGGTGAGTCCCTCACCTGGATGGTTCGTATCTTCATTGCTCAGCAGATATGGCACCGGTGATCGGCTCTCTCGTTCTTCTCATTCTGTGCTGTGCAGGAGCATTAGCAGACAACCATGACAAACCAACAATATCACCACAAGGTAATTATACAAATCATGCTGATGAGTCACAGGGATGAATGGAGAACCTTCTAAGTGGAATTTGATGGCTGGTTAATATATTTCAGTTGTGTCTGGCTACTTTCTTTTCTTTCCTGCACTTGCCTTAGCAGACAACAACGGCCCACTACCACCAGGTAATCCTACTTAACTTGCTGATTTACAGGGATAAATGAAGAACATTCAAAGGTGTGTCTAATGGCTGGTTAGCATATTTGACTTGTGTCTGGCTAGCTGCCTGTGGTGGATACAACTGGTGGCCAAGCTGGGCTCCAGCATAATGTCCATTGCTGCACTGAGAAATTTCCAGTGCTGAAAGAGGTCCAATGGCAAAACTGGTACCAATAGACACAAAAAATATACCCTGCAGCAATGATATCACATCCATCGTGTACATGACCACTGCTGCCAATCACTGGCCTAAGTGTTCATGAGTAGCGTTGAGCGAACAGTTCGAAAATCGTTCGGGTCCGTACCGAATTTTGGGGTGTCCGTGACACGGACCCGAACATTTTCAAAAAAGTTCGGGTTCGGGTCCGGTGTTCGTCGATTACTTCCCGCTTTCTGAAGGGCTGCACAGCAGCCAATCAGCTAGTGTTTTACTTCTTGCCCTAAGAGCCCATCACAGCCATGCCTACTAATGGCATGGCTGTGACTGGCCAAGTGCAGCATGTGACCCAGCCTCTATTTAAGCTGGAGTCACGTAGCGCCGCACGTCACACTGCTCTGATTAGTGTAGGGAGAGGACGCAGCTTCTGTGAGGCCGAGATAGGCAGGGATAAAGAAGTGATTGAATGATCTACCTTTCTACACCTGTGCATCAGAACAACTCAGCTGAGCTATTCACTGAAAGTCACTATTTTGTTGAGACTGGCCAGAGCGATTTTTACTGGCACATGTAACTGGGCTGACCGGCGGTGGCCATTTTGGGACTTGTGGTGCGCCAGCACAAGCTGCCACAGAGTCTAAACCAAAGCTCCAAAGAAGTGAAAAATCTACACCTGTGAATCAGAACAACAGTCAATTTTTTTTCTGGCTGGGCAGACCGTTTTCTGGCACATGTTAATGGGCTGATAGGCGGCGGCCATTTTGGGACTTATGGTGCTACAGCAAAAGCTGCCACAACGTCCATTAATCTTATGTAATAGTCAATTTTTTCATAGATATACTACATAAGGGGTTTGGCTGTGCTTGTGTCACCCATACTAACTGCAAAGATATTTAATATATCAGTGGTGAAACTGAAAGTAACCCACTTGGATAGCAAATCCCATGAATGTGCTGTTCCAGCTAGGCTAGCCAGTGCCACTACAGCCAAGTCCAATACTGTCAGCCAGAATTTTTTTTTTTTTTTATGTGCCAGAAATATAAATTAAAAAAAGCTTTCACCGTAATAATAAAATTATTCTGATGTTAGACCAGAAGAAGCACTCCTGTTGTAATTAATACTGTAAAAAGGCTTAGGCAATATTTCTCCCAGTGTGGGAAATTTATCTAGCAAAACTAGCATTTTAAAAATTCCGGTGTTCTGAAATACCAGCAGTCCTCTTGTAATTAATACCGCAAAAAGGCATTATATCGTCCAGTGTTGCAATTTTGGTGAAAAAAAGGCCAATTTAATCAATCTGGTGTTAGTTACACCAGAAACAGTAGGCCTCACGTTTTACTCCTGTAAAAGGAATTAATACCGGAAAAAGGCATTACATTGTCCAGTGTTGTAATTTTGGTGAAAAAAAGGCCAATTTAATCAATCTGGTGTTAGTTAGACCAGAAACAGTAGGCCTCACGTTTTTACTCCTGTAAAAGGAATTATATCTCCCGTGTGGGAATCTATGTACCAAAACTAGCATATTAAAAATTCTGGTGTCCAATTTGCAGCAGTTTTCTTGTAATTAATACCGGAAAAAGGAATTATATCGTCCAGTGTGGGAATTTATGTACACAAAGTAGCATTTAAAAATTCTGGTGTCCAATTAGCAGCAGTCTTCTTGTAATTAATACCGCAAAAAGGCATTATATCGTCCAGTGTTGTAATTTTGGTGAAAAAAAGGCCAATTTAATCAATCTGGTGTTAGTTACACCAGAAACAGTAGGCCTCACGTTTTTACTCCTGTAAAGAGGAATTAATACCGGAAAAAGGCATTACATTGTCCAGTGTTGTAATTTTGGTGAAAAAAAGGCCAATTTAATCAATCTGGTGTTAATTAGACCAGAAACAGTAGGCCTCACGTTTTTACTCCTGTAAAAAGGAATTATATATATGATGAGGACATAGGAATACCACCACAGCAGAGTGACCGAGTCTCTGATGATGACGAAACACTGGTGCCCACTGCCACGTCTTATTGCAGTGTGCAGACTGAACAGGAGGAGGTCAGGGAGGAAGACTGGGTGGAAGAAGATGCAGAGGACGATGAGGTCTTAGACCCCACATGGACTGAAGGTCGTGCCGCTGACTTAAATAGTTCAGAGGAAGAGGCAGTGGTGAGACCGAGACAACAGCGAAGCCAAAGAGGGAGCAGGGGGCAAAAGCAGAACAGCCGCCGTCCAGAGAGTTCGCCTGCTATTGGCCAGCGCCAACAGGGACCCAGCACCCCAAAGGCATCTTCAAGGAGTTCCCTGGCATGGCACTTCTTCAAACAATGTGCTGACGACAAGACCAGAGTGGTTTGCACGCTGTGCCATCAGACCCTGAGGCGAGGCATTAACGTTCTTAACCTGAGCACCACCTGCATGATCAGGCATCTACATGCAAAGCATGAACTGCAGTGGAGTACACACCTTAAAAACAAGGAACCCGCTCAGGCTCCCGCTGCTCCCTCTACCGCTGCTGCCTCGGCTTCCGCCTCGATAGGAATGTTGCCACCTGCCGAGCAGCAAACAGAGGATGTGCCACCGACACCACCACCACCACCGTCACCTAGCGTCTCCACTATTTCACACAGCAGCGTTCAGCTCTCCATCTCTCAAACCTTTGAGAGGAAGCGCAAATTCCCACCTAGTCACCCTCGAGCCCTTGGCCTGAATGCCAGCATTTCTAAACTACTGGCCTTTGAAATGCTGTCATTCCGGCTGGTGGACACAGACAGCTTTAAACAGCTGATGGCCATGGCTGTCCCCCAGTATGTGGTTCCCAGCCGCCACTACTTCTCCAAGTCAGCTGTGCCTTCCCTGCACATGCAAGTGTCCGATAAAATCAAGTGTGCACTGCGCAACGCCATCTGTTGCAAGGTCCACCTAACCACAGATACGTGGACCAGTAAGCACGGCCAGGGACGCTATATCTCCCTAACTGCACACTGGGTAAATGTAGTGGCGGCTGGGCCCCAGGCGGAGAGTTCCTTGGCACACGTCCTTCCGCCGCCAAGGATCACAGGGCATCATTCTTTGCCTCCTGTATCCTCCTCCTCCTACTCGGCTTCCTCCTCCTCTGCTTCCACCAGCTCATCCAGTCAGCCACACACCTTCACCACCAACTTCAGCACAGCCCGGGTAAACGTCAGCAGGCCATTCTGAAACTCATATGTTTGGGGACAGGCCCCACACCGCGCAGGAGTTGTGGCGGGGTATTGAACAACAGACCGACCAGTGGTTGCTGCCGGTGGGCCTCAAGCCCGGCCTGGTGGTGTGCGATAATGGGCGAAATCTCGTGGCAGCTCTGGGACTAGCCGGTTTGGCGCACATCCCTTACCTGGCGCATGTGCTGAATTTGGTGGTGCAAAAGTTCATTCACAACTACCCAGACATGTCAGAGCTGCTGCATAAAGTGCGGGCCGTCTGTGCGCGCTTCCGGCGTTCACATCCTGCCGCTGCTCGTCTGTCAGCGCTACTGCGGAACTCGGCCTTCCCGCTCACCGCCTAATATGCGACGTGCCCACCCGGTGGAACTCCACCTTGCACATGCTGGAGAGACTGTGCGAGCAGCAGCAGGCCATAGTGGAGTTTCAGCTGCAGCACGCACGGGTCAGTCGCACTGCGGAACAGCACCACTTCACCACCAATGATTGGGCCTCCATGCGAGACCTGTGTGCCCTGTTGCGCTGTTTAGAGTACACCACCAACATGGCCAGTGGCGATGCCACTGTTATCAGCGTGACAATACCAATTCTATGTCTCCTAGAGAAAACGCTTAGGGCGATGATGGAAGAGGAGGTGGGCCAGGGCCAGGAGGAGGAGGAGGAGGATGACGGGTCGTTTTTAGCACTTTCAGGCCAGTCTGTTAGAAGTGGCTCAGAAGGAGGTTTTTTGCAACAGCAGAGGGCAGGTACAAATGTGGCCAGCCAGGGACCACTACTGGAGGACGAGGAGGATGAGGATGAAGCAGGTTCACAGCGGGGTGGCACCCAGCACAGCGCAGGCACATCCCTGGTGCGTGGCTGGGGGGATACAGAGGATGATGACGATACGCCTCCCACAGAGGACAGCTTGTCCTTACCTCTGGGGAGCCTGGCACACATGAGCGATTACATGCTGCAGTGCCTGCGCAACGACAGCAGAGTTGCCCACATTTTAACGTGTGCTGACTACTGGGTGGCCACCCTGCTTGATCCACGGTACAAAGACAATGTGCCCACTTTACTTCCTGCTCCTGAGAGCATTCCCAAATGTCACAGGGGAACAGGTGGAAGGCCAAGGCCAAGGCAGAGGAGGAGCTAGAGGTCGCCCACGCAGCAGTGTCACGGCCAGCTCCTCTGAGGGCAGGGTTAGCATGGCAGAAATGTGGAAAAGTTTTGTCTCCACGCCACAGCTAACTGCCCCACCACCTGATATGGAACGTGTTAGCAGGAGGCAACATTTCACTAAAATGGTTGAACAGTACGTCTGCACACAACTCCACGTACTGACGGATGGTTCGGCCCCATTCAACTTCTGGGTTTCCAAATTGTCCACGTGGCCAGAATTAGCATGTTATGCCTTGGAGGTGCTGTCCTGCCCGGCGGCCAGCGTTTTATCTGAACGTGTATTCAGCACGGCAGGGGGCGTCATTACTGACAAACGCAGCCACCTGTCCGCAGCCAACGTGGACAAGCTGACGTTTATAAAAATGAACCAGGCATGGATCCCACAAGACCTGACCCTCCCTTGTGCAGAGTAGTCCTTAATAACTGCCTTAAACCATGTTGTCTTGTACTCCTGGCCACTTCTTCATTGAAAAATCAATTTTGAAATTAACTAGGATCTTGGGGTGCAACCCAGAGTTGAATGAACCTTCCCTCTGTCTGGGTGCCGGGGCCAAAGTACATGAAAGTGTCCTTCTCCTGTGCTGGGTGATATGAATGTTATACTTGTGCTGTCTGACATGTCTCCTTTGTGTGGGTGCAGGGGCCAAAGTCACTGAAAGCGGCCTTCTCCTGTGGTGGGTGATCAAAATGCCTGATTCTCTGCTGTGGGACCTCTCTCCTCTTTCTGGGTGCAGGGGTCAAAGAAACAAAAGGTGGCCTACTCCTGTGGTGGTTGACATGATGCCTGATTCTCTGCTGTGGGACCTCTCTCCTCCGTGTGGCTGCAGGGGTCAAGGTCTCTAAAAGTGCTCTTCTCCTGTGGTGGTTGATGTAAAACTGATGCTTGTGCTATCTGACCTGTCTCCTCTGTGTCGGTGCTAAGGCCTAAGTCACTGAAAGCGGCCTTCTCCTGTGCTGGCTGATATAAATGCCTGAATCTCTGCTGTGGGACCTCTCTCCTCCGTGTGGCTGCAGGGGTCAAAGTCTCTAAAAGTGCCCTTCTCCTGTGGTGGTTGATGTAAAACTGATGCTTGTGCTATCTGACCTGTCTCCTCTGTGTCGGTGCTAAGGCCTAAGTAACTAAATGGTGGCCTTCTCCTGAGGTGGTTGATATGATGCCTGATTATGTGCTGTGGGACCTCTCTCCTCTTTCTGGGTGCAGGGGTCAAATTAACTAAAGGTGGCCTACTTCTGTGGTGGGTGATCTGTAAAACTGATGCTTGTGCTATCTGACCTGTCTCCTCTGTGTCGATGCTAAGGCCTAAGTCACTGAAAGCGGCCTTCTCCTGTGCTGGCTGATATAAATGCCTGAATCTCTGCTGTAGGACCTCTCTCCTCCGTGTGGCTGCAGGGGTCAAAGTCTCTAAAAGTGCCCTTCTCCTGTGGTGGTTGATGTAAAACTGATGCTTGTGCTATCTGACCTGTCTCTTCTGTGTCGGTGCTAAGGCCTAAGTCACTGAAAGCGGCCTTCTCCTGTGCTGGCTGATATAAATGCCTGAATCTCTGCTGTGGGACCTCTCTCCTCTTTCTGGGTGCAGGGGTCAAAGAAACAAAAGGTGGCCTATTCCTGTGGTGGTTGACATGATGCCTGATTCTCTGCTGTGGGACCTCTCTCCTCCGTGTGGCTGCAGGGGTCAAGGTCTCTAAAAGTGCCCTTCTCCTGTGGTGGTTGATGTAAAACTGATGCTTGTGCTATCTGACCTGTCTCCTCTGTGTCGGTGCTAAGGCCTAAGTAACTAAATGGTGGCCTTCTCCTGAGGTGGTTGATATGATGCCTGATTATGTGCTGTGGGACCTCTCTCCTCTTTCTGGGTGCAGGGGTCAAATTAACTAAAGGTGGCCTACTCCTGTGGTGGGTGATCTGTAAAACTGATGCTTGTGCTATCTGACCTGTCTCCTCTGTCTCGTTGCTAAGGCCTAACTCACTGAAAGTGGCCTTGTCATGTGCTGGGTGATATAAATGTTATACTTGTGCCATCTGACATGGTTGCCGGGGTCCCATTAAATGATGGCCTACTCCTGTGGTGGGTGATCTAAATGCCTGATTCTCTGCTGTGAAACCTCTCTCCTCCGTCTGGGTGCAGGGGTCAAAGTCTCTCAAAGTGGCCTTCTCTTGTGCTGGGTGATGTAAAACTGATGCTTGTACCATCTGACATGGTTGCAGGGGTCCCATTAACAATGGTGGCCTACTCCTGTGGTGGGTGATCTAAATGCCTGATTCTCTGCTGTGAAAACCTCTCTCCTCCGTCTGGGTGCAGGGGTCAAAGTCTCTAAAAGTGGCCTTCTCTTGTGCTGGGTGATGTAAAACTGATGCTTGTGCCATCTGACATGGTTGCCGGGGTCCCATTAAATGATGGCCTACTCCTGTGGTGGGTGATCTAAATGCCTGATTCTCTGCTGTGAAAACCTCTCTCCTCCGTCTGGGTGCAGGGTCAAAGTCTCTCAAAGTCGCCTTCTCCTGTGCTGGGTGATGTAAAACTGATGCTTGTACCATCTGACATGGTTGCCGGGGTCCCATTAAATGGTGGCCTACTCCTGTGGTGGGTGATCTAAATGCCTGATTCTCTGCTGTGAAACCTCTCTCCTCCGTCTGGGTGCAGGGGTCAAAGTCTCTCAAAGTCGCCTTCTCTTGTGCTGGGTGATATAAAACTGTTATACTTGTGCCATCTGACATGGTTGCCGGGGTCCCATTAAATGGTGGCCTACTCCTGTGGTGGGTGATCTAAATGCCTGATTCTCTGCTGTGAAACCTCTCTCCTCCGTCTGGGTGCAGGGGTCAAAGTCTCTAAAGTGGCCTTCTCTTGTGCTGGGTGATGTAAAACTGATGCTTGTACCATCTGACATGGTTGCAGGGGTCCCATTAAATGGTGGCCTACTCCTGTGGTGGGTGATCTAAATGCCTGATTCTCTGCTGTGAAACCTCTCTCCTCCGTCTGGGTGCAGGGGTCAAAGTCTCTCAAAGTGGCCTTCTCTTGTGCTGGGTGATGTAAAACTGATGCTTGTACCATCTGACATGGCTGCCGGGGTCCCATTAAATGATGGCCTACTCCTGTGGTGGGTGATCTAAATGCCTGATTCTCTGCTGTGAAAACCTCTCTCCTCCGTCTGGGTGCAGGGGTCAAAGTCTCTCAAAGTCGCCTTCTCCTGTGCTGGGTGATGTAAAACTGATGCTTGTGCCATCTGACATGGTTGCCGGGGTCCCATTAAATGATGGCCTACTCCTGTGGTGGGTGATCTAAATGCCTGATTCTCTGCTGTGAAAACCTCTCTCCTCCGTCTGGGTGCAGGGTCAAAGTCTCTCAAAGTCGCCTTCTCCTGTGCTGGGTGATGTAAAACTGATGCTTGTGCCATCTGACATGGTTGCCGGGGTCCCATTAAATGATGGCCTACTCCTGTGGTGGGTGATCTAAATGCCTGATTCTCTGCTGTGAAAACCTCTCTCCTCCGTCTGGGTGCAGGGGTCAAAGTCTCTAAAAGTGGCCTTCTCTTGTGCTGGGTGATGTAAAACTGATGATTGTACCAGCTGACATGGGTGCAGGGGTCAAATTAACTAAATGGTGGCCTACTCCTGTGGTGGGTGATATGATGCCTGAATATGTGCTGTGGGGCCTCTCTCCTCTTTCTGGGTGCAGGGGTCAAAGTAACTAAAAGTGGCCTTCTCCTGTGCTGGATGGTATAATTGTAATGCTTGTGCTATCTGACTTGTCTCCTCTGTCTGGGTGCTAAGGCCTAAGTCACTGAAAGTGGCCTTCTCCTGTGGTGGTTGATATAATGCCAGATTCTCTGCTGTGGGACCTCTCTCCTTTGTCTGGATGCTGGGGTCGAAATAATAGTAAGCGACCTTCTCCATTGGTGGGTGATTTGAAGCCTGATTCTGTGCTATGGGACTCCAATTAATATTGGTTAATTTTTATTTATTTTATGTTAAGTCATCATTTCCCTATCTACATTTGTTTGCAGGGGATTTACCTACATTTTGCTGCCTTTTGCAGCCCTCTAGCCCTTTCCGGGAGTCTTTTACAGCCTTTTTAGTGCCCAAAAGTTCGGTTCCCCATTGACTTCTATGGGGTTCGGGTTCGGGATGAAGTTCGGGTTGAGTTCGGATCACGAACCCGGACATTTTCCGGAAGTTCGGCCGAACCTCTCGAATCCGAACATCCAGGTGTTCGCTCATCTCTATTCATGAGCCAACTTATGTGACTAGGATCAGAATGTCAGAATTTGGCTTGCTCTGAAGATGCAGGACATATAAAAGGTAATATAGCTTCTGTAGCTATATATACAGCTAGACCTGCCAGTGACCTTAATATACTTCCTATGTTTACATGTTAGAGACAAAAGCAGAGTTATTACTGTGATTTATGTTTCTGGATATCATATAACAGAGACATTGCATCAGAAAACAGGAGCTGTACAGACACAGATCCAGCCAGAGTTCTGTTTTATGGAAACAAATGAGGCCAAATAGGTATTTAATACAGTTATAAATATTTATACTGTTTTAGTGTGATTAGAGCTGTATACTGAACTGGGTTTGTTTTTACTTGCAGTTCCACCATTGCATCATTGCTTATACCAAATCAAATTGCTACCAAACAGCAAAAAGCAACCTCATTGCAAATCAAATTGCTCAACTGCAAATTGCTTTCAACCATTGCAAATATCAACTGCAAATTGCTTTTACCAGATTAAATTGTAACCAAATATCATTGCATTGCATACAGATACCTCAAAGAGATCACTATCTTATGCATGCCGCCCTGTTGGGAATCTTTATGCAACATGTGTTTTTTGTATATGGACTATCTGCTGCAGAGACAGCAAAGTTATATATGAAGAAAAGTTGAAGGTAATAAAGAAGTTATTTCAAGCATTTGGTGTGCTCTTTAAACCTACTGCTTCCATTGAACGGTGCTAGAGGAATTACAGAGTAATAGACAGTCTGGTTAGACTAAAAAGTCAGAGAAATCTAAATTCTTCTAATGCCACAGCGCATAAGGCACATCATAGTGCTGCGCCTGCCACAGCTCCTGACTCTAGGCCCTGCTTTGGGATAAGTTTTTAAAATCTTGGAAATCTTTGCCATGATCCCTGTCATTTTCTCATTCTCTTTACTGTTCTTCCTCTACCTCTATTTTCTTAATGTCTATTAGACATCACAGTTCAGAATGACATGAACACTTTTTTTTCATGATTCAGTCAAGACTGTTTTTTTCTTAAGTCTTGTTCAACAACATTAAATTAGTTGAAAGTCAAATTGGAAAATGTCCACCCTGTCATTTTTCCACATGTCTACTCCACCATTTAATCTTTAATAGATCATCATTTGGATTTCATATGTAGATGGGGAATGCTTTCTAAATACTAAAAACTTTTTACCATGTGTCTCTACTAGAGATGAGCGAACACCTGGAAGTTCGGGTTCAGGAAGTTCGGACCAACTTTCCGAAAATGTTCGGGTTCGGGATCCGAACACGACCTGAACTTTATCCCGAACCCGAACCCCATTGACATCAATAGGGACCCGAACTTTTAGGCAATAAAAAGGCTGTAAAATAGTCCAGGAACGGGCTAGAGTGCTGCCAAAAGCAGCAAAATGTAGGTAAATCCCCTGCAAACAAATGTGGATAGGGAAATTAATTAAAATAAAATAAATAAAATAAAATTTAACCAATATCAATTGAAGAGAGGTCCCACTGCAAGGAATCATGCATCATATCACCCAACAATGGAGAAGGCCACTTTCAGTTATTTCAGACCCAGCACCCAGACAGAGGAGAGCGGTCCCACAGCAAGGAATCATGCGTCATATCACCTACCATTGGAGAAGGCCACTTTCAGTTATTTCGGCCCAGCACCCAGACCGAGGATACAGATCCCACAGCAAGGAATCATGCGTCATATCACCCACCACTGGAGAAGGCCACTTTCAGTTATTTATGCCCCACCACCCAGACAGAGGAGAGAGGTCCCACAGCAAGGAATCATGCGTCATATCACCCACCACCAGAGAAGGCCACTTTCAGTTATTTATGCCCCACCACCCAGACAGAGGAGAGAGGTCCCACAGCAAGGAATCATGCGTCATATCACCCACCACCGGAGAAGGCCACTTTCAGTTACTTCGGCCCAGCACCCAGACCAAGGATAAAGGTCCCACAGCAAGGAATCATGCGTCATGTCATCCACCACGGGAGAAGGCCACTTTCAGTTATTTTGGCCCCAGCACCCAGACAGAGGAGAGAGGTCCCACAGCAAGGAATCATTCGTCATATCACCCACCACCGGAGAAGGCCACTTTCAGTTATTTCGGCCCCAGCAGCCATATAGAGGAGAGAGGTCCCACAGCAAGGAATCATGCGTCATATCACCCACCACCGGAGAAGGCCACTTTCAGTTACTTCGGCCCAGCACCCAGACCGAGGATACAGGTCCCACAGCAAGGAATCATGCGTCATATCAACCACCACTGGAGAAGGCCACTTTCAGTTATTTTGGCCCCAGCACCCAGACAGAGGAGAGAGGTCCCACAGCAAGGAATCATTCGTCATATCACCCACCACCGGAGAATGCCACTTTCAGTTATTTCGGCCCAGCACCCAGACAGAGGAGAGAGGTCCCACAGCAAGTAATCATGCATCATTTCACCTACCACAGGAGAAGGCCACTTTCACTTATTTTGGCCCCAGCACCCAGACAGAGGAGAGAGGTCCCACAGCAAGGAATCATGCATCATATCACCCACCACCGTAGAAGGCCACTTTCAGTTATTTCGGCCCCAGCACCCAGACAGAGGAGAGAGGTCCCACAGCAAGGAATCATGCGTCATATCACCCACCACCGAGAAGGCCACTTTCAGTTGCTTGGCCCAGCACCCAGACCGAGGATACAGGTCCCACAGCAAGGAATCATGCGTCATATCACCCACCACCGGAGAAGGCCACTTTCAGTTATTTATGCCCCACCACCCAGACAGAGGAGAGAGGTCCCACAGCAAGGAATCATGCGTCAAATCACCCACCACCGGAGAAGGCCACTTTCAGTTATTGCGGCCCCAGCACCCAGACAGAGGAGAGAGGTCCCACAGCAAGGAATCATGCGTCATATCAGCCACCACCGGAGAAGTCCACTTTCAGTTATTTTGGCCCCAGCACCCAGACAGAGGAGAGAGGTCCCACAGCAAGGAATCATGCGTCATATCACCCACCACCGGAGAAGGCCACTTTCAGTTATTTCGGTCAAAGCACCCAGACAGAGGAGAGAGGTCCCACAGCAAGGAATCATGCGTCATATCACCCACCACCAGCGAAGGCCACTTTCAGTTATTTCAGCCCCACCACCCAGACAGAGGAGAGGTTAATTCAAAAAATGATGATTCAATAAAGAAGTGCCCCGGAGTACAAGAATACATGGTTGAGGGGGAAGCAGTTATAAATGTCTATTCTGCACAAGGGAGGGACAGGTAATGTGGGATCCATGCCTGGTTTTATGAACGTCAGCTTGTCCACGTTGGCTGTGGACAGGCGGCTGCGTTTGTCAGTAATGACGCCCCCTGCCGTGCTGAATACACATTCAGACAAAACGCTGGCCGCCGGGCAGGCCAGCACCTCCAAGGCATAAAATGCTAACACTTGGACAATTTGGAGACCCAGAAGTTGAATGGGGCCGAACCATCAGTCAGTACGTGGAGGGGTGTGCAGATGTACTGTTCAACCATGTTAGTGAAATGCTGCCTCCTGCTAACACGTTCTGTATCAGGCGGTGGTGCAGTTAGCTGTTGCGTGGAGACAAAACTTTTTCCACATTTCTGCCATGCTAACCCTGCCCTCAGAGGAGCTGGCCGTGACACAGCTGTGTTGGCGACCTCTTGCTCCTCCTCTGCCTTCGCCTTGGGCTTCCACCTGTTCCCCTGTGACATTTGGGAATGCTCTCAGGAGCGCGTCTACCAGCGTGCGCTTGTACTCGCGCATCTACCTATCACGCTCCAATGCAGGAAGTAAGGTGGGCACATTGTCTTTGTACCAGGGATCCAGCAGGGTAGCAACCCAGTAGTCCGCACACATTAAAATGTGGGCAACTCTGCTGTCGTTGCGCAGGCACTGCAGCATGTAGTCTCTCATGTGTGCCAGACTCCCCAAAGGTAAGGACAAGCTGTCCTCTGTGGGAGGCGTATCGTCATCGTCCTCCGTATCCCCCCAGCCACACACCAGTGATGGGCCTGAGCTGTGTCGGGTGCCACCCCGCTGTGAACCTGCTTCATCCTCATCCTCCTCCACCTCCTCCTCATCCTCCTCATCCTCCAGTAGTGGGCCCTGGCTGGACACATTTGTACCTGGCCTCTGCTGTTGCAAAAAACCTCCCTCTGAGCCACTTCTAACAGACTGGCCTAAAAGTGCTAAAAATGACCCCTCATCCTCCTCCTCCTCCTGGGCCACCTCCTCTTCCATCATCGCCCTAAGCGTTTTCTCAAGGAGACATAGAAGTGGTATTGTAACGCTGATAACGGTGTCATCGCCACTGGCCATGTTGGTGGAGTACTCGAAACAGTGCAACAGGGCACACAGGTCTCACATGGAGGCCCAATCATTGGTGGTGAAGTGGTGCCGTTCCACAGTGCGACTGACGTCTGCGTGCTGCAGCTGAAACTCCACTATGGCCTGCTGCTGCTCGCACAGTCTCTCCAGCATGTGCAAGGTGGAGTTCCACCTGGTGGGCACGTCGCATATGAGGCAGTGAGCGGGAAGGCCGAAGTTACGCTATAGCGCAGACAGGCGAGCAGCGGCAGGATGTGAACGCCAGAAGCGCGCAAAGACGGCCCTCACTTTATGCAGCAGCTCTGACATGTCGGGGTAGTTGTGAATGAACTTCTGTACCACCAAATTCAGCACATGCGCCAGGCAAGGGATGTGCGTCAAACCGGCTAGTCCCAAAGCTGTGACAAGATTTCGCCCATTATCGCACACCACTAGGCCGGGCTTGAGGCCCACCAGCAGAAACCACTCGTCGGTCTGTTGTTCAATACCCCGCCACAACTCCTGCGCGGTGTGGGGCCTGCTGACGTTTACTCCAAGCTGTGCTCAAGTTGGTGGTGAAGGTGTGTGGCTGACTGGGTGAGCTGGTGGAAGCAGAGGAGGAGGAAGCCGAGTAGGAGGAGGAGGCTACAGGAGGCAAAGAATGATGCCCTGCGATCCTTGGTGGCTGAAGGACGTGCGCCAAGGAACTCTCCGCCTGCGGCCCAGCTGCCACTACATTCACCCAGTGTGCAGTTAGGGAGATATAGCGTCCCTGGCCGTGCTTACTGGTCCACGTATCTGTGGTTAGGTGGACCTTGCCACAGATGGCGTTGCGCAGTGCACACTTGATTTTATCGTATACTTGGTTGTGCAGGGAAAGCACGGCTGTCTTGGAGAAGTAGTGGCGGCTAGGAACAACATACTGTGGGACAGCCATAGACATCAGCTGTTTGAAGCTGTCTGTGTCCACCAGCCTGAATGACAGCATTTGAAAGGCCAGTAGTTTAGAAATGCTGACATTCAGGCCCAGGGCTCGAGGGTGGCTAGGTGGGAATTTACGCTTTCTCTCCAAGGTTTGTGAGATGGAGAGCTGAACGCTGCCGTGTGACATGGTGGAGATGCTTGGTGACGCAGGTGGTGGTGTCGGTGGAACATCCTCTGTTTGGTGGGCGGCAGGTGACAACATTCCTCCCGAGGTGGAGGAAGAGGCCGAGGCAGCAGCAGAAGACGGAGCAGGGGGAGCCAGAGTGAGTTCCTAGCTTTTAAGGTGTTTACTCCACTGCAGTTCATGCTTTGCATGTAGATGCCTGGTCATGCAGGTTGTGCTAAGGTTCAGAACGTTAATGCCTCGCTTCAGGCTCTGATGGCACAGCGTGCAAACCACTCGGGTCTTGTCATCAACACATTGTTTAAAGAAGTGCTATGCCAGGGAACTCCTTGAAGCTGCCTTTGGGGTGCTCGGTCCCTGGTGGCGGTGGCCAGTAGCAGGCGAACTCTCTTGGAGGCGGCTGTTCTGCTTT